>JAGXJF010000783.1:0-231679 GCA_019208055.1 Stipa capillata | reverse complement strand
AAGCAGCCTATACAATTAGTAGAAGGCTGAACTATATAACAAGTTAACTCTATGCAAAGCTGAGTACCTACAAAAATGGAATGGAAAAATGATATTTCTTTGAATCCCTTAGACGAGTATCTAATGACGACTTTCTACAGAATGCATTGACAACATAAGTGTCCACCAGACCTCTACACTTTAGCCCAAGGAAGTACAAGTCAGCTTCACTTTGTCATAGTCAATATAGTCATTATTGAAAGAAAATTAAAATAATTAGAAACATAACATATTCTAAAAGTACAAAATATATTTAGAAGATATTTACAATCTGTACTGCTCAATAGTATCAATTTTGACAATAGCATCATGATATTTCACTTCTGAACTAGAAACAAAGAACTTGATCTTATTATCGCCATATGAAGGAGCCTTGCACTTGCTAGTAGCAAGCATCCTCTTAAGACCATGTTGTGCTTGCCATTTACCAAAAGAACTCCCAGAAGTTTTAGCAAAATTGCTCTCATTACTACATCAGTTTAAGTCATCATATGTATTGCACATCTCATTGCAGGTTTCTACAAAAGATTTCGCTCCACGAAATGCAATCTCTAGTGAATCTTGAGAAGACTAAAACAAACATGCAGATGCAAGATTCATACAGAGAAAGAAAAACAGATGGAAAGTGTAAGAAAGATAATACACTTACAATATCAATGCATTTTTAAATTGGAAGAGGCATAGATGGAGGCGGTGGCTAACTTGATTTCTGTTTGGCTTGGGATGGCATATGTGAGTTCTGCACATCAGCACTGAATGGCAAAGTTTGCACCATTATGGGTGTCTAGCAAACAAATTCTAGATCGCAATAATGAATTTAACACAAAAACATTAAACGGACACAGAGAAATAGTAAGATCCTGCTTAGCTGAAAAAATCAAATTCTATAGATATGCAACATGGCTAAATGTACCATAGATCTAGCACTAGAAGCGGCTAAGTGTGTTACTTCAAAAAGTAGTTAAGAATAGACTAATCTATTAAAGACAAGTAAGCTTCTAGTGCAATTGAGAATGCACAGGATTATAAGAAAGCTAAGAATGTACATAACTATAGACAATGTTTACCATTAAAAAACATAATAACTAAACTACTTACAACATATCATATCATAAAAACCTACAACTATTTGCAACATTATAACAGATAAAAAAACTAAAAGAACACTTCCATATCCCAAATGTAGAACAAAGATGAAGGCAAAGTGAGGAAATGAAAGAAAATTTTGTCCAAAAAACAAGAACTTAAAATATCAAAGTATTTTCTAATAAAAAATGCATAGATGGAGGCAGTGATTGACTTGATTTCTGTTTTGTTTGGGACCGCCTCTACGAGTTATGCACTTGAACAACATCAGTAGAGAATGGCAAAGTTTCCATCACTATGGGGGTCTAGCAGTAAATACCAATACACCATATGAATTGGACTAAAAAAACTACCATAGAAAGATGCACAAATAAGAAAATGTGATATAAAGTTATGAGAAAAGCATTGAGAAGATGTGTTAAGTGGCCCTGAATATAATCATACCAAATTAAACAATGACATATGTAGAGAAAAAAAGGCAACCAAAATTTACTAAAAATAACTAAAGTACCTGGGTACTAGTCAAAGCAACGTCGAGTTCTTGAATCGGGTTTTGGGATAGCAACTGCATTGGCTGCCAAATGGTATGTGATTCTGGAAGAATAATGTGCCCTTCTTGAACAGGTATACAATTATTGTTTTATCCATGCGCTCTAATGTTGATACATCAATAGGGGGTTGTCGAGTATTCCTTAAAGAAACTCCATCAACATTAGATCCAGAAGTCCATTGAAGCATACATCAGAAAAGGAGCATGAAATTATTAAAGCAAATACGAAGCTATAAAGGTGAAAAGAAAAATAAAGAAGACTAAATAACTATTGCACAGCAGCCAGGCTGACCTCAACAATATTACCAACTCAGAAATATAGAAAGTAGCAAAGGTTACTCTGAAAGTAAAATTGAGACTCAATACCTAAATAGAGGATAGGATATGCATTAGGAGACATGCACATTTCTCCATTAAGATCATTGCCCCCCTTGAGTGAGTGGTGAGTTCCTAGGTGACTCTAAATATTCCAGTCGCCGTCTTATTCCAGAAAAAATAGAAGCCTGACTATTATTTTGCTGATAATCAATTCTAGCCCTTTGTCTCTTCCTTGATGTTCTGCAAACTAATACAAAGCAGGGGTTCAAGAAAAGAGGAAGCACACACAAAAACCAAAATAATTTAAAATATAAGAGACAAACCTTCAACTTCTGGAGGGACTTCACCGGCATCTTCATGAGATGTCACTTTGAGTGTTGACTAATCACCAAAACTTTCATCTACATGAAAATATTAAAATACAATTAAATTAATAAAAAATCAAAGATATACAAAATTATATGAGAAATACTAACATTGATTCATAGAATTCAATCTCTTAGAATCAGCAAGTTCTGCGGTAGCATCACAATTGTCTTCAGAATTATCTACATGATCATTAGGTCCTGAATCATTGTCGTGATTTTCAAAACGACATCCACTTGCTACTATCAAGCATTCCATAATGTCGAGAACTACATTTCCATTAGTTTTACAGACTTCTTATCAATTTCCATCTCAAAATTGCAAAGATCTCAACAATATCATCCTTAACCTGAATATAAGCATATAAGAATAAAAACTATAACTAGAAAATATAAATAAATATTATTCAAAAATTAAAAAGGAACCAACCGTATCAGGCATAATGTCAGCAACTTTAGCATCCAGTAAAGATCTAAACTCAGAAGAATTGTTATCAAGCCTAGAATGGGCTGCACAACACCCAACACAACCAGATTTGTAAATAGTGAGAGGAATATCATTCACCTATAAGAAGATGGCAAGGAAAATATTATCAAAATAAAAAGTAATATAACACACATGTAAAATGAGCAGCAGCCATATGGATGACGGGAAACTTACAGGACGCCTAGAAAATTCATTATTCGAGTCACAATCTAGAGTCGCAAACTATTTGATCATGGAATGCTCCCACACAGTTATCCTAGGGAACCCAATAGGAACAGTATGAAGACCAAAATCCAGAAAATCTAGGTCAATGACTATAAATGCTAACAAATTATACAAATTCACATAAAGGCAGCAGCATGAAACACAAAATATTGATATAATACAAGCAATGAAACAAAATGAAAAAGGACCGATTTTTTTTTACTTACAGCCAGCTTATATATATATCCACTAAGAGTAGTTGGTCCATTAGAAGGCTTCTTACAATCTCTTCTTTATTTATGGATATAAGCAACCAACCAAATTTATACATGTCAAAATATGTGGCTTCTCTAGGGTCAATTGAAGCTCCAAGTTACTTCATGATAGGAAATTTGTTTGAATTTGGGCAAAGAAAAACTTATAGAGCAAACAACCAAGAAATTCCAAACAAGCTCATATTCGGTCAGATTCCCCTTCATGATATTGTTCCCAAAGATTTGATTGTAAAAAGAAAATCTTTACCAATAACCTCAAGAAAAGCTGATTTTGTTGCTTCAACATTGAATTCCATTGGCCTACCCCCAAGTGGTATTCCCAGAACCATACAGACAGACTTGGGACACATAGGTATGACCTTTGTGTCTAGTACAATATCACCACTTTTAGTATTAACATGGTCATCAATCCATTCAGCAAAACATCTAGCAACAGGCTCACAATCAAAATCAGGCAAAGAACAAAACCCATACTTCCTCATCATTTTATTATACACTAACAAACTCTTAATAATATCAGAAAAACAACCAAGATTCCATCTACTAATAGTCTTATTTCCTAAAATATTGGCACCCTGAAGAACATCATTCACTCTCTACATATACAATTTGAAACACATAATTGGCATCATAAAATGTCAACATCTAAAAATTTAGATATAAGATGCATAACAGAAACATAATAAAAAAACACACATCTTCCTCTCAGCATTCCTGGAAGTTTTCCGAAATATCTTTACTTTAGATCCTAAAAAAGTAAGTACAGCAATTAAAAATAGGAACTCAATACAACTACAGAAAGAAATATAACAAGCAACCAACTAGATACTGAAATGAAATAAAAATAAAAATCACAGCACCAGTTTCCTCATATTCTTCAAAAACACTGGTTCTATTGGACCATTCGTAGAAAATTCATTCTACAAATCAATGTACTGAATCAGTCAAACAACAATAATAATAATCAACATTAAGAAGGGAAAAAATCACACACTAGAATCATGAGCAGCATCATCAGAGATAGAAATGGACTCCTCAAAATCTGATTCATGACCGATGCTTTGCACAGAATTTTCATCATCAACATCATGTCTCTTTCTTCTCCATCCCATTGTGATGACCTAAATAATAACATGAATGAAGTTTAAAAAGAACTAAATATGCATGACGAAATTCAACAACATTTAGCATCAATAAGCTAGCATGCAATAGGAGATGGCATGTAATAGCATGTAAACAACAAAACTCAAAAGTTGCACATTAACACAACAAAAATTACACAATATATAAAAGTGCAACTTTATCAAAAATTGTATACGACTAAAATGAAATCAAGGCCATTATACACCAAGAAAAGAAGGCAACAACATGTTTTCACTCTCAAAAATCGAGCATTCTATGACAAAAGTAGGAATCCTTAGACTTGAGACATCTAAAATTTGTCTCACGCAAACTAAAACAGGGAATGCTTAGTTGCTAGTGTTGGATCATTCAACAAATATGCCTTACTCACTTACGTCTCTAATTTCATTGGCATGATATAACTTCCTTACAACTAAATTCTAGTTGAAGCTCTTGGTTGATATATGCTCTCATCGTCGGGGAGTTACAGGAATGCTAGAAAAGGTAAATAACATTTTTTTTCTCCATTTAAGACACATGAGTCCTTTACATGCTTTGACAATAGTCCATCTTACATGCTAATTTGCACAAAAATCTCTACGGGAGGCTCTTCTCTTGTGAGCCATTAGCACATGAGTTGCCTGCTCCGGTTGGATAACAGCCCAACCGTGGCTCACCCTCCACCTACCTTGATAAGGACATGACCTCCATGGATACACCCACTGCCACCTCTACTTCCACTACTTCAACAACATCCACTGCTCAAGCCATAAAAAAATGAAAGGAGGTCCGTCAAGATCTTCAAGAACATGCGAGGATTCAATTTCAAGCTCTCAAAAGGGGGAGGAAATGAAGCTCATGTGACTATGACTACGTCCCACATGAATTAATGTTGTATATAAAGTCTTGCCACGTCACTTTTGGTCCAAGAAGAGCTAGAGATCAAGTTCCACAAGATCTGGATTTTGATTCGGATTGCTGAGACAGCCCTGACTTAAAACGTCTTTACCTCAGGCATACAGATTCTGATTTAGGTGATCTTGGACTCTTTGGAAAGCTTATCTCGTGATCTTTCCAACCTGTCTAGCCTTATCTCCAAATTCCTTACGAGCACACTGCAATTGCCAGAATAGTCTGGGACTGTTTTTGAAATAGCTCACCTCTTCTCTTTATATACCTCCTAGGATTCTCTCTTTAAGTTTTGGGTTTCATTGAATTGTATAGCTATTGCTACATTACGCATCTACAAGTCATGTAGGACTATCACCTTGTTTAGATCGTCAATGGAATCCTGATACATTTTCTTCTAGCTCTTGTGCCAATTTAAAACTCACAATTTCATATTGCAATTTATCATAGTTCTTGCTGGTTCTTCGTTTGCTTGCAGGAACTCAAACTTTGTTGTTCAGGTTGATCGTGCCTACGGCAAGGTCAATAACCATCGGAGATTGGCTTAGCGATTGCTAAGGCGTATTATTGCGTACGGTATAGTCGGATCGTCAAGGTCTGCCTCCACCATATTAATAGCTACCTTTGTCTCATCGAAAGATCGGACCACCGTTTCATCATACCCCTTTGTCTGCAACAAAAATAGAAGCACCGCAATAGCACACAATATATCTTCCCTACTCCAATCCATGGCTGGGGGTTACCTATGTGAGGATTTTTCAGCAAAAATGGAGAGTCGGAAGCCTACCTAGTAAATTACCCTAACTGCACCCTTAACTAATTTATCCAATCAGATATCATCAAAAAAAAGAACACAATCCTAATCAAACGAACATGCATTCTACAACATGAGTGCATAACCCAAAAGGCTAAAACCCTCATTACCACCACACAGACATGCACAATCGCTACACTAACTCAAAACACACTGCAATCCAGAGCTAACTCAAAGCACAAAATCAAAATCCAAGCAAAATCATAAGCTCCTATCGCATACGTGCTCTCAAAATCCAAAAGCATCAGAAGCTAGCGATTCAACCCAAATAAACAAAGAATTAGATGACCCCTTAGAAAAATAGAGAACGAAATGGGACATACAATGGAGAAATAAGATTAGATGAAGGTGAGGAGGTAGAGACAAAGCCCACGGTGGTGGACATTGAAGATGCTTCGTGGATGGTGGTGCATGCAGAGATGCTTCGCCGGTGGTGTCGCCTCTCGTTCCCCTCCCTCTCCCACGGTGGCGGATGCTAGAGATGCTTTACAGATGGCGGTGCATGCTGAGATGCTTCGTTGGTGGTGTCGCCTACCATTCCCCTTCCTCTATCTCACTCAACCTAGGTGCAAGAACCCAAATACTAACTAAAGAGAAGTCTGGAACAAAAATTTGAAGTGGTGCCACCCGACTTCTAAATGGGTATGGGCAAAACCTGCACTAAAGAATGCCCAAGCGCAATGACATAAAACCGATGCATGAATCTCAAAAATGATCGAACGCACAAAATATTGACCAAGATTTGAAAGAATTTCTGTTGTCTGAGAATTAGTCAACGTGTTATGCTGAACCATCGTGTGATCTGATCCCACCCAAAGATTACATCCCACAATTCAAAGACTAGGGTAAAAAGAGAGAAAGAATAGAACTACCCCTACTGATCACGTGTCCCTAGCAAAAACCAGGTGGAGGACACGCATCTGAGCCACTCTTGTCAGATGCCTCGCGTCCTAGGCATACTGCAATCCTTGACTAGAGGTTCACCATCGCTGACGCATAGTAACCACCAGTTACCACCTGCGAGGAAGGAGAGCTCCAGGGTCGAAGGCCTCGATGTTGTTCTAGAACGAGGGAACAAGGCACCAGTGTAGGAGATGTTGAAGACGCCCGTGCACTGGATGAATCAAATCTGACCATTAAACGGTCGGATTAGAAGGAAGTTGACGCACAAAGCCCCTAGAGTGGGTAGGGACCTCCTAAAGAAAGCCTGGACATCGTCGTCAAGCTCATCGTGGATCCACCAAACCCAAGAACAACTGTGTGGGCCTCCACATAGCCAATTTCAGAGGATGCATCGCTGGCAACATCTGGATGGAAGTAAAGAAGGGATTTTTATTCGACATAAAGCAAAGAAAAATAAGGAGAAAGAGGACGGTGGTGGACGAGAACCAAACCGCAGCCATTGACAAAGCAAAGAAATCCCCAAATCTAACCTCCAAATAGCAGAAACAGAGAGAAAATTCAGACATTATTCCATCCAAATAGCTCAAGGCTAGAAATCCTGAATAGGAAATAGGGGAGGGAGGAGCCACACCTAGGGAGGTAACTCTAGATATGAGGAACTTGCTGCCCCTTTCTACACCTGCCGCCCAGGCACCACCACAGGACCGAGTGAGAGGAAAAGAGAGGGGAGAAGCAGGCTTCAGGTCAGCGAAAAGAAGCACCATGACAATTCGAACCACCTCTGACCGCCAGACATGGTTGTCCCACGAATCAAGACAACGGAGGAGAGGCACCATCTCAGCACATGCCACCTGGGAAAACTTTATTGGATCTAAAGATAATATACATAGTATGGAAGGGGAGCCGAGCCCCTCTCCCCCTCCATTCTGGCCTACAAAGCCGGGGGAGAAGAGAGGGAGGGGAGGCAACAACGGAGACAAGGGAGTCAACTGGAATGGGAGATAACTAGAGGAAGCAAAGAGAGAGGGCATATAGTAGTGCGTACAATTCTATCAACTATATGTACACTTACGGCTTCTTCAGAGGTCCGTGTCATGACAAAACACATGTATTCAAATGCTGAAGTAGCCGCACGATTATACATCTGATAATTGCTATATCCTAATGTACACTGTTCAGAGTTGGTACACTCAGTATCACCTACAAAACCGACACTTTTGTTAAAGGAAAAATTGACACCTTTCTTAACCAGGAGAACTTGCAAAATCTATATGACAGGTGCCCTTTACACTCAGCAGTATAAAGGGAAAAGTGTAACAAGCTTTCGGACAAAACTGTTCTATACAAACGTGTGGTACAGAAATCCTATGCTTCGTTCCGCTAGCATGAAGATAGCTTGGGATGATACAGAAGGAAAAGAGTGTCCAAAGAAACATGCGGTCTTCTAAACCACATATAAGGGATCTATGATGACTCTAGGTGGTTATAGAACCATCTGTAATGACCTCATATCACAAATGGTTCTTAACAAGAATCGTCTGTGATATCTCCTTATCATAGGCAGTTGTGGCTATAGAACTACATATGATAAGATTTTATAGGAACACAATATATTCCTGATTCTTGGCTTGCATCAGAAAATAAAACATAAATTACAACACACATACATATATCACATAAATTACAACACACATACATATATATCACATTCATTCACAGCAAATTGATACATATCACATTCATTAACAGAAAATTGATACATAGCACATATCGATTCACAAAGTGAACTCTGCATCCATTTCATCAACCTCATATCATGTTAATTCACAAAGTAAAGTCGGCATCTACTTGAAAGTACGCAAAGAAATTCATATCACACAGTGCACATGCATATATATCACATGAATTTCAAAGTTGTCATTTCTTAACTAAGGCGAACTCGGCTTCTTCCAAGTCTTAAGGCGTGGAATTGATCATATTCGTCAATGACCTCTCTAACAAGGAACGAGCGATGAGTTCATGTATTATGTCGAGATGGGATCTTTGCAATTCCATCTTTAGGATGGGCCTCTGTTGCCGATTAGAATATATATTAAAGTCATGCATTTATAAAATCAAGAAAAATATGACAATAATTATACCAAGATTGTCAAACCTTACAATCATGTTACTGATAATTAATGACCATGATTTCCATGTTGTGGCAAACATTGAAGCCACAAATGCTTGTTCCTCCTTGTTGGTGGTGGCACTGAAAATATAGAATTTGGTTACTAGTTGAGAATCGTCACTAGTACGATTTCTGATATAATATTATTGTGTATTAAAGGATATCTTAATGCCCTTATCGTGTATTACTGGCTTAGTGCCACTTTTTCCCCCATCACGTCGTACCTCTTCCACACCCTACATGAATCGAGACAGCTTGCCTTAGGCATTACAATGTAAAAGGAGTGAACGGCAGATTTATGTATGTTAGAATTATGCTTACTTGTTGAGAATTTTTTCAAGTAATTCGACGTCAAATTTCACTCATAATAAAGAATCCAAGTACATGATCCTTGTATGATTTGGTGTAATGACAACGAGAATCCAATTCTCCCTGCATATAGTTATGTCACCATGGTTAGTGAATTTACATTATTTTAGGTGTAAAGTTTGAATCAACAAGTTTAAGAAGTAGCTAGTGCAACACTTACTCCTGGTTGTACGGAAGAAGTAAGAACTCTTATCTTGTTGAGCAATCAATGTGTTTATCATGTAGTCGAATACAAGGTCTTCATTCTCTTTGATCATCCGTGAGGACGTGTGGATCGAGGAACATTGTCTTTACTTGTTTCCTTTGTCATTGTTTAATCATTAATCTATAGATCAAAAGCTAGGAGTTACACATATGTGTAGTTAGTCCGTATAATATGAATATGGACCACGATTGTAATCACTTACAATTTATAGCACCTGATGAGCAATACTTCCAGGGATCGGAGGTTGCAGAATTCCTACAAGTCCACGAAGTTCACAAAGAATTGGTAGGTCTCAAAGTCGTTGTGAAAATGGTCCCTAGACTCCACCTTGATAGTCGTGGTCCATTATCTCAGTGGCTTCTTCACCTCTTTCAAGTAGTACTCATGCAACTCGCACTATATTTTATAGTGTTTTGAGTCTTTCTGGTGATTTGAACCAATGCACTCATTCAATGTATTCATTAGCCAACGGTGCCAAGTTTAATTCTTCCTCAATATAAAGGTCTGGTTCCTTGGGGTCCTTGGCCTTCGACTTGGCACCTAACTTTCTTTTAGCTGTCGGCATCGACGCCTTTGCGGGAAACGAATGGGCCTTAGTTGGAAGCTCGAGACTGATGTAGTTCTAGCTGGCATGTGGCCTCGTTTGGTGGAACATTAGGCTCCGAGAGTGTGGGTAGGTCTAGCTCTCATGAATCGAGGGTGCCTATCCTCAGAGACTACACCCCTCTTGGGCCACTAGATGAATGTCCCTCCTGTTTGCCCTAGTCCCATGATCTTGTCGTCTGGAGGAAACTTCAGTTTGATGGACACTAGAATGTCTCTTCTACACGTATATGGTTTTCCCCGAGTGCTTAAGCCACACATTAGCGGTATCATCCAAGAAATTCGTACATGATTTTTTCCCTTTCATACCCTACTTCGATAGGTTAGCAAGGGCAGAATAATCATTTATGGTGCAAAATAGCAAGCTGGGAGATTTAAATTCTCTCGATTCTGCGCATCAAATAGCTCTATCCCGTTGGTCCATGGTTTTTAGAGATCTTCCACCAATGGCTCTAGGAAAACATCTATATTTTCCAAGTTGCTTTGATCCTTGCACAAGTATCAACATTGTAATGTACTTATGCTTCATGCACAACCAAGGAGGAAGGTTGTATATGACGGTCTCTTATGTTTCCGAAATGATTCATTACATTCGTGCTCAATCCAAACCTTATATTTCTTAGTTCCCTACCGAATCCTATGAATTGTTTATCGATGTTTCTCTGCTAGATGGAATCAACAAGGGTATAAGCTTTCCATTATTCTTGCACTCCTTGACATGCCAACGCAAAGGTTTTGCATCCTTTTGGGTTCGCAAATAAACACTTCACACGGGGAATTATAGGCAGACACCATATTACCTTAGCTAGAATCTCTTTCGTCAGCTCATTCCTATCATCCTCATGTGCTTGATCCTTACGCTTGTATCAGGAAGACTTGCACACTGACACACATAGACATTTGCGTACTCTTTACGGAAGAGGATACAATCTTTCGAATAAGCATGTATTCATTGTATTTTCATTTCCAAGGGATAGAGAACCTTCTAGGATTTTTAGGTAGTTGTGGGTAACTCATTTTCCTCCAGAAGCATGTCCGCTAAGACACCTAGCAGTGCTGTGAAACTCTTAGCCGACTATCCATTCCTTGCCTTTAGTTTCAGTAGTTCAAGCACAGATGACAACTTCGTGTACTTTGATTTGCATCTCTCGAACAAAGGTTTCTCCGAACTCCCCATCAAGACCTTGAGTTTCTCATACTCCCTCGTACCACGGTTCCCTTCTGCATGGCCCAAAATCTCATGCAGATGGTCAAGATTATCTGATAACGTATCTTCATCTGAATCTGAATCAAAACATCGACCATATAGTTCTCTTCCTCGGCAATATCGTTATTATCACCTTTCTGTATCGTCTACTGTTAACCATTACTTGTCACACATGCGTACCGCTCTTTGAAACCCCTACAAATAAGGTGGTCTTGGATCTTCTCTAGATTCTCAAACATATATAGATTCTCACAGTTTTTGCATGAACAACAAATATATTATTTTTCCCTGTTCAACTTATCCTCTTCCATAGCTCTTATGAAATCTATCATGCATTTAAGGTACTCTTCATTTAAGTAGTTAACATCGTATATCCAGCTTTGGTCCATCTACATTACAAAAAATTAATTCATGTTAAATGATGAGGCTTACTATATGTCCATGACATAAAGTAGCTAGCTAGAGTAGATTAATTTATATAATATTAATTAATACTATCATTAACATGTCGGTTTTAACTATATCTAAAGATTAATTACTAGTATTCTATTTAATTCACAAGGTAGCTATTTACTAAACATACAAGTTACTAATTATTACAGATTTAATCTACGAGAAGTAAAACTTAATAAAACTAAATTACTAAATACAAAATTATTAAAACTATCATTAACATTAGATTAGTTAATGCAATATTAATAAACATTTGTTATTAATGATATCTAACATAATAGATGCATATATGTTATATTTCTCTTTTTCACAATATACATCATCTAAACCATGCATCCACAATTATATCATTTTTCCACCCTAAATAACTAGCATCATGTTCAATATAGTACTATACAACTAATTACTAACTCTGCAATCAACAAAACAATAGATTTTGCTTTACTCCAAACTCTAGATCTACATTCTCTCTCTTCACCAAGTAAGATCTTCAAAATTATTCAAAATTTTAAACCAGTCACTAACCTTAAGTAACCAATAACATATGGATATGCAATATCTTCTCCATGTCCATGGTTCTTTTGGACCAATTAGGCTCCAAGCCGCAAAATCGCCGGAGCCGCCGCCGCCATTGTGTAAGAACCGAGAAGTTAAGACAAGGCTCGGGTTGGGAGAAGTAGTCAGTTGGTAATACGCGGTTTTCAATTAAAACCGAATGTGATATCCCCCTCATCGCAAGCGGTTCTTATTAAAAATCGTCTACGATATGGTAGCCTAGTTTACAGGTGTTTCTAAATAAGAACTGTTGCGATATCTGCTCATGACAGACGGTTCATATTGCTAGGAGTTAACCTAAGCGATGCCTCTTGTGAACCGTTTGTGATATACTTTACCACATACGGTTTTCAGGAAACCGCATGTGATGAAAGGTCTTGGATATACGTAGTGTTAGCTGGTTTGGCATAACAAGTTGAACAATTTCATTGGTTTAGGAGTTAACAATGTTTTGTAATCCTATGCTAGGATGTTTATCTCACGAAAGAAATTACTACTTTAAAATTCTCTCTCTTTCAGATGATAGAAATCTCTTCTGCTCGTCAAAAAACCGTCACTTCGGGACTTGCTCTTGAAGACTGAGTACGTATTGATGTTTACAGTTCTAAATGGAAAGATAACGGTAGATCAGCTATGGTATGTTGATTAAGAAAAGGAAGAAAGATTTCCAAGTTAGTCGTCGTTGACCTGTGCATGTAGCGTATAAATGCTACTCACGGTATAGTCACTCCCTCCGGACTAGCGACAAGCATGTTACTTCACTTGTTGTCCTACGACATCAACTCCACGTGTTACACTGATGTCGGAGTCACCGATCGACCACATCACCAGCCATCACTACTAGAGAAATTATTTGCACGGACGGTTCGGAACTCCCGTGCGGGACGGTTTTCCGAACCGTCTGTACGAAACAGTCTGTACAAATCAGGTTTTAAACCGTCTGTACAAATCGATTAGTACAGACGGTTTCAAACTAGAACCGTCTGTACAAATCGAGTAGTAAGACGGTTCTAGTTTGGAACCGTCTGTACTAGCACAGACGGTCCTAGTTTGGAACCGTCTGTACTAATCGATTAGCACCCGTCTGTGATGTCGTGTTATAAAAATAAAAATATAACCCCTCACGCCATGTGCCCAATCCTTCAGCCGCGTCTCATCCCGCCGTCTGCGCAGTCTCATCCAACCGCTTGAATTAAATCGTACAATATGCTTCCAGCGGGTTTCGATCACGCAACCTCGTGTTGTCCAGCAAGGGGAGTTGTCAGCTGATCTAGTCTGAGTATGCGATACATATGGGACGGCTTTCTTCTTAACTCATGCCTACGACTAAGCGGGACAATTCTAGTACAGACGGTTCTAAATTTGGACCCGTCTGTACAAATAGCACAGACGGTTCCAAACTGATAACCGTCTGTACTGTTCTATTTATACAGACGGCACTAATTTGGACCCGTCTATGCTATTTGTACAGACAGTTTCGAATTGGAGCCGTCTGTGCTATAGCTCAAAGTGCTAGTTTGAGTCGAAATTCAACTCTAGTTTGAGAGGTTTTAGTAAAACAGTCATAACTTTCTCATACGAAGTCCGTTTTGGGTCCAGACCACTCAAATCGAAGCTAACGACGACGCGCATCTAAAAAAAATATACATGTATACACCTGTACGCATCTTGACCCTCAAAATTCGGCTTCTAAGTAGGACTTTTGGCTCCGAAAGTTTTTCCGTTACTTTTTTTGATCTTGCGGAGGGCATATCTCCTTCACCCGGACTCCGAATTGGGTGATTCTTGTTTCCCTAGTTAGCTTGAGTCGAGGACTTGCTTTTCACCTTGATCCTAGCTTCTACTGAGCACTTTCGTCTGGGCGCCGTTTTCAAAATCTTCGAGTTCGGGCCGGGATTTCTACTAGTCGTTTCGTCGACTTTCTCGGAATTGGCTCAAAATTTTTGGAGACGTAGAGTTTGGCCTCCCGCTCACAGCCGTGAAAACCGTTTGACAATCGGAGCTGTCAAACTCCCTCCCCGACGCTGCCACTTTCCTGCCGCGGCAAGAAAATCTGCAGTTTTTGCTGCCGCAGCAGCAGAGATCAACTAGCCTTGCTTCATCTATTTGTACAGACGGTTCCAGTTCCGTCTGTACTGTTCGATTTGTACAGACGGTTCCAGTTCAGAACGGAACCATCTGTATTGTTTACAGATTTGTACAGACGGTTCCAAACTTAGAACCGTCTGTACTGTTTGATTTGTACAGACGGTTCCAGTTTGGACCCGTCTGTGCTATTTGTACAGATGGTTCCAAGTCTGTACTGTAGCGTCCCGCTTGTTGGGAACCGTTTGTACTCATTTTTCAGACGGTTTTCGTTTAGAACGTCTGTGATATTATTTGTACAGACGGCTTCAAAAAACCGTCTGTACAGGGGCGTCCCGTTAAATGAATTCTGTAGTAGTGCATCTAGATCGACTGATCAATCGGGTGAAGTACACCAGCAAGGAGAACGTCCAAACTGCAAACAGTTTAGGTTTCACACAAATGTTGGTCGTTCGTCTATCTCTACACCTGTCAAAACCTGAAAACTTCGATATGTTCTGCGTGTTTCGGTTGCATGCAAAAACCTTCTTTCGGTTCATCACCTAGCGTCCAATAGTGACATCTTTTTTAAATTCTATCATGATCATTTTCTCGTGAAGTATCGAACCACGAGGAGAATCCTTGCCCACTTCCAAGTTGACGTATGAGACGTGGCACCATGGACTAACCTCCCTCGGTTCTACAGTGCTTGTGATGCATGTCAGATGACAAAAATCCATTAGCTTCCGTTTTCTGTGTCGAATAATGTTGCTTCTTCGCCATTATAGCTTATTCATTCCGACATGTAGGGTCCTGTTTACTAAGTCTGTTAGAGTGTTTTACATACTATATAAGTTCAATTGATGATTACAGTAAATTTATATGTATCTATTTGCTCAAGTTCAAATCTGATGTCCCTAAAATAATCATACAATTTCAAGCGATTGTTGAACATCTATTAAATAGGAAAATTCTTAGAGTCCAGTCAGAGTGGGGCAAGGAAGATAAAAAGCTACACAAGTTCTTTGCGTCAGATTGCATTCTCTATTTTATCTCTTTCGCACATACACATCAGTAGGACGGCTCAGCCTCTGAGAGAAGGCATCGACATATTGTCAAAATCGGTCTAACCTCAATGGCCTATGCATCTGTCCCCTTAAGATTATGGGGCGAGGCCTTCCTGAGCACCGCTTATGTTATCGATCATCTACCGCGCTGGTCACACAAAGCATTACACCTCTAGAGTGTTTCTTAGGTGTTAAAACCGACTATGCTTTTTTGTGTATGTTGGGTCGCGCATCTTGGCCCAATCTCTGATACTACAAAAGGAATGTGTGTTCCTCCGTTATAGTCACTGCACAAATGGTTGTGTCTACACCTACCTTCCGGCCGCATTACATCTCAAACGATCTCATTTTTGGATTTTGACCATTCTGTTAATCTTCCGTTTGGCACGGGTCATCAGGCATCGTGTCTCCTTCAGCTATACATGAATATGAATAGTGCCCGACCCGTAGAGCAGAGGTTGCTTGCTTGTGAATTGGCCGGAATGGGGAGAAATCCCAGAGTTGAAAACTTGAATACCCCGGTCAGAGTAAGTGAAACGGAGCCTTGCTCCAGCCACAGCTGTGCCATCTACTCCTTCCTGACCAACATGAATACATTCTTACCATGCACTTGTCACCTGATGCTATTGATTCTCTACCTTCAGTACATGCAGACGCTAGTGCAGGACCCGGCTACCCGTCCCACCATTGCGCCTCCGCCACCATCCACATCAATGGTTGGGTTAGGTCCAGTTGATCCAGCTTACACATCACATGCTTAAAATACAATCCATGTTCTCTCGGAGTGTTCTGCCTTTGTTTAGAGCTTATCTAGCAAACAAACCATGTGGGAACAGGGGCGAGTTCAAAAAATAAAAACCATGTGGGAACAGGGGCAGTTCCCATAATTTGATGAATCCCGATACACCTCAGCACATTGGTTTATAACATTATTTGGTTGGTACTACAAAGTCCAAAGACTTACATCTAAAATATTATTGCAGGATGATAGAAAAATTGAGACAGATGAAATTTTGATATATCATCTGAGGGACCTATATATCATTTCAACGAATTCTTTTTCCATCTTGCAGCGATGGCAATGTATACAGTTTACACGAATATTTTCTAGAATATTTTCTATAGCTAGACAGTACATACTTTCTCATTCACGTCATGAGATGAGAATGAACAAATTTTACTACAGAAAGTGAAACGAATGGAAAAAATGGAAAGTTGTACAAAAACCTCTAAGACCAGTTTCCCCTATGGGTTGAGATTATCCAGTGCCTCCAAGAGAATTGGTCTGAACCTCTTGCAGTCCAGCTCACATTCTGCTGTCCATGAAGGTACGTCTGATGAACTTAATCCACGCTTGTGGAATGAGATAGGGTTCTTGAAGATCTCATGGTCCCTTGGGTATTGATCAGTGAGGCTGCTCTCGTCAACGCTGATACCGTACTGCTTGTACCGCAGACCCATCAGTTCTGCAGGGTTACCGAAATCAGTGCGGGATATCCAGTCCAGGCCACCCCATGGCACTATCTGAATTAGTGTGGCATTCTGTGGCAAGAATACACAGTTTGTGAGCCCAGCCCCATGGACACCCATCATTACATCGACAGAGTTCACTAGTCTCGCGAACCCAGAGATGTCAGAGCTCACATTGGCCTCGTCAATCACCACCTCAAAGCCGAGCTCCTGAGCCATCGCGATAATCTCATGGAGGTTGAGGAACATTCTTGTACGGTGCCTCTTGATGATGAGCAATCTTGGCTTGACCTTGGGGTACTCTCCGAGCACGGTCACGGTGTCCTTGCCTAGTGAATAAGCTCCTCGCATGAATCTGTTAAAATCAGCCATTGAATAATTGTGTGGTGCCTTCGATGAGTCGATTGTGAACTCCATGTAGGCATGCAGGCCGACAATGGCATGCTTGAAGCAGTGCACTTGGTCATCCTTGCTAAAATCGATCAAAGGGTACTTCGATAACTTCTGGAGCACCGTCTGGTACTTGATCGTCCACCAAAGTGCCATGTCGTTATAAGGAACTGAACTTCGCCATTGAACTCGCTCGCAGTGGTGAAAAGAGGGACGAGCACATCAGTGAAGTCATGGAACAAGTTACCAGTGTACCCAGTCAGTGAAAAGATCACAGCAGGCACGTCATGGTATCTGGTGCACTCAGCCGCCAGTTTGCTGGATTTCACTGTCAACTCGGTGATATGGCTGAGGCAGAATTCATCCCCTTCCGAGGGTACGGCTTAATCTTCCACAGCTCATCTCTCTGTGAACCATCAGGCTCCATGTACAAGATTGAAGTGGCCCTCGGGTGAACTCTAACATCACCACGCATCTCGCAGACATTTGCTCTAAAATTTGAGAAATCACACAGGACCTTGCTCCCCTGCTGGACATTACTCGTACCTGCGACATGGAAGATACTTACATCAGGAACATGGCAAGTTCATTAATAAGGCGTGATGCTCAACATCTGTATCAGACACAGGGAAGACCGAACATTTGGATAAAAACTAGCAATAGCGAGGCATCAATACAAAGAGCCTGATACGTAATGCCAAGTAATCATCAATGTCACAATGGTGTCACCGAAAACATGATCGGGTGATAGGATACAATTGCATAACTTGCATAGGTTGTTTGGACCTACAAATCTATTTTCCCTAGGAAAAAAAATATATTTTTCACCCCTTAACTATGCCTGTGTGCACATTACATCCTTTAACTTCAAAACCAGAAATGGCTAACCCTTAACTCCTAAAACCGGATAGAATACCCCTTTCACACTATCCGTAAGCGGTTTTGACTAGTTGATGATGTATAGTATGATATCCTGTATATCAGAAGATATCTGCATACGATTCCCTGGGTTTCCAGAAAGGTACTGCGTATTTAGTAAGGATCCCCAGACCGCAAGGTAACCCCTCGAAAGAGGGAATATATTCCTTAAACTAGGAAGTCAATCCCGACATTCAAGGAAGCCGGAGTCCTACTCGGCCGTAAGTCCATGTCCAGTACGACTCTGGGGGCCCCCTATATAAGGATCAGCAATCCCATAGGGGAGGACAAGTCTTTCTAGTCGCACAGCGAGTTGAGCCAAATCCCAAGAGGTGAAGCCCTAGAAGACCCGCTGCCTCGAAGGAGTCGAGTCCCACGGGATTAGTTAGATTTGTCTGTGATTAGGCCTAGGGTAGCCACTAATATACACCCCCTTGTAAAGACGTTTTCTCCATCAATATATACGAACAGGACGTAGGGTAATTATCCTGAGGGAGGCCCAAACCTGTATAAAAAAGGGATGTCCCTGTTGTCAGATCTCCTGGCCTTGGGCACTAGAGGTCCCTAACCCCCAATATCACCGTTCCACGAATACCGTAAGATCGCCGATTCACCGATCGTCGACAGATAGCGCCGACCGTGGGGACCTCTCCGGATCAAGCCGTCCAGAAAGAATCAAAGTCGGCAGGATGTGCAACTAAGCGCGATCAGCTCTTTTCGCCAACTGCACAGCCCTCGTCGGTCCGATCGCCCCCACGCGCCGTGCTGGGTACTCAGACTGGGGTTTCTACGACAACTTTGGCCTCATGGATCCGTACCCGGTCACGGATCGTGTGGATTTTGGAGAATAGCCCCTGGGGAGTACTCGGATCTCGAAGTAGATCGCTTCAGGGCCGAGTGCGCCAGGGCCTTCGACGGGAAGTTGGTGCTGAACGACAACCTCCCGGCAGGAACGACCACTCCAATGGTCGGAATTTCACTTGCGAATTCTGATCGTCAGGACGATCACGACTCTACCCACGCTGCGTCCGATGAGGACAAACACGATGGAGTGTGAGTACACATCATCTAACCAAGGACCTCGAGTGGTTCTCACGATCGACGATGGTCGCAAATATCTCGAGGACCGAAATCTAACCTGGGGGCTCGCAACTACGCAATACGATGGCCGCTCCCCCAGGAACGGGGACTTGCCTGCCGCTGTAGAAAGAACCCCTCCAGGAACGAGGGAATACGTGTCCCGAACCGCTCGAAGGCTTGCGGAGGTGCACAATCTGCTGTCACGACCACCAGCAGCAGATTTATCAACACCCGCGGGTATGCAATGGCTACAACGGCTGGGAGCTGACCTCCAAGAAGCCCAAGACCAAGCCGAGTCTTCTCGAGCCCAGTCGGTGACACGCAGCTCTACTCGAGTAAGAACCCCTTCTCCGCTAGAAGGACGACACCCCAGGAACAGGTCTCCTCGGGAGGAGCCACCCGCTGACCTCCGAGACCAGCTCAACAGGCGCCGACACCAAAGGCACCAGCAAGAGCAACAGCTCCCTCGGAAGGAGCACACGCAACACGCCAATGTTTGCGGCCGAACTTCGACCTCGAACAGCGGCGAGAATGCACCTTATCGGGGAGCCTTCAGTGGATGCCAAGCGCTATCCCAGGAGCTCCGGCAGGTGCGTTGGCCTTCTCGTTTCAAGTCTGGGTCGCTAGAATCGTATGACGGCACCACGAATCCCGTGGAATTCCTACAGATCTACACCACCGCGATCGAGGCCACAGGCGGGGACGAGAAGGTTATGGCCAACTACCTTCCTACCGCTCTCAGGGGAGTCACTAGGACTTGGTTGACGAATTTACTCCCAGGAACGATCCGTTCGTAGGGACAGCTCTGCGATATGCTCCTCGGGAACTTCCAATGTACCTTCCCAAGACTTGGTCGTGTCGACGATCTATTCCTAGTTGTCCAACGACCAGACGAGACCTTCCGAGAGTTCACCAAGAGGTTTAGTGCGGTCCGCAACACTATTCCGGAGATAACTAACTCGGATGTCATCCACGCCTTCACTCGGGGCAGCAGAAACGAGATGTGTACGCACGACTTGATCATGCGACCGCCAAAGACCACGAAACAGCTCATGGACCTGGCCGAAAAGGCCGCCTGTGCGGAGGAGACCCTGTGATACATCAAGCAGCAACGAGGCGGGCCGACCAATTCTCCCCTCCGAGCAAGGGACGATTCGAGAAAGACTAAACGCAAGAAGAAGTCCTTCGGAGGGAACAAGGAGAAAAGGGCCAAAGCCGACGAGGTAATGGCCGACATCTCCGAGAAGCGCACCTGGTGACCGCGCCCCCAAAGACAAGCCTACCAATTCCTCCGACAAGCCATCCAAGCCCTGGTGCGACTTTCACCAGACCGACTCACATGATCTACGTCAGTGCCGTATCTTCAAGAAATATCTTAGGGAAGAAAGAGAGAAGTTCCACGAGGAGGATCCTCAGGTCGCTAACAACAGTCGGGACACGACTTCCGACGACGATGACTCCACTCCTGAGCCTTTCCAGGGGCACGTCAGAGCAATCGAGCACATATTCAGGGGCTCAACCTCTTATGAGTCGAAAAGGCAATACAAGACGATTGCCCGAGAAGTTCTCGCGAGCGTACCGCGGGTCCCTCGGGCGGTCAAGTGGTCTGAGGTCACGATCTCTTTCGACCAGACAGACTGCCCTGAGAACTGTGCTCGGCCGAGACGATATCCAATTGTTGTTGAACCAACAATCAACAACTGCCGAGTAGGCCGCATGCTGGTAAATGGAGGGAGCTCCCTCAATATCCTATTCGCCAACGCCCTCGACGCAATGCAAGTATCACGGTCGTCTATCCAGACGGTGACGTAGGCATTCCACGGTATCGTCCCGGGCTCATCGGCCACGCCGATCGGGCAAGTCACGCTCCCGGTTACCTTTGGTACACCAGAGAACTTCCGAACAGAGAAAATTCTGTTCGACGTCGTCGATTTTGAAACAGCATACAATGCTATCCTGAGATGCCCGACTCTAGCCAAGTTCATAGCAGCAACGCACTATGCGTATCAGTGCATAAAGATGCCCGGCCCAAAAGGCGTCCTCACGATAAAGAGTTCCTCCAAAGAAGCGCTCCTCTGCGATAAGCGCAGCCTCGACCACGTACAAACGCTCCAGGAAGAAGGGGAGCACGCCCCCTCAAAAGCCAACATAGTCGTAAAAATTCATGGCGAAGTAAAAGTCATTCCTTTGGATCCGGCAGAACCCTCCAGGACAGTCCAGATCGGGGCGACTCTCGATCCAGACTTGGAATCATCACTCATCATTTTCCTCTGGGGCAACTCGGACGTTTTCGCATGGCAACCGTCCGACATGTCCGGAATCCCCTGGGAGGTGATTGAGCACAGACTGGCCGTCCACCAGGATGCCATACTTGTAAAACAAAAGCTCCGACGGTTTGCCCCGGATCGGAAAGAAATCATCAAGCTGGAAATTGAAAAACTCCTGAAGGCCGGGTTCATCCGAGAAGTCGAACATCTTGAGTGGCTCGCCAATCCTGTTATGGTCAAAAAAGCCAACAGAAAATGGCGAATGTGTGTCGACTTCACAGACCTTAACAAGGCTGCCCGAAGGACGCTTTTCCGCTGCCCAGAATAGATCAGATTGTAGACTCCACGTCAGGATGCGATTATCTAAGTCTTCTCGACGCCTACTCGGGTTATAACTAGATAAGTATGCATCGAGAAGATGAGGAGAAAACCTCCTTCGTAACTCCGTTTGGGGTATTCTGCTACTCAAAAATGCCTTTCGGATTAAAAAACACGGGTGCAACGTATCAACGCGGAATGCAGCTTGCCCTCCACAGCCAACTCGGTCAGAATGTCGAAGCTTACGTCAATGAACTCGTCGTAAAAACAAAAAAGAAAGAAGATCTGCTCTCAGACCTACTGGAGACCTTCACCAATCTTCGAAGAAATAGGATAATGATGAATCCAGAGAAATGTACTTTCGGAGTTAGCGCCAGAAAACTACTCGGGTTCTTGGTATCGCACCGAGGAATTGAAGCAAACCCCGACAAGATACGGGCAATTGAGGAAATGAAGTCACCAAAAACGGTCCGAGACGTCCAAAGACTCACGGATTGCATGGCAGCCATGAGCCGATTCATATCCCGACTAGGAGATCGTGGAATTCCTTTTTTTTCAAATATCTGCGACAACATGACGGTTTCGAGTGGATGGAGGAATTTGAAAAGGCATTCCAAAAGCTCAAAGAATACTTAACTACCCCCCAGTGCTAGTCGCGCCCAACCCCGAAGAAGGATTGTTCCTCTATATCGCGGCCGGACCATCCGTGGTTAGCAGAGTATTGACGATGGAACGCGGGACTTCAGAACAACGTGACAAGGTCCAACAGCCAGTTTACTACGTCAGTGAGATCCTGCACGGGCCCAAGGAGCGTTACCCTCAGGTTCAGAAGCTCCTATACACGGTGCTCACCACATCTCGCAAACTTCGACATTATTTTCAGGCTCACACTATCACGGTCCCAACCACCTACCCTCTAGGAGAAATCCTCTGCAACTGTGATGCCATCGGTCGAATCGCCAAATGGGTTGTCGAACTCGAAGAGTTCGATATCCACTTTGTTCGTCGCACCGCCATCAAGTCTCAAGTCCTTGCCGATTTTGTTACTGAATGGACGGAGCCCGACCACTTGGCGTCATCAGCAGTAAAGGATGATATTTGGACTCTACACTTCGACGGTTCCCTAACCATCGAAGGCGCGGGGGCTGGGATAATATTAACTTCCTCAACCGGAGAATGCCTGCAGTATGTACTGCAGATCGACTTCTCAGCCACAAATAACATAGCTGAGTACGAAGGTCTGCTAGCCGGTCTCAGAGTCGCTTCCGCACTCGGTATCCGCCACCTCCTCGTAAGTGGGGACTCACAGTTGGTGGCGAGACAAGTGTCCAAGGAATACCAGACCACAGACCCAAATATGGCAGCTTACCTTGCGGAGGTGAGAAAGCTAGAGAAGAAGTTCGTCGGCTTCGAAGTACGGTATATCCCTCAAAAGGACAACTGCCGAGCCGACAGTCTTACCCGCCTAGCTTCCTCACGATCTCCATGCCCACCCGGAGCCTTTGTAGAAAGGATCTCGACGCCGTCCATAGCTTCTCGTGAACCCGTGGACGAAGGAATGGCTATGCCCAGCATCGAGCACCATTCAAGGGCGTCACCAGGTATTGATGCTTCGAGGGGAGTGGCGGGGCGCCTCGTCGCTCCGATCGATGTTGAGGATTCGTGGATGGAGCCCATCCGCAAGTACCTTCTCGATCGAACTATGCCTGAGGATGATACACTCTCCGAGCAAATTGCCCGACGCGCCAGGATGTACTCCCTGGTCGACGAAACCCTCTACCGATGGGGAGCTCACGGAGTGCTCATGCGGTGTATCCCCCAGACGCAGGGTATAAGACTACTCGACGAGATCCATGGAGGGGTGTGCGGGGCACACGCATCTTCCAAACCCTAGTCGGAAAGGCCTTTAGATAAGGATTCTATTGGCCGACAGCCCTCCGTGATGCGAGCGAATTAGTGAAGCGATGTCGTCAGTGTCAATTTCACCGCAGACGCCTTCACCAACCCGCCCAAGCATTACAGACGATTCCCTTGTCATGGCCATTCGCCACGTAGGGCCTGGATATCCTAGGGCCGTTTCCGGTGGCGCCCGGGGGCTATAAGTTTTTGTTTGTCGCAATTGATACATTCACTAAATGGATCGAGGCCGAGCCAGTCGTACAGATCACATCGGAAGCAGCCAAGCGATTTATAATGAAAAGTGTTATGACCAGATTTGGCGTTCCGAGCAGGATCATAACCGACAACGAAACCCAGTTCTCCAGTGCCGAATTCATCGAGTACTGCACTGAGCTCGATACCACAATATGCTACGCCTCGGTCGCACACCCGCAGAGTAATGGGCAGGTCGAACGCGCCAACGGACTTATACTCCAAGGAATGAAAACCCGCGTCTTCGATAGACTCTCTGCCCACGCCAAAGCTTGGGTACGCGAACTGCCTTCCGTCCTGTGGGCTCTGCGAACAACTGCCAGTCGGGCCACCGGCGAAACACCATTCGGCTTGGTGTATGGAGCCGATGCCATGCTCCCCTGCGAAATTGCCCTCAAGTCACCACGGGTCGAGCTGTACACTGACAAGGAGGAAATATCTCGACGAGAGGACGACCTCAACTTCATCGAAGAAAAATGGACTCAGGCCTTGCTCCGGGCAACCAGCTATCAGCAGGACCTTCGTCGTTATTACGACCGCTACGTTCGGCAGCGCTCATTGCAAGTTGGGGATCTCGTTCTACGACTCATGCAGAACAAAAGCAACAGCAATAAGCTCTCTCCCAAATGGGAAGGTCCTTACACGATAGTCGCGGTCACTCGACCAGGATCGTTCCGGCTAGCAATGGAGGACGGCCGGGTCTTAACAAATTCCTGGAATATCGACCAACTCCAGAAGTTCTATGTGTGAGACTAATCGACTGTCCACTCGAGGACATTCCTCGAGTAGACAGTCGGGAGCTAGCCATGATGGTCAGATGGCCTAGACACGGACAATATCGTCAGAAGGTCATAACCAAGAAGTCCCCCACACGAATCTGTCACACATAAAAATACCACAAGATCGACCACACGTTCATGCATTGGGCAATCACGAACGCCCAGAAAAGTCTTGAGCGGCGCGGTCCAATTCCCCTAGACGATCTGGAAAACTCTCGGTAGCCCGGAGGGATACGCCGACCGTCCGAAGCACCGACTCTAGGCGATCCGCCATCATTAACAGGTTCTCCTCGGCAAAGGAGGTCTGTGCCTTCTCTTGGGAAAGAGCACTGGAGAGCTGAGTCGACTGGTCCCGAAGTTCCCGGACCTCGCTTCAGACGGAGCTCCATCTACCTTGGACACGCTGAGAAAAATGTCAAGGTTAGACAATCAGACAAAATTATTTCACGGGGCTGATAACGAGCAGGGACATCCTTACCTCCACCAAAGGCCTGAGCAGTGCCACAGGATCATCTGCGATCGAAGTTTGCCCGCCCTGCTGACCAGTCATCGGCTGATGCTTATCGGATGAGGGAGGTGACGCCGCGCTAGTCGGACTCTGGCTAGGTAATAATCTAGAGGTAGATAACCTCCTCCTTGGAGCAATTGGCTGGTCGGGTCTTGGTGGAGACGCTTCCCTACAAGCCGTATTCAGCACCCAAAGTGATGCAAGAAGGCTCGATAAAATGAAGATAAAGGGAAAATACCTCGCCCTCTTCAATGAAACAGAGCGTCTTCGTCGGGCCGGAGGATCTTCCGCTCCCTGAGGGCAAGGTGACTCAGAAGTAAGCATGGAAGGTTCTGGTCCACCCTGCGCGGACCCTTCCACCCGTTTTGAGTCCCCCTCGGCAGGTCTGGTGATCTCGTCACATCGGTCCCCTGCAGCAGTCGGACTCCGACTAGAGAGGGAGGGCCTTGCCTCGGGGTCCGTGATCCCACATCCTTCTCCCTGGAAGAGATCCATCCTGCACAATCAGTGTTACTCGGACCAGAAAGGTCAGAGGTCCAGAAAACAAAAGATTACCGCTAGAACCTCTTCTCGCTCGTGTGAAGGTCGAAGGGGTAGCGACAAGGGTATGTCCTGACGACCTGGTGGAGGTACCTCTTTGAAAAGGGATTTCACCTTCTCGGACACTTCCGCTTCTGAAAGAGCTGTTCAAAACAAAGGGAGTTAGAACATCCCGACAAGCTTTATTTGCCAGTCGTAGGAAGGGTCCGAGGCTTACCCATTCTTTTCCGCCTTTGGTAAGGATCGCTCGTCGAATCCCAGGTGCCTGCCTCCCTCAATCGTAAGGGGCATATCCCTCGTCTGGTAAAATCAGAGGCGACATCGAATGAGGACAGGCCACGCGTTCGGAGGATCTTGATCTCCTCGATCATACACTTGAGTCGGGGATCAAGTAGGTCTCATCAGCCCACGAGGATACAACGCCAGGCGGAGAACCCCAATGTTTAATACCTAAGGTGGACAATGGACGACAGTAGCACCACTCAGTCTCCCACCCCGGGAAGGATCGGATCCTGGTGGCATCTATGTATTCCACGGTCTTATCTTCTCGAAGACGGATGCTCACGCCTCCTACAATCTCTTTCTTCGTTCTCACCAGTTTGTGATAGTATCTAAACAAATCCAAAGAAGGATGAACTCCAAGAAACGCTTCGCACAAATGTGCGAATACATTCAGAATGATATACGATGCCGGATCAAGGTTTACCACCTCAATCCGATAGAACTGGAAGACCGAAGATAGAAAGGTAGAAGGAGGGAAAAAGAATCTGCATCAAAAGAAATCAGGAAAAATGACCAGCCAACCGGGATTAGGTATAGGAATCCTCTCGTTCAAAATAGGGCGAAATTCGGCTTGAAAGGTTGATTGAATAAGAGTCAATTCCAGAGAAGATGCAAGCCTCACCTGTGTTAGCTCCGAGCGTGGCCAGGGATTCCCGGTCGGCGAACGTCCGGCCATGGCGCGAGGAAGAAGACGAGGGGGGCAAGAATGCTAAGGGACAGAGAGTAATGCGGGCAAAAACCCCGACTCTTGGTTCCTTAAGGGATTTTCAATCTTCGCCTGACCGAGCGCGGTTAACGGCACGATCCGTTCCATCGCATTTAATGCGGGCAGTTGCTTTTTCCGCATACGAGGCGTTGCGCGGGAAAAAGGGGGCCTGGCAAACCCACGACCCCGATAAGCACGTCGTGTTACGGCTCACGTCAGCCGCACAGCGGCGCAGAAAAAAGAAAAGATTCTTCATCACCACGCGGAATTTTTGCCACGATGGTTCGGTTTTCCAGAAATCCGCCAGGCAAGACGCGTGTCCGTGATCAACGGATCAGATCGGCTTGAAAAGAACTTTGGGTTTTCCAGAGAATTGCTCTGATATACCTGTCACGACTACTCGGTAGGGATTAAGCCTACTCGAAAAAGTTGTCGACAAGGACCACCCGCTTCGCCTACTCGGAGCCGCTCCCCGAGAAGGGTAGATTTTTTACAGAATAGTCATGACATCACTTCACGTGCTGATGGGGGGCTTGATGATGTATAGTACGATATCCTGTATATCAGAAGGTATCCGCATACGATTCCCTGGGTTTCCAGAAAGGTACTGCGTATTTAGTAAGGATCCCCAGACCGCAAGGTAACCTCTCGGAAGAGGGAAGATATCCCTTAAACTAGGAAGTCAATCCCGACGTTCAAGGAAGTCGAAGTCCTACTCGGGCGTAAGTCCATGTCCAGTACGACTCTGGGGGCCCCCTATATAAGGATCAGTAATCCCATAGGGGATGACAAGTCTTTCTAGTCGCACAGCCAGTTGAGCCAAATCCCAGGAGGTGAAGCCCTAGAAGACCCGCTGTCTCGAAGGAGTCGAGTCCCGCGGGATTAGTTAGATTAGTCTGTGATTAGGCCTAGGGTAGCCACTAACATACACCCCCTTGTAAAGATGTTTTCTCCATCAATATATACGAACAGGACGTAGGGTTATTATCCTGATGGAGGCCCGAATCTGTATAAAAAAGGGATGTCCCCTGTTGTCAGATCTCCTGGCCTTGGGCCCTAGAGGTCCCTACCCACCAATATCACCGTTCCACGAATACCGTAAGATCGCCGATTCACCGATCGTCGACAGTAGTCAAAAGTGGTTTTAGGTGATGTGGTGCCGACGTGGTTGTCACATCACCTCCACGTCATCCAAAATGTTAGGAATTTTTAAAAATAACTTTTCAAAATTAATTTTTGTTAGATTTATGATTTTAATTTTTTGAAAAAAAATCTGAATTTTCTTTTGAATTTTTAAAATCAGAGAAAAAATAAATAAATTATTTTAATTTTATTTTGAAATGAAAAGTTATTCTAAATTTTTTATTTTCTCCCAACTCTCTTTTCCTAAAAATTCCTAACATTTTGAATGACGTGGAGGTGATGTGGCAGCCACGTCGGTACCACGTCACCTGAAACCACTTTTGACTAGTCAAAACCGTTTAGGGATTGTGTGAGAGAGGTGTTCTATCCGGTTTTAAGAGTTAAGAGTTAGACATTTCTAGTTTTTAAGTTAAGAGGTGCAATGTACACCTAAACAATAGGTGAGAGGTGAAAAATATATACTTTTTTCTTTTTCCTACTATTAAAATATTTCTGGTTTTTAAATTAAGAGGTGTAATATACACCCAAACAATAGTTGAGAGGTGAAAAATATACTTTTTCCTTTTCCCTACTATTGTTCGGATATATGAGATGAAAATTGCCTGATACAAGACATGCTTTCAACATTCCTGGTTACTCAGATTAAAGACACTACATTTGTTCTAGCATGTGATCATTTAATGCTTCATTTCTACTACTAGTACTACTTCTATTTTGCCATTAGAAACAAAATCGAGTTCTTAATAGATGCTCGAACAACAAAGAATGCATATGGAAACAGGGAATAAACGAAATGGAGAAGTATATAAATGTATCGGCACGTATCAGCAAATGTACATGAAGTGTACTGTAGGGCTACCTTCTTGCTTAGCATTTTCGGCGTCCTCCGCGTCATGAATGGTGTAATTGGAAACGGTTGGGAGAGTGACTTTATGCTTCTCCTCCGCGTGCCCACGCTCGTCCTTGCCTTTCCTCTCCCCGTCACCTCCACCACCTAGATATCCAATCCCGCCAGCATTTCAGCGCAGAAAATTGCAGACATCCAATACAACTACTCATCTCAGTTCTGACGGTCATGGATCAAGGAGCTCTCCTCTCCACTGAAACGAAACGGTTGCTAATTCCGATTGCGTGGACAAAGAAACCACGGGCTCAACTGCGACGGCTCACCTAACACCTCCTCGTCGGATTT
The DNA here is from genome assembly GCA_019208055.1 of Stipa capillata. Lineage (NCBI taxonomy): Eukaryota > Viridiplantae > Streptophyta > Magnoliopsida > Poales > Poaceae > Stipa > Stipa capillata. Next base: position 202,170 of record JAGXJF010000783.1, on the reverse strand, counting down.
ATGGCCGTTCCCGTCCTTTTTGGGCGTCAGCTCCATCATTCCGCTGGTCGGGTCTGGCTCGCTAAGCACCCTGTTCTCCTCACCGGCTCCGGTTTCTGCAGAGATTTAAAGAGCCGTACCACACGCTATTAGACCAACTAGGTAAGCAAAAAAGGGAGCACGAAAGAACACCTTTCGGGTAAAATTAAGTTGAAAAGAGAAGAAATTAACCTTTTGGTTTCACATCGGCTTCGTCGTCTACAACTTTCGGGTCTCCACCTGAAGAAAGAAACACCCCAGGTGTTCAAGGAAGCCCAGAAAACTGGTGGGCGAGAAGGTGAGGAAGCGTAGGATGGGCAGATTATTTACCGAGAGCGTCGGTGGAGGTGTTCCGGGAGGAGCTGGCTGGCGCGTTGACCTTCTGCTGGATCAGTATGGACGTCGGCGTCTGGTCAACCGGTAGCTTGCCGTTCACTGCGCAAAGCAAGGAACGGAAAGAAGAAGGCGCCGGCCTCAGTTAGTTAGCTAGCTAGCTAGCGACTGAGGTGAGCACAAGAAGAGGAAGTAGTAGAAGCACGGGTGGACGTGCCGGAGAGGCTAGGAATTGAAATTGGAGGTCGATTTCTGTGTCTTACGGCCGAATAGGATGGCGTCGGGCTTGGAGACGACGAAGAAGGTGAGGGAGACGAGGAAGAAGCCGACGACGATGACCAGCAGCCGGAACCGCCGCGACTCCTGCCGGAGGCCCCTGACCAGCTTCGGCCGCTCCTCCCCCTTCATCATGGCTTCAACTCCAAGAAGAGGCGTGCAAGAAACGAGAGAGGGCAGAGGAGACAGCAGAAGAAGACGAAGGAAAAAAGAAGACGCAGTCAGTCAGTCCTGGCTTCTTGCGTGTGTATGTGTGCAAAGCCGAGCCGAGGAGGTGGAGCGGGTGGCTGGGTGGGTGAGGAACTGCTGGGTAAACAGGGGAGCAAGTGCGGCGGCTGCTGGCAGCTGGTTGGCGACCCTGCGTACGCTAGTCTGCTTTCTCAGCGCTTTCCTCTGCTCTATTTGCTTCGCTAACTTGTTACCATCCTTTTGCTTCATCGGTATGCCTGTGCCCAGAGGAAGGGGGGGGGAGCGCGGCCTTGGGTCACGAGGGTTTGTTTCTGAGTTCCCTTTTTCCTTCAAACAGTCTGACCTCCTTTTGTTTTTTCTCCAGAGGTGATGTGAGCCATCGCACTTGCGCCAGGATAAACAAAAGAAGAAATATTGTGATAGATATACCCGGATAAAAGAAAGTTCACTGTGTACCCAGATTTAGGTTTACTCCCGCTCGTCCCTTTCGACACACGATGCGATGGTTGTAAAAAGTCCAAAGACTTTAGCTTGCATAGATTATGACGTAATATCAACCGAAACAGTACTGGATGAGGTTAATAGGAGGCTCCCACGTTTGTGATTCCTATCTCAATGTGATGATTCGGCTCTTTCCTTATTGCTCAAGATTTCTCCGGCTTCTTGTATAATAAAAAAGACCTTGATTCTATTCTCCATCCACAAATCAACCGATGCCAGCGGCGAGTCCCAAAAATCTTATTACCGTCGGTGTCTAGGGCCCATAGTTCTCTATCAGGTTGTTCAAAGGCCGGTTCTTCCTCTGACGCATGTGCTCCTATCAGATCTATGGGGTCGATTGTGGATTGCTCTTTCTGTGGCTCGGTTCCAAGCTCGTGGAGGGACTACGCTGTGCTCCAGACGGTGAGTTACGACTACTGACGAAGCCATAACCTCTCTTTGGGGAGGCTCAGATGCTGGTCCGAGGCTTCGTCATGCATATGGCGGCCGCGCCATTGATGCTAGAAGCGTTGGGCCAAGCCTCCTACTTGCAATTTCTCCGGTTATTGTCGCTCCTATCCGACATCGCCCTTCGTCAGCATTGACTCCAACAATGACATGTCTTCCATGCCTCACCAGGCACGTATCTGCCCCCTGAGCAAGTAGGGGACTCTTGTCCGGGGCGAGGGGAGTGGGGGTGATATTTTTCTATTTTCTTCAACCCTATCTTTATCCTCTCATGAGGGGCGTTGTGTAATTTCCTTTTATATTGTACTCCTTTGTGTAAAAATGGAGTAGCACTTTGCCACTAGTGATACTGGAAACAGGTAACTTAGAAAAATAAAACATGGTAGATTGATAATGTCAACTATGTAACTACCTGCATTTGTAGGGTACAAAAACATGATGGATTTATAATGTCAACGATGTAACTATATGCATCTTAGGGGCGGGGGTGATTTTTTTCTATTAGATTTATAATACTCCTTCTGTCCAAGAATATAAGGCATATTTTGATTCGTTAAGACAAGCCTTTGACCAATAATTACTCTATTAATATGTAGTTTATCTGATACAAAATTATAATCATAAGGAAGTACCTTTGAAGAGGAATCTAATGATATCAATTTTATGTCACATAAATCGCATATAAATAGAGTAATTATTGGTCAAAGTCTTGTCTTAACCAATTGAAATACGTCTTACATGCTTGGACGGAGGGAGTATCTGTATAATGTGGGTAATAAAACTAAAGCAACCTGTATGCTTTAACGAGATTTAAGTGTTTTTATTCATGCTTGCCATGTAATCAAGAGTGACAGAAACAGTAAATATACTTATGTTTATTCCGAGAAGTTGACTTGAAGTGGCAATAAAGGCACAATTAAATTGAAGGGGCGAAAAATGTGTACCAGCAATAGCAATAACATAATCATTTTCGTTCTTGATGTGTAAATCAAGTTCAGATTCAAAACTTTGTTATGTGATAGATAGGTTTTGTGTTAATGTTGTTAATGTTTTTAAATTATTATATAATAATTATTTATTTTCTTTTCTTTTTAAAAGATCATTTATATTATTTTCTGAGCAATTAGAGCACAGTAGCACCCACGTGTGCATGTAGCATGCATCCTCGTGTGCGTCGGTGAGTTCCGTTCTATTCAGCATGATTAGTGTAACGTAGGCTTTTAAATCAAATTTTGCTGCTGTTGCTTGTTGATCGAGGAAGAGAAGCTTGCGGCTGTTTTGTTTTGACCGAGGAATCATATTTTATTCTCTGCGCAAGTTTTCATTTGCTAGAGGCCATTGCACGTGCTATTCATGAACTAGAGTTTGATCACTTGACTATTTACTATTTTTCTATATCCAAATTTTAAAGTTACTGGAGAAAAATAGAAGTACTTCTTTGATGCATGTGTCAGCAGGAAACTCGCCATGTGCCCCTGCGGGCCCTTTTCACGCCATCATGTCCGGACGAAGGGACCATTCAGGTTTCCGCTCATCCCGACGTGTTCGTTTCGTCGGGGTTACCACTAAAATAATCGAGCCTCAAATTCTATTCTCCGAATACCAGTAACTAGAGCGTCTTTGATACCCAAGAATTTCGCGGTAATTTGATAAGAATTTGTTAGAAAATAATTCAATTTCGGCAAGAAACGATGGAATTTTCTACGAGTTAAAGATATTTCCCGTTGAGATATATGATCTCAATTGTAATGAGAGATCAAATTTTGGGGATTGGTTTTCATCTTAAACTCGAGTCAGTTTTACACCATCATATGTACCCTTTGTAAGATGTACGAAATGACTCGACAACCTATTATAAATCATTGTATTTTATACACTCTCTTGATATAGTGAAGATTACAAGGTACATAAGCATATATCACTACACACGCAAACCATAAGTACACACCCAAGCGAGCGCATCCTCTAATTACATGCTATAATTCATGGAGACTGGGGATAAATTTGCCAATCTTGCTAAATTCATTATGTTGTTGCCACGGCAGCTGATTTGCGGCAAGGCCTACCACAATAGCTATGGCAGAGGAGGTGCGTGCAGTGCAACTGTGGTGGCACCCATGGCTCTTGCTGTGGTAGTTGCAGCAGGGGCACCAACGCAGGCACCCGAGGGGGAGGCGGTAGTTGCGGCAGGATGCGTGGCAGTGGGGCGTGACAGAGCCGATAGCGACCACTCTGGTGTGGCATGGCGGAGGATCCGGTGGAGTAACATTCCACAGCGGTGGCTACCGCAGCTGCTGCGATGGCTGCGCTCTTTACCGCGAAGGTGGCAGATGAGGGAGCTACACCTACAGCGGCGAAGGTCATCATGGCAGTTGCGGCTAGTATTCTAGACGCCTCGATAGAGAAGGTGGACTTCGCCACGGACATGGCACAGTTTGTTGTGAGAGGGCTAAGTTGAGGGCTAAAATCAAGAATTTGGAGGAAACATTAGGTATGCCCATTGTACGAAGTACAAATATTTTAGATTTTTCTGATGAGCACATTTCATGGCTCTAGTGTCCAAATAAAACAGTCAACTGATCACGTCAAAGCTGTAGAAATTGATTGGTTGGAAAAGCTTTTAACAAACAAGGGCAAGATATTTTCTAAATCTAACATCCCTGATGAGCCTCGGGAGTGTCTCGAGATAGAGAAGCTCAACAACTTATACACTAATCTGTAGAATGAGTTTGGTAACAAGGTTCCTCAGACAGGTGCGCAGGCCATCAAAAGTAAACCTAAACCACCCAGGAAACAACAATCGGTTTTGAAGAAATCGTGGGCTCAGAAACAACCATCCAATTTTTTAGAAAATGAAGAGGATGTTTTGGAATATCTGAGGCATGGGGAATACACCTGTGGCGCACCCAGTTTTAGGACCGAATAAACCCCTATGTTTCCTGCACTGGTCCCATGATCAGTAGTCAGTATATACAAGTTAACATGTATATCATTGTCATACACACACATATCAGTATATGGTACGTAAATAGACCGTCTAGGTCGAGATCTTATACATGTAGCCCAACAACTAGAAATCTTCTGCGGAAATCAAACAGTGATGTGACACATCAATGTGCCATACCCGACAGGCAACTGACTGGGGTTACGCCCTAACCTTCGCAAACACTATCGTCGTCTTCGGAGTTGGTGTCTCCTTTGTCTGGCCAAATCAACAAGCCAGATGACTACATTGAATGTACTTGCAAGCATTCTACATGGAGTATAATGGATATATCTCATGCATAGCTTGTCCAAGAAAGTTGCTCTAGCTAAGTTACGTGTTGAGCAAAAAAGTAAGTTTTCATTTAAATAAACGAGTAATAGATTCACTTTCAAAATCCAACTCGTCAGCGACAGAAGTTTTTGCTAGACGACCGCTGGCTAAAGGTCGATAACTCCATCTATCACCATTGGTAATTCTTAAGTCATGTATGTGCTATTTCCACGTAGCACGAGCTAGGTTTCACTTTTGCAGTTCCTCGCTACACGCCCATAGCTCAAACTGCACACTGTGGACATATGATGCCCACTTCTTGTTATTGCAAGGAGACCTTTCCTTCGTAAGATCCTAGCGCTAAGCCCACCAGATGAGCCATACCCAGTTTTTGTTTACGTTCGACTAATCTTGACACATGGATAGAAACAGACCCATCTTTGTGTCGAACGACTTCCTATGTCAGCTACGAGAAGTTTCTCTAGGGATTTAACCATCCCCTTGCGCTAATCACCCTACTGCCTACAGGTTCAGCGCTAGTACTCAGCAAAGTAATAAGTCAAGTCCTTCCCACAAAGGACATGTGGACGTACGAGGTGAACTTAGCTGAGTGGCACTTAGGCTCCGTCCTTAACTGATTCGAACAAGACTACATTTCTTTACCTTATAGCCATGTCCCTACATGGTACGACCATTCTCCTATCTCCACTTATGGTTCTCACCCGAATCAAAAACATTCTCTTTATTTTGGGATTTTAGAAAAAATCACTTTCAGATATTCGCCTCGGAAGGTACATGCCTTCCCAAGAGTTTTATTCCATCCCAAATGGTGGTTCACGTGAGTTGAACAAAAGTAGATTTTTCTCTATAGCAGGTCTAAGCATGGCTACAACCTATAGCCTTATTATTCTACTGGACGTACGATGACCAGCAAGTACTGGTAGGGTTATAAGGATATACTTGTCGGAGCTATGTCATATGCAACCATAGAACATAGCTAGGTCTAACATAAAATAGCGTTGATATCCACATAGCATGCACAGTTGCAAACAAAGTATTTAAGTTTTGACACATATGAGATTCAACATGATCAAAGTGGGAATGCTTGCCTGGCAATATTGGCCCTTATCCTGGTCTTTAACTTCACTACCTCAGAAAACACTTCTGCTACAAGACAATCACTGACGGGCACGAGGAGGCCCGTGGCTAATTAGAGGAAATGCTGACGGGCGAGCTCATACCTGTCAGTACAAGTGAGACACTAGGCGAGGCACCAACTTCTACTGACGGGCACAACGACCGCCCGTCAGTAAAAGAGGAACGAGTACACCAACCTGGCATCTCCACTGACGCACAATATTCACTGATGGGTGAACATGTCGTGCCCGTCAGTAAATCTCAAATCTCCACTGACGGGTTGGTTGTTGCCCGTTAGTGGAAGATTGCTCCACGATTGCCTTTGAGGGCAGAGTTATCACTAACGAGCACTGTATTTCGCCCGTCAGTGATAACTCTGCGCATATAACAGTGGAGGCGCCCGCAGCTAGCCAGTGAGCTCGCGCGCCTACGACCAACTACGGGCACCTCCTAATTAACACTGCGCGGCAGCCATGCTCCTCCTCCTCCTCATCCTCCCCTCCTCCCTCCCTCCTCCATATAGATTTAAACCCTAGATCTAGATCTCTCTCAATCCTCTCCCTCCTCCTCTCCAACCTCTCTTTCCCCCTCCCCTCCTCCCTCCCTCCTCCTCCTAGATATACAATCTAGATCTAGATCTCTTTTAACCCTCTCTCCTCCCCTCCTCTCTTTCCTCCTCCCCTCCTCTCTCCTTACCCTATTCCGAAGGCTCTCGAATCCGCTCCTTGACGGCGCTAGCGAGCTCTCTTTGGTACGATGTAATACAAGAAAGAAGAGAATTAATTTTATCATTATTTTGTTAATTTGGATAATAATCAATTAGTTTGTTGTTGTAGGGATCGATGGATCGAAGTTGGATGTACGGCGAAAGGGCAATACGGAGTTTCGTCGATACTTTGAATGAGTTTCTAGATGTGGCCGAGGAAGATAGGGATAAAAGGGGTGCGAACAAGATGTGTTGTCCGTGTTGTGGATGCAAGAACACGATAATGTTCAGGGAGAGAGGCATGTTATAGCTACACTTGTTGACTCAAGGTTTCATGGAAGGTTATACACGTTGGACAAGTCACGGCGAGGAGGCGAAAATTTTAGCTAGTCTTGAATGTTTAGAAGAAGATGACGTACATGAAGATGCAGAAGAAGATGAAGACCATATTTCTGAATGTAGGGATGACTTGACGGGAGAGGCGGGGAACAATTTGGCTGAAATGTTGAGGGACAGTCACATGGTGGACCAGGTGGTCAGTGGAGGTGTTTCATGAGGTAGTGCTTGACACCACAACTCTTTGGATTCTTCGCGTGATATCTCATAACATCGGTATCTATACGTCGAAGAAACGTCGAATAAATCAATAGCACAGACAACTCCAATAACACCAAATGTAACACCAGACAAATCAATTCATGCAAACATGGCATCTTGGTTAGCTATTGATTTTTAAAAGATTCTATAATTTCAAATAGGTGGCTGGATTAGCAGCGCAGGGATACTGCATGCGTTACATTGGGAAGATGAGAACCTTTCAATTGTATTGGGATAACTTGGAAATGTCTTTAGGGTTCATGTTTAGTCAACCCCAATGGATTTAGATTACCATGGAAGATTTTTAATAGTTTTACTTATAAGCCTTTTAAGGGAGTATGATCTTAGATAATCATATTAAGGAATATATGAATTAATTTAGGGTTTTATATTCCTTTATGGAATTAATCATAAAGAAAAATACTTTAATTTCATAAACATACTGGACCAAGTCATTGTATATTAGTTTAGAAGATTTTTGGAACAAGAATAAAGTTAATCGGATCTTTATTGAAAGAGATATGCATATTATACTTAAATTTGAATTATAATAAAATTTGAATTTGAAACCGTTTCAAAAATTATGAAATTTATTTGGTTGGGTCAGCTTTGATTTTAGATGGCTCTAAGAGAAGGAATCTGATCAATCAGAGCTACGACGGTGGAGAAGCGACCCTCCGATGCTTGTTGGGAGAGAAAAAGAAGAAGAGAGGAAGTCTGCCGGAAAAAGGGGGTGACATCAGTGGCGTATACTGAGATTGCACCTTCGGCATCGGTAAAGCGGAGAATGGAGAGAGTTCAGAGAATGTACGCTTTCTAGCGAAAGAAACATGTTGTGGCAAAGGCAGTGAGAGAAATATGCCTCCAGAAAAAGGAGACATACTTGGGGAGATCGCTCCCACTTAAGCCCATGGTGGGGCTGGCCGTCAGTGGCGGGTTATCGCTGAAGTAGTGGCGTGTGCGCATTTAGATGGGGAACCACGGGGAGAGAGAAGGGAGAGATAGAGGGGTAGACGCCGGGGTGTAGTCAGTAGTTGAGGAAGCTCTTACCGACGATGATAGCGATGTGAGGATAGGCGGTGAGCAGCAAAACGGTGTCGGGGTGGGCACTCGGTGTGGCTGGCAGAGGTGCTGGGTGTCGGAGGCGACCTGGACGGCAACGGGAGGATATAGATCTTGCCGCTGGTGATAACTCTCCTAAAGTTTGCCTGGTGGATAGTGTCAACTAGGGACAGTATTGTAAAGGCCTCGTTGTGAAATCCTAGGTGAATCTTACATCTTGTGGGTAAAGTATACAACCTCTGCAGATTATAAAACTAATTGATTAGCCGTGTACATGGTTATGGACGCCATAAAGTTTTGTTCATGACAAGGATCTTCTAGCTAATTCTTTTTCCTCTTTCTTATTCCTTCTCTTGTCTCCCTTCTAATGCTTTTCCCCCTCTCACTGCTTTTCCTTTTTCAATAAGTATAGGTGGTCAGAACCTATTGTCGAGAATAATGCACAGGCCTTACTCGACTAGTGTTGGTTTTTATAACTTCTACTACAAAACCTCAGTATTAATTTTGATCCCTACAAATGTTTTGATCTCAAAACCTTCCTATGAAACTATTGTGGTATTTCAACTAAAAATTGTTATTTATGCAAATGGAGCCATAAAGCCCTTCCTTTGTTTAAGCTTGCATGTAGCATTAGGTTTCCCTAAAAAGGAGGCCCTTCCTTTTTTTTTAACTCATTGTGCATGTTGTTTTTGAGCATGTTTAGATAATCATGAGGATAATGGAGAAGACTTGGGTGTTGAGGAGTAGGTCACGTCGGACTACATCAACTACCTATGGCTGAGATGAAGACTTCTATGCTTTATCATTTTCGCTATTTCTGAATGGTAAGGTACATAACTCCTAATTACTTTATTTGGCCATGTGGCTGCTATTATTGAAAAAAATTCTAATAAACTTTGTGATGGGTGTAGGTAGAGGTATCAATTCTTTAGTGTTCATCAACTTGGTCCAGAACTTATGAGGATGTACATATGGGAGGGAGTCTGGAAGTTATTGCCGGTCTCGCACAGTGACTTACCAAACTTTTCATTCCAAGCTCTAGATTATTCATTAATATTTTTTTCACATTTCTCAGATTTAATAGAATTAACATTCAAAGAAGTAGGACCAATTTCAATAGCAATATCACGATTCTCTGTAATAGGCATACCAGAAAACATTTAAATCACTAGTGTTTCTAGGTGTACGTGGTGGGGTGTTATGTAGGTGCTGATGGCAAGGACGTGGATATGGGTGATTGTGGTTCAGAGGGTGGTAAAGGGTTTCTAGCAGCAGTAGCAACCATGGCATCAATATGAGCAATAGATTTATTAGGTATAGCATTCTTAACTTTATAATTTATACCTTGACGAGTATCGAATGCTTTATCAGGAATCACATCTATTCTTTTCTCAGGATCAGGTTTCTTAGCAACAGTAGTTTTATTGACGCATGATTGATAAACATAAGATTAACTACTAATAATAAGCAATAAAATCAAGAGTTGGAAAATTCCAGCTAAGTGCAATGTTGTTCATCGGCAATGGCACCAGAAAATTAGCTTGATTACTTGCAAACGCATAGGATCGATGCAACATATTTTCGTGGAATTATTTACGGTTTAGTATTGAACCCAACACATTTTCGCTTAGCGATATGTTTCTTTGCAGATACAGCGTAACTCGTACTTGCACTTGCTCTTGAACAAAGTAATTACAAATAATATTTTTAGAGGATTTTATAATAAAAGAATTAAATATAACTAAAATCAACTAAAGAGGGAAATGATTAATAAAAAGACTACTTTAATGATGGCGGAAGTGGCAATACGGGATGTGGTTCGTGGGATCATGCAAGGATAGCTAATCATATGCTAGGAAACAAATAAATCAATTGCATAGTTAAATATGTCGTAGGCACGCACCTATAAATAGATGTCTCTCATCAAGCACGTCACTTTTTTCTAATATTAAGGTGCTCAATTAAGATACACCGAAGCAAAGAAATTAACAAGGTAGCACATCTTATTCCTTGAACTCATGTATCGGAAACCCCTCACTCTCGACTCCCACCCAATAGGTGGTAGAATGGATAACACATAAGTATCTATTATTGAAGTATATGAACATAGTTTTAACATCATGTTGCCTAGACCCTAGAAAACAAGCATTAGGCTAGCAATAATAAATAACGACAATAAACAACATCTTGACAATCTGAAATTATTCTAAAAATTAATATAAAATAGCATCATAGAATCTCGACACTATTTACCAATCACCATATGTCCCCTATGCCTACGGTGGACTCCTCAAACATAACAAACGGATGAAAACAAACAAGTACCATCATGATGAACAAAGAGAGATACAATAGTAGTAACTACCGAATATCAACCGGTGATGACCTCCCTTGGTGGTGGACGAAAAAACAGTCGACGATTCGGTGAAGAATCGCTGATTGAATAGTGTGGTGGTGGTTTCTGTCTCAAAAGAACCCTCTCTTGAAATATACGTGGCGAGGTGAATAAATAGGTGAAGTGGCGGCCACATTCCTCCGAGCTAACTCGGACATTTTTGCATGGTAACCATCCGACATGCCCAAAATCCCCAGGGAGGTGATCAAGCACAGGCTGGTTGTTCGCTCCGACGCCAAGCCTGTCAAGCAGAAACTCCGATGATTCACCCTCGATTGGAAAGAAGCCATCAAAGTGGAAATCGAAAAGCTCCTGAAGGCCGGTTTCATTAGAGAAGTTGAACACCCAGAATGGCTGGCTAACCCCGTTATGGTAAAAAAGGCCAATGAAATATGGCGAATGTGCGTGGACTTCACAGACCTCGATAAGGCTTGCCCCAAGGATGCTTTTCCTTTACCCAGAATAGACCAGATAGTAGACTCCATGTTTGGATGTGACTATCTAAGCCTTCTCGACGACTACTCTGGTTATTTTCAGATAAGCATGTGTCGGGAGGATGAGGAGAAAACCTCCTTTATAACTCCTTTTGGTGTATTTTGTTATTCAAAAATGCCTTTCGGACTGAAAAACATGGGCGCAACATATCAACAGGGTATATAGCTCGCCCTCCATAGCCAACTTGGTCGTAACATTCAGGTCTATGTCGACGGCCTTGTCGTAAAGACGAAGAAGAAAGAAAACCTCATCACGGATCTCCTGGAGACCTTCACGAACTTACGATGAAATCGGATCATGCTAAACCCTGACAAATGTGTTTTCGGGGTCGAAGCGGGGAAGCTACTCAGATTCCTGGTCTCGCACTGAAGAATCAAACCAAACCCGACAAAATCTGAGCCATCATCGAGATGAAATCTCCTAAGTTTGTCCAAGACGTCCAAAGACTCACAGGCTCCATGGCGGCCATGAGCCGATTCATATCCCAATTAGGGGACCGAGGAAATTCTTTCTTCAAGCATTTAAGACAACATGATGGTCTCAAGTGGACGGAGGAGTCAAAATAAGCTTTTTGGGATCTGAAAAGAAACTTCAGAACCCTACATCTGCTGGTCGCTCCCGACCCCAAGGAAGACTTGCTACTCTACGTAGTGGCTGGGCCACAAGTGGTAAGCGGCGTACCAGTGGTGGAACGCGAAGTGCCAAAGCAACCCCAAAAAGAAAAAGATCACGGTTCAATCCACTTATCTGCTTGAAGAAATTCTACGCAACCGGGACGCCATTGGACGAATCGGCAATTGGGCCGTCGAGCTAGGAGAATTCAACATCCATTTTGTTCCATGCACAACCATCAAGTCTCAGGTACTCGCCGACTTCCTTGCCGAATGGATACATAAATACCTAACCAACAGAGCGGCTCACCGGCTGCGAATAAGAAATATGGACCTTACACTTCGATGGTTCCTAACCATCAAAGACGCGGGGCTGGGATAATTCTGACGTCACCAACAGGAGAATGCCTGCAGTACATACTGTAGATTGACTTCCCGGCCACGAATAACATGGCTGAGTATGAAGGTTTGGCTGGTCTCTGAGTCGCTTCTACACTTGGCATCCACCGCCTACTCGTGAGTGGGGACTCACAGTTGGTAGTGAAGCAGCGTCCAAGGAGCATCAGACCTCTGACCAAAACATGGCAGCATACCTAGCAGAGGTGCGGAAGCTGGAGAAGAAATTTGTCGGCTTCAAAGTACGGTACATCCCTAGAAAGGATAACTACCGAGGCGATAATCTTGCCCGCCTGGCTTCCTCACGATCTCCATGCCCACCCAGGACACCGTCCATAGTTTCCACCGACGAAACCGTGGCCGAAGAAATGGTAGACCACAGGTCCAGTAGCCATTTAAGGATGTTACCAGGTCTTGACGCCCCAAGGGGGGTCGCGGGCCAGCTTGTGACCTCCCTCGATTCTGATGATTCGTGGATAACACATATCCGCATGTACCTTCTTAATCGAACTACATCCGGGGACGAAGCGCTAGCAGAGTAGATTGCTCGACGTGCCAGGATGTACTCTTTGGTCAACAGAGCCCTCTATCACTAAGGAGCTCACGGAGTGCTCATGAGGTGCATCACCTGGATGGAGGGTAAAGAACTACTAGACGAAATCCATGGAGGGGTGTGCGGGGCACATGCATCTTTCCTAACCCTGGTCGGAATGGCCTGTAGACAATGATTCCATTGGCCAATAGCTCTCCAGGACACGCAGGAGTTGGTGCAGCAATGCCATAATTTCCAATTCCATAACAGACGCATTCACCAACCTGCTCAAGCGTTGCAGACGATTCCCTTGTCGTGGCCCTTCATGACTTGGGGGCTAGATATCCTGGGGCCCTTCCCTATCTCACCCGTGGGCTAAGTTCCTGCTCGTCGCAAAGATCACTTCAGAAGTAGCCAAGCACTTCATCATGAAGGGCGTTGTTATATGATTTGGGTTCTGAGCAGAATCATCACAGACAACGGCACTCAACTTTCTAGCACAGATTTTGTCGAATACTGTGAGGGACTCGGCACCAAGATCTGCTACGCCTCTGTAGCCCATCCACTGAGCAATGGACAAGTCAAACGCGTGAACGGTATGATTCTACAAGGCATGAAGACCTGTGTCTTTGACCGCTTTTCGGCCTACACCAAGGCCTGGGTCCACGAGTTGCCATCCGTCCTCTAGGCCCTCTGGACCACAGCTAGCCGAGCCACAGGAGAAATGCCTTTCTTTCTAGTATACGGTGCGGAAGCCATGCTCCCTGTGAACCCAAAGTCAAGTCCCCTCGAGTCGAGGTTTACACCGAGGAGGAAGATATCCCTCGACGAGAGGACGACCTCAACTACATTGAGGAACGACAAACTCAAGCGTTGATGAGAGCAGCTAGATACCAACCAGATCTCCAGCGCTACCACGAACGACACATCTATGGACGGTCCCTGCAAGTCAGAGATTTGGTCCTATGACTTGTTCAGAACCACAGCGATAGCAACAAGCTATCTCCAAAATGGGAAGGTCCCTACAAAGTGGTCGAGGCTTCCCGACCAGGATCGTTCAAATTGGTAATGGAAGATGGATATGTCCTCACAAACACTTGGAACATTGACTAGCTCCAGAAGTTTTATGTGTAAATACCCTAGGTAACAACATACGCAGGTGTCGCCCTCCAAGCTCCAGAGTCGTCTCGGTGGCATCAAATCTTGTCTCGCGCCACCACACTCCAAAACGGACTAGTCGATAGTAAGAAGCTCTAGGCATTTTGCCTAGCACATGCTACCGGCCACCTCATCGGCCAATACGCGACAGGGCCGCTGAAGCACTAGGAGTAACCCACGACGACTCAGGCAGCAGGGCGCGTCCTTAGCTTTTCTTTGCCTTGTCATTTTCAGCAATAGATCCATTGGTTATCTGGCACTCGTTCGGAAACCTGTGCCCGTACACTCTATTCAAATAAAGTCCCTATTCATAATTGTCCATCAGAAATATTAGGTCCTTTCTAATAGATAGTTGGGGGTTGGACAAGTACTATATACCGGGAAGTTCCCGACAAGATGCCACATAAAATACTCGAGATGGAAGTTCACATTCAGCTTTGCAAGCAAGATGGAATAACCGAGTGATAGTAGTATACCCCTTATAATCAAGTATGGTCTGAATTTCTTTGTTTAAACCACCCATAAAACTAGCAAGGATACCCTCATCATCCTCAACAATAGCCATCTAATCAAACTACTTTCTAATTCTTGATAGTATTCCTCCATAGAATTATTGCCTTGTCGCAAACTGTCGACGATTGATGAACAGCCGATCTTACGGTAGTCATGAGACAGAGATACTTGTTGTTGGGTAGGGACCCATAGGGCACAAGGCCAAGCGATTGGACGACAAGGAAACGCCCTTTTTATACAGGTTCGGGCCTCCCTCAGGATAACAACCCAACGTCCTGTTCGTATATATTAATCAGAGAATATCTTACAAAGAATGTGTATGTTAGTGGCTATCCTATCAGCCAATAGAATCCTTGTCTAAAGGCCTTTCTGACCAGGGTTCGGAAAGATGCATGTGCCCCGCACACCCCTCCATGGATCTCCTCGAGTAATTCTGTACCCTGCTTCTAAGGTATACACCACATGAGCACTACGTGAGCTCCTCTTCGGTAGAGGACTCCGTCGACCAGGGAGTACATCCTGGCGCATCGGGCAAGCTTCTCAAATAGTGTATCATCCTCAGGCGTAGTCCGATTGAGAAGGTACCTGTGGATGGGCTCTATCCACGAATCCTCAGGATCGACGGGAGCAACGAGTCGACCCGCCACTCCCCTTGGAGCGTCAATACCTGGTGACGTCCTTGAATGGTGCTCTATTCTGAGGGCGGCCATTCCTTCATCCACAGATTCGCGAGAAGCTATGGACGGCGTCGAAATCCTTTCTACAAAGGCTCCGGCTGGACATGGAGATCGTGAGGAAGCTAGGCGGGCAAGACTATCGGTAGTTGTCCCTTCTCGGGATATACCGTACCTTGAGTCCGATGAACTTCTTCTCCAGCTTCCTCACCTCTGCTAGGTAAGCTACCATCTTCAAGTCTGTGGTCTGATATTCCTTGGACACTTGTCTCGCTACCAGCTGTGAGTCCCCACTCACGAGTAGGCGACGGATACCAAGTGCGGAAGAGACTCGGTCACCGGCAAGCAAACCCTCATACTCGGCCACATTATTCGTGGTCAGGAAGTCAATCTGTAGTGCATACTGCAGGCATTCTCCGGTTGGGGAAGTTAAAACTATTCCAGCCTCCGCGCCTTCATCTTCGTTGAGTTGTCTTTGGTCCGGAGGGGAGACCTGGGCAACCTGTTCGGTTGCTACTTGACGTAATATAGGGTTTCCTCAGCACAGGTAGCCTTTTTGGCTAGGTCCATCAGCTGTGCCATTGTCTTTGGAGGATGCATGATCAGATCGTGCATGCACATCTCATTCCTGCTGCCTCAAACAAAGGCGCGGATGACGTCCGAGTCTATTATTTCAGGGATAGTGTTGTGAGTAGCACTAAACCACTTCGTGAACTCTCGGAGGGTCTCATCTGGGTGTTGGACGACTTGGAATAAGTTGTCGACCTAGCCGGGACGCGTGAAGGTACCTTGGAAGTTTCCGAGAAGCATGTCGCAAAGCTGTCCCTAGGAGCAGATCATTCCTGGGGGTAGGTTCGTCAACCAGATCCTGGCTGCTCCTCTGAGAGCGGTCGGGAGGTAGTTGGACATGACCTTCTCGTTCCCGCCTGTGGCCTCGATTGTCGTAGTGTAGATCTACAGGAACTCTACAGGGTTCATGGTGCCATCATACGACTCTAGGGCCCCAGGCTTGAAGCGAGACGGCCAGCGCACATGTCGGAGTTCTTGGGATAGTGCTTGGCATCCGTTGATGGTTCTACGATAAGGCGCGTTCTCACCGCTGTTTGGGGTCGGAGATCGTCCCCGACTATTAGCACGGTGCCTGTGGTCTCTCCAGGGAGGAGATTGCTCTCACTGGCGCCTTTTGGATCGGTGCTCATTGAGCGTGTCGCAGAGGTCGACGTGCTGTTCCTCCCGGTGAGACCTGGTCTTGGTATGTCATCCTTCTCCGTTTGATTCCTCTTGTCAGAGAGGGGTCTTCCCTTGGTTGGAGTTGTGTGTTACTAACTGGAGTCGAGAAGACTCGGTTTGGGCTTGGGCCTGCTGTAGTTCAGCGAGATTGTAGCAACTGTGCTCCACCGGGTGTTTTCAAATCTGCCGGCGGTGGTCGTGAAAGTAGATTGTGCACCTCAGCGAGTCTTCGAGCCATTCGAGACACATATACCCCCGTCCCTTGAGGGGTTCCGTCTGCTGCCGTAGGCATATTCTCGTTCCCACGGGGAGTAGCCATCGGGCTTCGATGTTGTGAGCCTCCATGCTGATTCGGGTCCTCGAGATCTTCCCGACCATCATGGATCATGAGAACCACTCAAGGGTCTGGATTAGATGAGGTGTAGTTCCACTCTATCGTGTCTTCCTCATCGGGAGGGATGCTGTGATAGAGATCTTGATCGTTCGGTCGATCAGAAGTTGCAGGTGATAGTCCGAACATCGGGCTGGTTGCTCCTGCCTGGGAATCGTCGGTCAGCACCAACGTTCCCCCGAAGGCCCTGGCGCACTCGGTCCTAAAGTGATCAGCTTCGCAATCCGAGTACTCGCTAGTGGTGTATTCTCCAAGATCTACGCGGTCAATTGTCGGGTACAGATCTATCTGGCCGAAGTTGTCGTAGAAGCCCAGATTTGAGTACCCAGTACGTCGCATGAGAGCGATCGGATCCCCCACTGAACCTGCTTCTTCCTCCTCGGGTCGAACCGGGGAGGGCCATGCAGTCGGCGTCATGGGCTGATCGCGACTAGTTGCACATCTTGCCAACTCCGATACTTCCTTGACGGCTTGAGCTGGAGAGGTCCCCATGGTCGGCGCCATCTGTCGATGATTGGTGAATCACCGATCTTACGGTAGTCGTGAGACAGAGATACTTGTTGTTGGGTAGGGATCCCTAGGGCACAAGGCCAAGCGATCTGACGATAATGAAACACCCTTTTTATACAGGTTTGGGCCTCCCTTAGGATAACAACCCTACGTCCTATTCGTATATATTGATCAGAGAATATCTTACAAAGGATGTGTATGTTAGTGGCTATCCTAGACCTAATCGGAGGCTACTTTGACTAGTTCCGTGGAGCTCGACTCCTTCGAGGCGGCGGGTCTTCTCATGGAAATCGCTGGGGCTTTTGGATGTCTTCAGGCTTCTTGGATCTAACTTGACCTCTTGGGACTTGAAAGACTTGTCATCCCCCATGGGATTGCTGATCCTTTTATAGGGGGCATGGACTTATGCCCGAGTAGAACTCTGGCTTCCTTAAACGTTGGGATTGACTTCCTAGTTTAAGGGGTGTCCTTCCTCCTTACGGGAGATTTTTTATCTCCTGGGGATCCTTACCGGATATGTATTCTTATTCCAATAGTCCAGGAAATCATATACGGGTACCTCCTCGTATACGGGATACTATACTATTCATCATCACAAACACTGAAGTTTATTAAGCAATTCACGTTAATAATAAGGAGGAACAAAAATGAGTATGCATAGCATCTTTTAGAGCAACCCAAGTAGTAGGGATACTATCATTATACAACCTAAAATGTTGGCCCACCAAATAGAAGCAAGTCTAGTGAACTCATAAATTGCAATCCTAACATGTATATCCTTAGGATAATCCAAGCATGCAAAGCATTGTTCAACTTCTAATTCCCTAGTTAGATACACATCAGTATTATGTCTACCCTTAAATGATGGAATTTTCAATTTTAGTTTAGCAACATCATGATTATCTTGTACCTCCCAACGTGGGTTCATACCGTGTAGTTTGTGTCGCAGCCGTCGATGTAGCCTAAAATGTTGGAGTTGACGGTGTCCTCGCCCTCGGATCCTCCATGATAATAATAAATTTCAGCTTCCTCATCCACACCCATGGCTGCAGTAGCAATATTAGGATGCCCTGAAACACTGGAAGCTTGTGGAGCAATGCCAGGGACAAGGCATGCTCGCTGTTGTGGAGCATTCAGCACAGGAGTGGGTACGCAAAGTGGTGGACGTGGCTGATGTAGAGGTGATGGCTGATGTAGAGGTGGCAAGCTCTCGAAATGCCATCGAAACAGTGAGGACAATGTCAAACTTAGGTTCAGCTCCTTGATGCTTGCCTCAATCCCGTCAGTCCAGTCCATAGCACTGGCAAAGCGTGTGTCAATGTCCTCAGCATGCTTGGAAATAATACTTTGGAAGTCATCTCTTAACTTTCGAGTGCGAGGAGAAAGATCATCCCCGCTGTCCATGCGTGAACCTATCATGGTTAGTAGCACAAAGACACAAAAAAGTGTAATGTCCCTACTAGCTACTAGGGTGTGGTGACAAGTTGCTCAACGCTCGAGCTAATCACAATTCTTACAAGTTCTTACCCTATATCAAGAAGGTGATGGCAAACAATGGTGTCTAATACCTTCAAAGTATGGAACAAGCGATTACCAAGTGATCAAAAATTTGCACTGTATAGTGTGGTGGAGCTTGGAAGGCTTTGTGAGTAGCAAAGAAATAAACAAGTGATCAACGTAGTAATGAAAAATTGAAAATATGCTCAATAATAGTAGTCCTAGTCGCTAGAATTAAATGAGAACGAGCAAAATTTAACTAAGGCTAGAAACTAAAACAACAGAGGCAAAATATCACAAGCTCAAGAAGCAATGCAATGCAAGAATTCTTCTGATATTTTTTTTTGATATCAGTGGCCTTCTATGTGGCTTATTATTATTTTTCTAATTTTTTTGTATTTTTTTGAACCTTAGAAAAATTTCAAATAGAGCAGAAGTTATGAAAGTTTCTGTTTCTTGCTGCAAGTCTATTGTGGCAACAAAACAGGCAAGAATCCTTGCCGCGCCAGGGGTACAAAACAAACCCTTGGTTTGATTATTTTTTTTGCAACATCTCCCAAACGGCTAAGCCAAATTTGCTGAAATTTTTATGGTATACTCCTGAGAATATCCTAGATTTTATAGAATGTTTTGAGAATTTTTGGAGCAATTTGACATCTCGAGTCCAAAAGGGATTTGCATTTGGACAAAATTTGGCAAACTGAGTCAAACTTGATTTCCTGTCTGGAAACAGCGAGGAGTAGATGTCCTAGACCCTTCTTATGAATGTGGGGGAGCCCTGATGGTTGGCCAAACAAAGCCCTAACAGATTAGAGATAGAAACCGAGCCCACCAGATAATTCCTTTGCTTAGTTCGACTTGAACTCCAAGTCAAAAACTTTCTTGTTCATGCTAGACATCCCAAAACTTTGTGTAGCTGATCCAATATGCTACTAGTGTGATCAAGCATAGATTCAAGCAAGCACGATGTCATTTTCGTGGTTTCCTCCAAGGCGTGGCCGCAAGGGAAGTGATGGTGGCAGCAATGCACGGCGCACGGCAGCAAAGATGGTGCCGCGACAGGGGCTGCAAGTGTGGCAGCACGTGGCAGCGAGGGTGTCATTGGTGGCAATGCGTGGTTGATGGTGTGGTGTCATGGCAGCGGAGCGCTTGCGGTGGCAGCAACTCTTCTCTTCCCTTTTTCTGATTTTCTATAGGAAGAACTAGAAGCAACAAAAACAGGTTTGATCTACTAGAAAAATTTCGAGTATGAACCAATCTAAACCAGCAACTCAACACGACTAATGTAGCAATGATTCAACAAAGCAAGTGCCATGATGAAAATTGCGAGCCTCAGATTGGTTTGGATAGCTTGCAGCCTCGCCTCGGACATTGTGGACTTCACCCAGGGCGCCATCGGTTCAGCCAGGAAACTCTCCTCACCAAGCGTGGACCACGGCGCTGTGTTCTCCTCCTCTCCAAACAGATCTACCTCGATGATGGTGGGCATCCGGCGGCGGCGGTCCAGATCTAGGGTTTTGGATTCCCGATCTAGATACTACCAGCTAGGATGAGGAAGTGGATTTGTGGAGTACTACACGGTGGAGAGATGGGCACTATGAGGCAGCGTGATGGGCACGGTGGCGGCGCGGGCTTGGTGCGAGGTGGCGCTTTTGAGATTGCGGGGCGCTAAGAAGGCGAGGAGACTGCTGGTGCGCTAGAGGAGGCGAAGAGGCTGCTAGTGCGCTAGAAGGCGAAGAGGCGAATGACTTGGGGTGAAGCGGTATTCACCATGCCCCTTTGCCTTATAAGGGAAGACAGCCTGGCGGCACGACGGTTCCGCTTCCAGCGCCCGTTTGACCTGGGGTTTCAACGGTCGGCCCCCCAGGGGTTAATAGCCGTTTGAATACACCCCGAATTAAAGGGCAATTGTGACGTGCCTCCAACGGGCCACTAGTCAGTTACCAAACAATTTAGGACCGAGGTGTTACAATTCAAAGGGTTTCAGTGGTTGACCTTCAGGGGTCCACAACCACTTGAATACACCTGAGTGAAGGGCAGCTGAAGTGCGCCTCCAGCAGGCCACTAGTCGGAACATCGAACAACTCGGGACCGAAGCGCTACAGTCTGTGTTCTGGTTTCTGACATGAATTCCGAGGGTATTTCCTCATAAGGAACACTAGCTGTACCTGAGCCACTCGGGAAACCAGGTACCACTTGGGAATTAGGTTGGGATGTATGGTATGCCCCTCGCTGGGTCACTAGCCGGTCTCCATCCATTGGAAATGACTGGGTACCACCAGGATTTACCTGTTATTAGCTCACCTGCCATGATATTCTTGCCCTACGGGTGAATATTACTCGGCTTATTATTTTTATTCCACAGGAGTTCTAAGAGTCCCTCACAATCTCCCTGCAAGCGACAAAGAGGCGCGCTCAGGCGGATACCATTTGGGAAACTTTCCCAAGGGAGAAGGCAAAGAGCACTTGGTTTGGGCAGATGCATTACCAAGCCAGGCTGCAGCCAGATCGTGAAGGACTCAGGGGCTAATGACGATGAAAAAGCACCCGGGTATCATCAAGGAGGACAAAGCTGGCCCTCTGGACATAGGATGGGCCAGACCGACTGCTCAGAGTCCGACTTCTACATGGGGGCACATCATCAACTTGGAGTACAAGACATAAGCATGTACCTATCTGATTTCTCAGTTTCTAGTTGTAACCGATTAAGAGATCTACTTGTAAACCGATCTGGCTCATGTAACTCTGCTCTTGCCGCCTATATAAGGCAGGGTAGGGATCCCCCGATCGGTAAGGCGTTACACATACACACCCAAGCAACCTAGAGAGCTCCTCTCGAGGTCTTGTCGCATACGGTACACAAGCAATACAATCCACCAAACACAGGACGTAGGGTATTACCTCTTTCCGAGAGCCTGAACCTACCTAAACTCTGTGTCCCATGTGCACCCATGTAGATCTGCTACACGTACGCTGCCCCATGTTCATTATTGCTGGATCAAAACACCGACACTTGGAGATGGCGACGCTTGGCGACGTTAGCACTTGGGGACGGCGGCGCTTCGGGACATCGGGGGCTGCGCTTGCGTGGACGGTGGCGCTCTCGGTCGACATGGACGTGAAGGAGGATGAAACCCTGTAATTTGTAGAGGACAACGAAGGGGTACCGGTGTGGATAAGGACGTCGGGAGCGGCACTCTCGTGGACAGCGGCGCTTGGGGAAGTCAGGCACTGTGCTGTCGTGGACGGCGGCGCTCTCGGGTGACGGGGGTGAGGGTGGGGGAGGAGGTCGGGGACGGCGCTCATGGTGCATGGGGGCGACGGGGACGTCGGGGATGGCGCTCGCGGTTGACGGGAGCGTGGAGGACGTCAGCGACAGCGCACGGTGTGGGTTAGAAGTGTTGTGTAAAACCCTAGACACACGGGGGATTTTATATATGTTATGGGGAGGCGGTAACATCACTGACGGGTGAATAGGTCTTTTGTTAGTCATGTAAATACATACCACCAATGGGTAAGAAACTGAGCCATCTGTGATAATCATCACAGACAGGTCATTTTTTTGTCCGTCAGTGGTATCATGTTGTGAGAAAAACTTCAGTCGTATGAAGAAGCTGTCACTGCCGGGTTGTTTCTCAGCCCGTCGGATGTATCTTATCGGGACACAATCTTGAGCCCGTGGTAATGTCAAAACTAACAGGTTAACTATCGACCGTCAGTGTTAACCGATTAGGGATGACCTTATTTGTAGTAGTGAGCTAAGTGCTTTAGCTAGGAAGCTAACTATCTAATGTAGGTGTAAATCTCGAGTGTATGTATGAGAGTTCTTCTCTTTTCCTCTTTATGAACAATTAAAAAAGTATGGGAACTAAAAATTAGATCAAAATAAAAATATGTAATCACCTTAACTAATTTTGATTTTTTATTATAGAAGCATTAAATTATTACATATAATTGGAATTTAGTAAAAATATAATTGTTTTGCATGATCACATGTGCATCTATATGCATTAACATTGAGAATTTTCTATAGAACTATTAATAGCTTTAAAAAAAATTCCTCTTGAAAAGATAAAGGAATAGGTCATTTCCAAGTTCACATGAATTTTAGATCAATATGCTTTTTAAAATTTAAAAAGAGAAATTTGTTATCACAATCATATACATCATCTTCATTATTATGTGTTTGGAATTATTTAGAATTTTCGCTTGGAGAGGCGTTATGTCCCAAAATCCTTAAAAGAGTACGCTATAATGATAAGATGGGTAGTCGGTACAGGACCGATTACATAGTGGAGACATGACACATGAGAACCTTAGACCTAGCCACACATCGATGAGAGTGTGATGGGTTTCATACCCTGTATGAGGGCTAAGCACCACTTGTGGATAAAGTAACGCACCTTTGCAGAGTGTATTGAAGTATGGTATTGTCACTCCTTGTTCTAGGTATGAACTATGATTATGGTGGGAAAGGAACCATTGGCTGTTAGAACCTCCTACAGGTCACTCCATTGGAGGTAGCTGATATTTTCGTAGCGAAGCTCTTTGCCACTAGCAACTGACACACTTATAGCCAACCGGGCGATGTTGGTTCTCTGGCCACCTAAATCATTTATTTTCATAATATGTTGATTCAGATATTCATCATTAGGTGGTTCTCTTTTTTACTTTGTAAATAAATGTACTATTTGAATGTTGCAGGGTTACGTGCATTAGCTTGATGTAGAGACTAAAAGGTCAATAAAGTCTATTTTTTAATTGATGAAAGTAGTCTTGATCAGGGTTTCGGTTACCGGCCGGGATTTTCCGGTAACTGACCAGTAACCGGTTTTACCGGACCCCGAGAAAGGCTTATACCGGAGAAAAAAATCCCGATTTGAACAAATTTCATGCAAATTTGATAAATTTCAACAGATTTTGTCAAACACCATTTGAAATTTAGAAACTTTCGAGCGGGAAATAGCCGGTATTTTTCGGTAACCACGGTTATCAGAAATACCGGCCCCTCCCGGAATTTTTTTGAAACTGGTAGCAAAATCCTTGGTCTTGATTCCCTCGCTGGGCAAATGTATCAAAATGGAGAGATCAAAGAACAGTGACAGTTATGGTGAAACAAAGAATGTGCTTTTGCTAGGTCATTACACTCTGTGTAATGTTTTTTTCGAATAGCAAAAACAACCATATATAAATTTATAGAGAGAGAGAGTGGATGCATGGTACAGCAGCCCTCGTTTGGAACCCCAGACCAATTAAACCCACCCAAGCCCAACCGAGCTTAAAGGCTCACGGAACTTTTTGTATTTTACTTATATATATTGCTTATTCCTTAAGAAAGGAGAACCTGCTGATCCTATAAATATAGGTCCAGAGCTATCCAAATTTGTACGCCAGCTATTGTACTAACGGAAGGAGAAGGCTACTATGTCTACACCATTTGTCTCTTGCATTTTAATTGCTTGTTTGGTCAGCAATATGCCAATATACAAACACACATGTAATAAATAACTTTGATTTAACTTGCAAAATGAAACTCCGCTAGATCCCACTGGTGCCTATCGAAATTTGTGCCAAACGGACCACAGAAACCATGCAAACAAACGTAATCAACGCTCTCCTTCTAATCCTGCAGTTGGTCAAGCGCCTTGAGAAGGAACGGCTTAAATCTTGTCACGTTTACCATGACGTCCTGCTTCATGACGATCTCGGCGATCGCCGGCCAGCCCTGCGCGTGGATGTGCATTGGGTCCTTGAACACGTAGTGGTCCCTGGGTACTTGTCCTTGAGCGTCGTTTCCTCCTCCGATACATAGTACTCGACGTACCGGAGCTGCATGTCGCGCGCGGGTTGCCCATAGAAGTTGGTCGCCATCCAGTCCATCTTACCCCACGGCACGACCTGTACCAGCACGGCGCCCGTCGGCAGGAAGATCTGGTTCGTCAGCCCGGCACCGTGCACCGCAAGGAGCACGTCGGCAGAGTTCACCGTCTCTGCGAACCCCCGCACGTCCGCACCGGCCTCCGCCACGGTCACCGCGAAACCGAGCTCCTCGGATATAGCCACAATCTCGCGCAGGTTGAGCAGCTTGCGCGTGCCCTTCCTCTCGATCATGAGCATCTTGGGCTTCGCGCTGATCTCCTCTCCGAGCACTGCCGGGGTGTCCCGCGGCAGACCGAAGGCGCGGCGGAGGAAGCGGTTGTAATCAACCATGGAGTAGTTGTGCGGGTTGCGCGTTGGGTGCGGGCCTATGATGAGGTCACGGTCACGGTACAGGCCGAGGTGGCCGCGCCGGAAGCAGTGCACCTCCTCATCCTTGTCGAAGTTAATCACCTCGTAGTTGGACAGCTTCTTTAGAAGCGGCGCGAACTTGTTCACCCACCATGGCTTGAAGTTGGTGATGAGGAACTGCACCTCGCCATCGAAGTGCGCCGTCGAGAGGAACAGCGGGATCATCACGTCTGTATTGTCGTGGAAGAAGTTGTCAGTGTATCCGGCCACGGAGAAGACCACCGCCGGGACGTCGTGTCGCCGGGTGCACACTGGCGCAATCTCGGGAGATGATACGGACTTGATGGTGACCTCCACGACGCCCGGGAGGAGGAAGCTGTCCTTGCGGGCGTACGGCCGGATCTTTTTCTCCCCGTCGGCGTCGAACGGGCCGGCACCAGCTGGGTTTACGAAGAACATGGTCTTCTTCGTTGGACTGATCCGGATGTCGCCGGCAAGCTCGCAGACAGACGGGCGCGCATACGGGAAGCCCTCGTCGACGCCGTTCTCGTCGCAGGTGATCTTGGCCTCTCTATCGCCTCCATCTGACGAAAATACAGAGAGAAAAGCGCATGGTAACTATGAAGTATTTGTACATGGACTAAACTACATCACAAAAGAGGGAATTAAAGCTAAGTTTTACCGGGAATCGAATTTTAAAGGACACGAGGAGCTGTTACTGTTAGAACTGTTACGATTTCTATTTTGCTTTCCGTTTTAAGATCCTAGAGAGAGACGAAAAAAGAAAAGAAATCTCACCTGGTTTCGTTACTGCGGCCTCCTCTTTCTCATCGATCTTTGTCGCCTCTGGGAAGATGGGCTCTTTCTGGCCCGTCCCATCTTCAGCAAGATCTTTCTCCTCCTCCCCTTCGGTCTTCTGCTGGGCTGGAACGGACTCCGTACCAAGCACCACCGTCGTCGACGCCGGCGGTGCGTTCTTCATCACCAAGGACGTGCTCTCTGACAACAATTTCAAAGTTCGCATCAGTAAGCTTGCAAAACTACTCAAACATCGACGAAACGACTTCTGTGCGAAGAAATGTATTCGAGCGCCTCACCGAAGACCGGCGAGTAGATGGCGAAAAGCCGGGCAAAGGAGATGTAGGTGAGCAGGGCGAGGCAGCAGCCGGCGACCAGCCCAATCCCAAGTTTTTTGGGCTCGATCCTGCCCAGCTCCTTGGCCAGCCGCGGCGGCCTCCGCTCTCCAACCGGCCCCGGCGGCTTGGACGGCCGCGTGTACGCCGTCGATGCCATCACCCAACAAGTCACGACCAATTCCCCGGCCAGCACAAGAGAACAAACATACACCTAGCTAGAAGACTAGGCCCGATATATCAGTGATCACCACCACCACACCACAACCTTTTTTCTAAAGCTTAAATCGCGACAGGCTAAGGTGATGTAACATGTAGGCGATGATTGGTCTCTTCGGAAAAAAAATAGTTTTATATCTCGTTGTTCGTTGGGAATACTAGTTTGGCACGGCGGAGCTGCTTCCTTCCTCTCTGATTCCCTGCTTTGACTCGTCTACATTATGTGCAGAATAATTAGGATGGCTTACCTAATTCCATCTTGGATAGTAGGAGGTTAATTTGATTTTTGAATTGTCCTATTCTGGTTTTATTATTTCCGTTGATGGTTCTGTTCGGATGGAGATGGGGATCGGAATGGAGACTTGTGGTATCGTGGAACAAGTCGCTGAGAAGGTGTCAATTGATTGTTTGCTGACACTACACCATTGCTCGGTCGCCGATGGAAGGGTTGATTCCGTCAGCTAGGCATAGTTAGATTTAGATCACGTTTTTTAACTAGTTAGCGGTTTTTTCTTATCATTTTGTGAAATGCTGTTCAATTGCTAGTGCCGAATTTGTGGAATCGCTGATTGATCGACTTAATGCATCAATAATGGGTTACTATTTCCTCAATCCATTCTTGAAGCATTGGTTATTTCCTTTCCTGCGATTCCTGAATTTGTTTTGCATTTGTTAACTATTTGTTCAAGAATTCAATATGAAGTTGAACATTGAGCTATCAAAATACTCAGTACTACCGAAATCATTTGTACAGACGGTTCGAAACACCCGTGCGAGATGGTTTTTCAAACCGTCTGTACGAAAGAGTCTGTACAAATCAGGTAACCGTCTGTACAAATCGACTAGTACAGACGGTTCCCAAATAGAACTGTCTGCACAAATCGAGTAGTACAGACGGTTCCCAACAACAAGAACCGTCTGCACAAATCAAGTAGTACAGATGGTTCCAAAACAAAACCGTCTGCACTAATCGAATAGCACAGACGGTTCTAGTTGGGAGCCGTCTGCACAAATGCTTTGAACAGTACCCCGAAAGTGTTTGTACAGACGGTTCCAGATACAGAGCCGTCTGTACAAACGCTTTTGAGGTGCTGTTCAAAGCATTTGTACAGACGGCTCTATGAATAGAACCGACTGTACAAATTCTTTGTGCAGACGGTTCTAGGGCTGGAGCCGTCTGTAAAAAACTTTGTACAGACGGTTCTATCCGTAGAGCCGTATGCACAAAATATTTGTACAGATGGTTCTAGACCTGGAACCGTCTGTACTCTTGTGAGTCGCCCTGCCGCACAGCTGCCGCGGCAGCACAAACGGCGGTTTGCGCTGCCGCGACAGCAGTGCGGCAAGGCGACGGTGCTGCAGCTGCTGCCGCGGTAGCGGAAACCACCGTTTCTGCTACTGCGGCAGCTGTGCGGCAAGGCGGCGGTGATGCAGCTACTGCCGCGGCAGCAGTGTGGCAGGGCAGCGGAAACCGCCGTTTCTGCTACCGCGGCAGCAGTGCGGCAGGGCGTACAGTCATTGATCTCAAACTTTTTCATTCGCAAGCAAACATTAAACGTCATTCTCAACCACAAAGTCATTCAGAAGTAGTAACTCATCTATAATCACATTAAACGTCATTCACGAATTCTTAGGGAGAAAAAACTCATAAGTCATGTGCAAATTTTGAGGACAATGGAATTCTCCGGTCTCCTTCAACAGCTGGGATAGTATGAAACCTATTAACCGTTTTTGAACATACCTGCGGCGACCCACATATCACCCTTTTGAGTAATATGCTAGTCTTTGACATGTTGCAGACGAAGTGCCTTCTCGTCTACATCATATCACACAGAGTAGCACAACAGAAGTATTGCAGTGGTCCATTTATTATAAACTTAATTTACAAACTCGGAGAACAAGATATAAATACATTCCCAAAAGTATGGGGAATTTAAAATCGTTCTAGTTGGTTACAGCAAAAGACATAACTACACTCTTATCTCCCACAACCTATACTTGTACTCTACGCTTCAGGGTCTTTACCACGGTGGTCGAAGTAGTGGTCGATGCCTTCGTCCTCCTTTGTCGCTATCGGCCCCTTGGAGACTTTATCTTCAGCCCTAATGTTGACTACATTTTGATCTATTATCGGCTCACCTCCTAATCAAAGGAATTAGAATAGAGGGATGAGTACAGAAGGTACTCAACAAGTCCAGGAATAGCAAAGTGGTGTTTGATGCACTATCTACTGAGAACAGCAATGCTCTTCAAAAGCAATACAAATTTTGTAAGATAAGAGAGTTAAGTTTTAATTAAGAGACTAATGACCTCATGTCTCACAAGCTGCTAGGATTCCCGATGAATCCCTTTCTTATTGGGTTCGTAGTTCCAACCAGAAACATGGAGTGACAATGCCACAATTCTATACACTCTGCAGAGGTGCGCAACTGTACCCACAAACGATCATAAATATGTATCCGAGGGAGCGACCCCCAAATCACATATCCATGATCACAGAGCCGTTTCACCGCCTGCTCGGTTTTACTCCACGTTGCAGTCCTGCACAATCAGGCAAGGACTACCAGTCTCACGTTGATACTTCAGATACAACGTTTTGTGGATAGCCAAAGGCTAGCGCCACCTTCCAACAGTTGATACTACGGATACAACTATTGAGGTCTTCCTTTCCCGGGGGAGTATAGACCTAGGGTAAAGGGTACTTTAGCTCAGCCCCGCCCATACCGGGTATGTGGTATGCGCAATCACTAGGCCCTTAAGCACAATCGATCATTGGTTGCATTAACCTTATATGAAACATTCCCATGTGATGAAATCCACCTTCCAATGTGCCTCAGGCACCCTTTCCAGGATTTCACCACCCACCATGATCACGCCCAAAAACTGGCAATCCAAATAAAACAACAAGTGCTTGATCTTTAGAAAATAGGTTTTCATTTTGTGCATGTTATAGACGAGAAGGAAGTTTTGGAAATGAACAAGAAACTGGACTTGCCTGGTAGTGGATTTGAAATGGAGTTCGACGGGTTTACTTGGGGAACTTCGGCCTCTGAAGAAAGGCAAAATATAATCCGATAAGGACTAATCCAGAAAATTGCAAGTATGAATGCAATGTCATGTCAATGCATACATGAGATGATGAAGATTAACTTACTTTAAGGAGATTTGGACATAATTCCTTAAAATACTTCAATTGTAATCAAATTTTTATG
Organism: Stipa capillata; assembly: GCA_019208055.1. Lineage (NCBI taxonomy): Eukaryota > Viridiplantae > Streptophyta > Magnoliopsida > Poales > Poaceae > Stipa > Stipa capillata. Next base: position 172,454 of record JAGXJF010000783.1, on the reverse strand, counting down.
TTGATTTTTACTTGAGTTAACATAAATCTAACTAATTAATCTTTGATTTATCATATTTTAAAGTTCAATATGATCATTCATCCTATGGTATAGCCTTAAGGACTAATGTAGTGCTTAATCTTCTTTAGAGATGAATAGTATGTTTTAAGCAATTTAGAGTAATCTACAATCTAGGTGTATACACATCTATCTCTATATCCTCATTTTATTTCATTTCATTTTCTATTTTAAAGAAAATGGAGATATATATATAAACACACATTTTTTTAAATGACCTTAAATCTTTATGCATTCTCATTCTATTTTTTTACCATCCTTCTTTCTCTCCTTTAAAAGAACAAGAGTAGAGGATTTTTAGCTTGAGTAATTACTTTAAAGATCCAACTTAAGATTTTACAACTAAACTATTCTTCAAAGAGAAGAATTAAAATACTCTACATCATTAAAAGTTTATTTAAATTTATTGTTAAAGCATTTACCTAGACTTTTATTTCTTCTCTTTTTTTCTTCCTGTTTTAATCTTTGATTCACTTCTTAACCTACACATGTAAATTATCTATTTCTTTTCTTTTATTTTCTCCCTTTTTCTTTCCTTCTCTTTCTCTTCCTTCTTTTCTTCCTTTTTCTTTTATCTCTCCCGTCATTCACCCACAACCGACCACCTCTCTCTCTCCTGTCTATTTGGCTTCAACCCCATTCTCTCCCGAGCATCACGCCGCCACCATGCTCCTCCTCTCGCTCGGCTCTCCCGGGCGCGCGCCGCCGCCAGCGCTCGACCCCTGCCTTCCTTCTCCCTCTCGCTGGATCCTATCGTCCTCTCGGCCTCTCGGTTTCTTGCTGCTCCCCTTGGCGCCTTGCTGATGCGCCCCTACACTCGGCCGTCCTTGGTCCCATCACCTCCTCGGCTTCACCGGACACAGGTGCGGCTCCGCTATGCACTTGGGCTTAGAGCCCAGCCCCGCCGGTCCCATTTAACCGCCACCTCGTCTCGGCCGCCGCCTCTCGGTTGGGCGTCGCCTCCGTCCACCTGGAGCCCTCCCGAGCACCGTCACCCCACCGGTGCTTCGCCTTGGTCTCTGTTGCTTGCTTGACTTGAGGTCTCGGTCCAACTTCGCCCAGCCCCCCGTCGCCGCCTCAGACTCTCCTCGGGGTGTCCTCGCGGTGTCGCTCCCGACGGTCGCTCCCCTCGGTAGTACCGTCGGATGGTGGCGGAGTTGGCCGCCGTCACAACCACGGTGGTGCCAAATTCAGGTAAGTTTTTCCCCCCAACCTCCTTTCCAAATATATCTTCGCTATAACTGAAATCGATTTGGGGCTGAAATTTCAGTTCTGCGACTGATTTACCTGAGCAAAAGCAATGTAATGATTTGGTTGTTATACTGTCTAGTTTCTAGAAATTAGCCTCGTATTTGCGGTGTGTCAAAATTCACTGCCTCTTTACTGGTTATTGCTATGTGCTTAGGATGGCCATGCGTATAATGTTAAAGGAGTTTCTGGTTTTGTTAAACCAATGACATGGGCATTGGGTTTGGATACAGAGCTGAGATCTTTGAACACTGACATTACTGTTCTCTTAGCTAGAACAATTCATGATAGGGCATGATTAATGTTGTTCTAGCTTATACTATCTTGGGTTATTCTCTTAAGTCTGATTAGAATATATGCTACATGGTCCTATTTGTGCTAGCACATTGGTTAATCAGAATTAGCTCCGTGTGCGAAATGGCTAAAACTCTAGTACAACTAATTCAATGGTTCTAATTGACTCTTATAAGTCTTTAGCCCCTTCCAGGAATCTTTTATCACTCTCTCAGAGTTTAATCCTTGTTTTTATATGTGAAGATGTGCACTGTAACCATGGTGGTACACTTGTTAGTATGATATGATCTTTTAGTATCGTGTATATATGGTCTGTTTCAATAAGAATCCCCCCTTTATTTTACATGTCTCATATTTTGATTATCTACTTCAAGTCTACAGCTGGTCCTTATGTTGAGAATAAGAGTTGGTACTATTCTTGGTCTTGGCCTTTCTATGTTTCCCCCATGTGTATGTGTATAACAGTTTACTCGACTGAAAGAACATATGCTTCACTTGGTCTTAGATCTTGCCTGGTAAGAACAGATTACTATTCATGTTGCCTAGTTGCCTTGATAAATATATTGTGATGTTGTACTCTCTCTGAGAGAAAGGCTTGAGAAAAGGGTGCTAAGAAGTCTGATAAGAGCAGGATACTACCCACTGTTGCCTAAACAAAAAACCTAATGATGATCCTTAGCTGAGGACTTTTGTTTGAGACATTGATAGTGGCCAAAGATAAGAACAGATGCTACCAAAGTTTCCTACAAGATCCTGTGATGCAAAATGGATTCTGAGGGTTCTATTAACATGCTAAAATGCATGTGTATATGGGTTAAGAGCTTCCCAAGATCTTTACCTTGTGCTAGTTGAGTCAATGGTAAACTGGCTTCCTTTTCCCTCCTATGCCCTGCCACCCTTCTGGTTCTTGGCTTCTCTACAGATCCTGATGGCCTTCTTCCCCTCTGGTCTTGGTGGTCTCCCTTCTAATGCTCCTTGCTGGAGCTTGGTGGCTTGCCTTAAGAGCTTGGGGGTCCTTGGTGGTCTTTTGGAGCTTGCCCCTTTGTTGTTCTAAGCTGGTTCTGTTGAAGGTTACTACTATTGTTGAGTGAGGACTTGCTCGGCTGTTTGCTACTATTTCTACTGGCTGACTCGAGCTCTTGTAGGAGCAGAATTGCCACCTCTTGCTCACCCTTGGTCGACTGCTACACTCTCTTTGCTTTGGTCGGCTAGTACAGGATATCTATATGAGATATTTACTTACCTTGCCTGCCTTCTTTTCTGATGGTTGCTGGATACAACCTGCCAAGCTTGATGCCTTAGAAACTAAAGAATTTTTGACCCTGCTGCTATCTATTCGATGGAAGGCTGCCTTGCATGCTAAGCCATTTGACTTGAGTCCAACTTTGTTGGCTGCTTGGATAACCACTCGATGAATTAATTCCTTACCTGAGCTAATATATTGGCTCTGGTGGATATTTGTGGGCTATTGAAAGGCTATCTAATGAGTTGGCTTAAGAGTCAAGAAAACTCGACTTGGCTCAATATGTGGGCTGTTGGATAATTCACTTGGTGAATTCGTTGCCTTATTCCATAGTTGCCTTTTACATTCTTTTTGCTTTACAAATAATTTCTTTTCCAAAACAAAAATCATGGAGGTATTTTAGATTAGGAAAAATAAAACTATATTTTAGATTAGGAAAAATAAAACTATTTTTGCATCTCACCTCTTTTCTTTCTAATTTATAAAATATTAGACTTTGTCCGATGAGGGTCTTAGCCACGTGGCCCTCGGACATTTCCAAAAACAAAATTGTTTTCCAAACTATTTTCGAAACTAGAAAATTATTTAGGTCATCGGCACTATTTTGCCCCCACAGCTAAGCGTGCGGATGTCGGTGGAACTGTGCCGGTGGCCACGTATTTCAAAAATATCATTTTCAAATTTTTTTTGCCTCCTACAGCAACGGCGCGATTCCAACGGTCTCGAGTGCCCATACTCGACGACCTCGGATGACCGCCAATATTTTCGAAGATCTTCCCCCTCCGGCTCTCGGTGTTCTTCTTCGACTTGAAGATTTTGAAGATTTGAAGATTCAAGGTTTAGGGTAGACTTTGTATAGGTAGAACTATTGCAATATGTAATTTTTATTTTTCTTCATTTTGTAATCACATTGTTGTATTATAACATTGTAATATTCGTTATTCAATAAAGTTTACATTTCAATTGAATTCGAACGCGTATGAGTAATGAATGCTAGGAATCACATGTATGCCATGAATGCGCAACAATTTCCTCCCCCTCTCGACCTAGCTCACGGTATAGCTCACGACGATCCTCGGTAGAATTAGGTCAACTCAGCGGCGCGAGTTGAACCAACTTCCACCTCACGTCTCGCACGACTGACCCAGGGTTTTCACAGTACCAGATGCCCTCACTGTCGAGCTCATCTCTAGGAAACTTAAATGTCTACAGAAGGAAACTAAAATAGGTTAGGCAAAACGTCAAAACGATGAAAATGTAACTAAATATGGTGTAATGACACTAACCTCCGGATCTACCGGACTAGAGCTAACAATCTGCATCATATATGTCGTGACATAGTATCCACAGAGGTTGCTGCCCGGCGGCTACTTGTGGCACTTCAGAAATCACAATTATGTGCAGGGTAAATTTAGTTTTACCGATTACATACTAGAACGTGCGAGGTCATTATTCATGGGCGAGGGAGGAATTATTACCGGGAAATGAAATCGGTGGGTCGGTTCGGTTTTTGCTGTTTTTACAGGCCCCCTTGGAAACGTACATCTTGAACGCCCCGTTGAGCACCCTCATCAAATTTACGTACTTCTCGGGTGGGTAGTCCCTGGAGTCGAAGTACACGACATGTTGACGTTGTGGGTCGATACAAACGAGCATCCAGTGGAAGTCGTAGGTGTACGGTAGAAGAATGAGGTGCTTAGTACGGAGAACGAGCATGGCCTCCGAGATGTAATCCTCGACCTCCTCCGGGTTGTATTGGACCATTGTAGATATGACCACTTGTGGATTGAGGAATCCGATATTATGATTTTCTGTCCTAACCTCTTGAAGCATATGTCTACACATAAGAGTAATGTTATTGAAAGAGCGTATCAATGAGTTAGGTAGTTCACTTAGCATAAACCGTGGTTTAGAACACTTACAGTGTCCAGCACCTTAACAGGCTGACATCGAGGGCGTCGTGACGGTATAGGTCGGATAAATCCTTGAACTCGACGGTGAAGGTTCCACCTAGATGGGGGAAATGTTGCCGCTCGAACCTGGTGCCGATATTTTGAGGAAGCTCTCTCTCCTCGTTGGACCTCTTCATGTAAAACTCATGCACAATCTGAGCTGCCCAACCGAGTCGTTCTAACTCCACCTGCGTCACTAGCGGCTGCCTTTCCGTGTAGGCTCTTATCTCGGGTTCTTCTTCTACCTCTTTGCCCTTGGCAGAATTTTTGGTATTTCTGGTGGCCCTACGCTAAGCTTGTGGAGTCAACTTGGCGGCTTGTTGCCCAGATTTGCTGGACCGCTGAGATTGTGCCGAAGCGAATTTAACCTTCGGCGGAGGACCACGGAATGAAAAATCTTTACCGTCACGTACCGGAGACAGCGGCCGTGCAGGAGGTGGAGGGGCAACCAGGGAAATGTACTTCTTCGGCCACTAGATGAACGCATTAACGGCCTACCCTAGTGTCATGACGTCATCCTCCAGGTGTACAGGAAATGGGTAGGACGACATATTCGCTTGCACCATGTCCACTATCGCCTTGACGTTACCCGCCGCTAGCGGAACTCTGTGCACAGTGGCCACTTCAACTGCTGGAAATGCTAACCCTGCGCTAGTGTAATACCCACTTTACGATAAATAGGTATTTGCTCCGCATTCATGCATACATGGCACTATCATCAACCACACCTTGTTTAAACTTAGTTGTATATCAACTTTACTTTATAGAATATGTTAATATCTCATCCTCGGTGGATATTTATACAAACACCAATCAATTTATTTGAAGTATTTCAAATAACAATGTCAAAACACCAATCAACTTATTTGAAGTATTCAAAATAACAAAGTCATTAATAAGGGTAGAGGAAGTCATCAAACACTCCGGTGAATCCCCGTCCCTAACCCGGAAACCCTAAGGAGCTGGAAATTAGGGTTTGGTGGCAGGGCAGATCCTAGTAGATAAGAAGGTTCCAAGAGTTCATCCATAGCTCCCAGGGTAGAAACCCGAAACCCTCGACAAATTTCAGAAATCCTGGAAGCATTTAAAAACCTAATTGAAGGGTAAACCTTAAGTCGGAAATTGAATGGGTCATGAGTCAAACATTGCCCGAAGCAACTCAAACCCTTACAGTAGGTCCCATTAATCACCTTCAAGTCCCTGCCAAAATTTCATAATTTTTGAAGCTATTTTGGCACATGAAATATCACACAAACAAATCCCAATTCAAACCCTAAATTGAGTTTGAATGGGAACCTAGGTCAAATCAGTCCCAAATTGGTCCAAACTCCTACAGTAGCTCAGGAATAATATTATAAAGCCCCTGTAAAAATTTCAACTTATTTGGAGAAGAAATTGCACATAAAATAATATGGGGAAGGAATCAGGAGTAAATAAAAAGAAAAAGGAAAATTAAAACCCAAACCTACTCGGGCCGACAGCCCACTCGGCCGGCCCGTCAGAGCAGCCCGCTCGCCCCGCCGCCTAAACCCGCCTTCTACCCCTCCATTTTCCGCTTTCCCCTCTCGGTCGCGCCTGCTCCCGAATGCGCGTCTGCCCGCTCCCCCGTCAGCCCCGCGGGCCCCGCTTGTCAGGTCGCCTCGCCCACGTCGCCGATGCCCGTACGCCGGAGTGGGCGGTGCCCGCTCCGACAAGCCACCTCCCGCTCCGCGCCGCCCTTTAAAGCCTCCTCCCGACAGCCTTGCTTCCCCTCCTCCTTCAATCCCGCAAACCCTAGCGCCCAACTGCCCTCTTTCCGAGCTCCTCCCCCATTTCCAGAAGCAACTCCGGCGAGGAATCGGGGCAGCTCCGGTGAGCTTCGGCCTCCCTCGCTCCATCCCCGAGACTCCTCTCCATCTCCCTCACCTTTTCCCCCTTTTCATTTTGAAGATCCTCCACAGGAATCCCGGCTCCACCGCCTTCTTCCCCGCCTCCGGTCCCAACTCCGACGAGTTCTCGCGTCTGCTCCAGTGAGCCTCGGGTTCAAATCTTTAGCCCCCGCGCATCCCCATCACCTCCCTAATCTTCCCATTGCTTCTTTGTCGCAGATCCACCATCGGAGGCCCCCGACGCCGACGACCCGAAGCCACTCGCCGCCGGTCCTCGCCGCCAGCCCTCCTCCGGCCTCCCCGGTCCTCCCCAAGCACCGCAGCCTTCTCTGGGTGAGCTCCCGCTCCTTCTACCCCCTTTCCCCGGGCAAATAGAGCCCCGGAGCTCCCTCCGGTGAGCCCTCCGGCGAGCCGCCGCCTTCTGAGCTCCAACTCCGGCCGGGTCCAGTGAGAGAAGAGAGAAGAAAGAGATGAGGGAGAGAGGGGTGGGGCACGTGGCACGCTCGGGTTGGCCCCCCGACCACCGAGCCACTGCCAGTAGGGCCCCACCGTCAGCTGACGTGGATTATGGGTAGAAATCCCCGGGTTGGATCTCGGGTGCACTTTGGAATTAGAAATCTAGTCGGGTAGACTTCGGGTAGATTTAGCAATTAGGGTTTCGAATTGTTTAGGGCAGATTTTGCACTAAAATTCAAATGGCCATAACTTTTAAACCACAACTCCAAATTGAAATATTTTTATATATTTGGAAACCTCAGGAGATTCTCTACAAGATGGCTGATTCAAAATATAATTTTGAGCACATGCACACACTAATATCTGGGGTAGGATTTTAGCTAGTGTCGAGGATCCGTAAACCCTAGTTTCGCCATCCCAACTCCGATCTCGACAAATTGGACCTTTCTGGAGTCCTCGTGAGATAGTCTACGATATGAAACCATTGAAATCCCAGTAGGGTTACATGCATGGGGTAGTTCTAGGGTTATCCCACTTATTCGTCGAACCCCACTAAACCCTAGCTCGCTAAACCCTAACTTGCAATTCGTAGCTCCGACTCAAGAGGTTTCAGCAGCGTTAGTCTTGTATTCCAGAACACTTCTAAGCTACACATGTTTGGGTCCATGACCCCTCAATTTGAGCAAGAGTATCCACAACCCTAGTTCGTACTTGAATAGTGAGTAGCTTGCATGCAAACTAGGGCAACCCTAAAACCTTTATACGTCAACTACGAACAACCTTTATCAACTTAAACCTAACACCAGCACATGTCTGAACATTCATTAGTTACATTAGTCTTCATGCATACATGCTGGTTGTTCCATTATCGCTCATTTCCGATGTTCGATTGCCTTGCACTAGATTTCGAAGAAGGAGACCACCAGGCTTACGACCCCTCGCAAGAGCAGGAACAACCCGAATCAGGCAAGCAGAGCTTGTTGCATTCTTATTACTGTTGTCGTATGTGTATTTGCTTGTACTTAATTGTGAGCTATAAGTTATGTATCGTGGTTATCGTTCGTACGACTAGCATGCTAGGGTTTCACGATATGTTCTCGTCAGAAGTGTTGGATTTGGATTGGGACATGATGTGGTCAGTTATGGTTATAAATCGACCTCGTACCCTAACAACTTAAACTAATAAAGTGAGTTGTGAGTGCCGAGGGCGTGCACAACGGGTACGGTTGATGTTAATAGCAGTCGAGACGGCGACCCAGGGATGTGTGAAGGTTTTTGTCGCCACATCAACCATACGCCAGAGTGTCATTTGTCCCTGTAACACGTGAACGTTAGGCGGAGATCTTCCCTGCGGCATAGTTGGGGTAAGCCTCCCTGCTTTTGGGGGCTCGCTACCCCCAAATGATTATGCACCCAATATGGGCGCAGGTGGTCGTATCTTCCGGTAACGCTTCGAGAGATTAAATGATAATGTGTTTCCCATGGATTAATGAGATTTGAGAAACTTGAGTTATCTTGATGGCTGAAAATTTGGTAATTGGAATTGACTTTGAATTGGATTTTTCCTATTGGATTGTGATCGGGGTGTGAATTCAATTATGAACTGGACATCGTATTGGATTGTGATCAGGATGGGGAGTCGATTATGAACTGGATAATGGATTTGGATTGTCTGATATGATCTCGAGGTGAAATAGTTGTGATATGTTGCACCCTGAATCAGTTTGTTACTTAGTCATTCTTTACTTCACCTTATTAATGTTATATTCTTACTTTGTATATTGTTACTCTGAGAAGCATTCATGTTTAATTGTGGTTGTACTAGTATGAGTAGGACATTTAATCAAGCACGGATAAGTCTTGCGAGTACATTCGTACTCACCCAGGTTATCCCTGGAGCTTGCAGGTGAGCCGGTGGTCGAAGATTACTTTGACGATGCTTAAACTTGGTTTCCTCGGTAGTGTTCGAACAATGGGATAGTTGGTGTTTTGTTCAGCGGTCACTGAGCCGCTGTGGGACTCATTTATTTTGCTTCCGCTGTTGTTAAGTTTCTCCGTACTCGGATATGTTTCCGGTGATAACCGACTGATGTAATATGTTGTCCCATCGTGGACTGTTATTAAGTAATATCGTATTGTAGAGCTTTGTGATGATATCCGAGTTGTTAATCCAGGCTGCCCCTGCACAATGCGTGAATGATATGAAGTGTATGGGTATGCCGTGAAGGATCGAGGCCGTACCATTTTCTACTAAGTCGAGCAGGTGTTGGTTGAGTGACCCGCTGGCTGAGATGCAGTGCCGGCCAGGCAGGGTGTGGGCGTTCTACCGGGCTTTCGAGCGACCCACTAGCTTCCGAGCTAGGTTAGGGTGTGGGTAGAATCGCCGGGCTTCTCCGACCTTGCTTGTCGTGGTAGGATTCGGGAACGACTCTGACTCTTCACCGGATTACGGAATCGTATGTGGTTTTGGGAAGAGTGGTCGCTTCCGGCCGGCTCGCACGTGGCGGGTGTCGGATCGCTCTACCTTGGTGCGTACGGCGCAGGTACCGTGCCACCGGGTTGACGAGTCCTTCGGTCCTTGGCGACTTCGCGTTCCCCTAATCATATGCTATTCCGGGTCCGTGACAGCTAGCCTCAAGCATGTGATCCGAGCCAAAACTGCTGGGCACGAGGAGCTTGCACTTGGTTGCCACCGATATGTCGTCCACAGGTAATGTGCCACTGTGGACGTCACCGTAATGTCCTCAAAAGGTAAGTCGACGGCGCGGATGTCATCTGGAATTTGCCCTGAGCTGGTTCATTGACGTCCTCAGCTTGCTCATTTTCCACAGAAGCGCAGCTACTCTAGTGCCAAGCCTGTGGGGACGAGGCTGCGGGGCTGTGTTCGTCCGCGGCGGCTGCATCCGTCTGCCTTAGCTGCTCTAGACCGCCGCCGATAACGTCGTTCTTGTCGTCGTCGTCCGCATCCTCATCCTCATCGTCGTCGTCGTCGTCGTCAGTGTCGTCGGTGTCTTTGTCGTCCTCCTTGTTGGCCACGTCGGTCTCCTCCTCCGACATCCAATCGGCGTCGTCGGAGATCGACGAACTCCAGTTGGCGGAGCGGTTAGTCTCCTCGTCGGAGGACATCACCTTCACCGCCTCGGAGTCCTCGTCGGACGAGTAGTTGGATGGCCAACTAATTGGCAACGGCAGACCTGCGGAGGGCGATGGGACAGGCGGCGGCGGTGATGACGACGGCACACTTGCATTATGGAGGAGAGAAGGAGTAGGAGGGAAATGGATTGGGCGGAGATGGAAGTGGAGTACTTATTTGGAAGTGGCGGAGGGAGTGAAGCGATGTGAAGAGGAATATGAAGCGACGCGCGTGAAGACGAAGCGGCAGTTCCGCACGGGAATTGGAGGTTAAAGACGAGCCGACTAAAAATATCTAGCACAGACGGCTCCCAGCTAGGAACCGCCTGTACTAATAGTACAGATGCCCCAGTTGGGAACCGCCTGTACTATCCCTCACAGTGCAGACGGTTCCCAACTGGTACCGTCTGTACTAATATCACAGATTGTCCCAGTTGGGAACCGTCTGCATTGTGAGGGATAGTACAGGCGGTTCCCAACTCCTACCGTTTGTACTAATATCACAGACGGTCCAAGTTGGAAATCGTCTGTACTATGAGGGATAGTACAGGCGGTTCATAAATGGTACCATACCGTCTGTATTAATATCATAGACGGTTTCAGTTGGGAACCGTCTGTGCTATCCTTCGCAGTGCGGACGGTTCCAGTTGGGAACCGTCTGTGCTATTTGTACAGACGGTTCCTCTTGTACGCCATCGTCATCGTTGGGAACCGTCTGTACTGTAGCGTCCCGCTTGTGCGCCATCACTGGTAGTAATTTTCTCAGACGGTTTGCGTTTGAAACCGTCTGTGATAAGCACTGTACAGACGGCACCGCATTGCCGTCTGTGCAGGTGGTGTCCCGTTAAATAGAATCTGTAGTAGTGACTCCAAATGGAAATCCTTTAAGCGCGAACTTCTTTTTGCAATAAATTTATCAGCGGCGACTAACAGGCCAGCTATACTCGTGGAGGATTCACATGTCAATTTGTTACAGCGAAAACCTTTCGTACTCAATGGACAACATCAAATAAAATTGCATGTTTCTGTTCCCCGCCAATTTTTTTTTGCATGTTTTTGTTGATGGGGATGTGCCCTAGGTAAGGATGCTGCATCTTTAGCTCAAGTAAATGTGTTGCATATAACCTCCTTTAATACAAATTTAAAAATCCGTACACATCCCCTGTCTCGAAGTTACTATATTTATCGATAGCTCCACTATATATTTTTAAACACCAGAACCGATGCTATGCCAAAAATCCGGAACTTAGCTATGTATAGCCACGAAATATACCACATTAACACTATAGATATAGCCACATGTTTTGAAAGTTCAGTTTTTTTAAAATAAAGTTAGACCTGCTATAGAAGAATACAATTATTGCACTCTGAGTTAGTAAAACTATATATAACTAACTTTACTTCACTGCACTCCCACCAAGACATATCAATGCAAAACTGGGCAGGAGAATTCCTGCGGTACAGAAAAAAAACAGAGTATGCAAAACTAAAAAAACTGAAATGTACATGTGTTGGAATACTCTTACTCTTACTTTTTTGGTTGAAAAAACATGTTCGTTTGTCCTCGGTGCAAGAAAAGACAATGGATGAAGGGTTAATATAGCAACTATATATGTGTTTGTTCTGAGTTAGCGGAGAAAAAGAAGAGAGAAGCCATCGTTTTTTCATCAGTGTTTCTGATGGTCCCCCTCGCCCCCGGTGGCCAATCAGGCATCGGGAGGTAGAAAAACCAGATCAATGTTTGACGTATAGATTATGTTCCTATTATATTAGGTTTGTGTGTCCTTGGCGGCATCATCCTGACGGTAGAGATGGCGGTGTTGTACGGACTAAAGGTCTCTCGACTCTATCTCCATCCTGACGTGGCTTTGTGGCTGACCCCAGGGAGCTAGTGGTGTTTTATCCCCTAGATCGATGACTCCTGATCAGACCGGCCAGAGCATATATGGGCGCGGCATGGTGCAACCACGCGAATGCGGTCACGGCTGGGAAAGAGGTAAGCACGCGCGGTCAGACCGGCCAGGAGGGGCAGTCAGACCACTCAAGTTGGCGATATTAGGAGGGTCAAATAGCTCGGTCAGAGCGATCAGACCGCTGACATGACAATTGTCAAAATCGGTGGATGAGGACACGGTTTTCTGGTGATTTTGAGGCGCGCGGTCAGACTGGCCAGGTGGGGCGGTCAGACAGGCGTGGGGTGACACTGCACGAGGAGTCGAAATATACTGGCCAGCTATTGCACAAGGTGAATTCAGACTTCCTTACGGCAAGGGAACGTATCGATTCATGTCTATTTTCATGGAAACAGAGGCTGAATCAAAGGGTGCAAAGTGGCGTGATCATACACCATGGAGTTGTGTTGGAGGTGGAGCCCGGTAGGGACTCCACTTGCAGTTGGGACGGATCTTAATCCCTATTGGTTTGGGAGTCAATATCATACGTGAAGACTTCGATGGTGTCAAAAGGCAAGGGCTGAGGAGAGTCTATGGTGTAATGTCCTAGAGAATCAAAGCCTAGTTCAGCAAAGGCGAGAAACACGTGATCTAGATGATGAGTACTCGGTGGTCCAGAGGAGACATGAGACTTGATGTCGGCAAGACAAATCAGTGGTTCTCTGTAGTGGGGCTGAGGGTGTGTGGGTTAGCTACCTAGGGATACTTCGCGAGGACTACGGAGGCTCGACACAGGCGTTGTGGCGAGGCGTGTGGCTACGGGCACATGGCAATGCATGGGTGGTCTGACTGGCCCTCAGGGATGGTCTGACCGTTGTTGATGAAAGTCGATGCTTTCGAGATTCGAGATGTGACAACTTGATGGGTCTAGTGACTTCAAGCTTTGGAAGACAGTGGTAAGAGTTGGATGACTTTGATGGATGTCAAGTTGAATAAGCAGAACCGAAGATTGGAACGGCTGAAGATCAAAGCGGTCACAAATGATTGCGTCTAACGGGATTGGTGAGAACCATTTGATGGATAGGAGTGTGCTAATGGATTGGTAAGCTACAAAAGTGTTGGAAAGTCAGAGCATGTCAAAGGTAAGAACAATGTTGTCTTCAATCACGGATTGCTAGAACTAGTGAAACTAGATGTGATCTGTGATGATGAAGATGGGGCCTTCTCTTGTGGTGTTTGGTGCCCATGCCAAAGTGTGGAAGGGCAAAGACAAGAGGAGGCCCGAGTGTGTTGTTGTGGGGCATATGGAAAAGGACTATACAAGTAAAGGGTGAGACAACTACAAATTTGATTCAGGGTGACTCAAGAGTGACGGTGAAGTTCCTTCAAGTTTTCACGAAAGCAGTCAACATGGGTGAGGATGTCGGGTTCAAGTCACTCTTATAAGTGGCACCTAATAAGATTTCAGGACCCTAGAATTCCAACAAACTCGTATGCGATACAAATCTGAAATACTTGAGTAATCACCCAACATACTATACGCTCATTCATCGTACGTATGTATCACCATTGGATGATCTAACATCAGGCCAACATATCATACGCAACACTAGCGTATGCCATCACCGTTGGCCAAGCTGGGAAAAGACAATTACATCGCAACACAAGTTAAAAGAAATTTCGAAACCTTGTAAAGAACCAAGATTGCTATCAAGTCTAGTAAATGCATTATTTTTGGGGGAGCCCCACGATCATACCCTCCCCCTAACCTAGCCCTAGGGCTATGGATTACTCGCAACCCCGGTATGATTCACCCACATCCTACCTAGCCAGCACAGCATCTCAGCTAACGGGTCACTCAACCGAATCCACTGCACTTAACAAAGCAAGAGGGAGAACCTTAATTCTTTACGGGTTTTCCCATACACTTCAGTTCATACACAAATGGTGTATGCGAAGCCATGATAACTACTTGAATTAACACAACAAAACTCTATTGGAAATGATTTACAAGATAGTAAACATGCCTCATACACCGGATAAGTACTTAGCATTCATATGTCGCGACTCGGAAGTCATTTACATTAAACACACCCATAAAAACAGCAGCGGAACAAAATATGAAGCATGGAGAGGACAGCCCACATCATCTCCCTAAAGCTAGATAAAGCAACCTCATGATTAAGACATGCAAACTTTTCAACTAAATGTCAGAACCAGCATTTTCAGAATCATAAAACTTGCCTAAGCTAGGATCACTTGTAGGAATGGAATTTCTGAGTGAGTACTTTTGTACTGGCAAGATACTAATGTGCTTATGCCAAATTATTCCAAATTAATTTAGACATGGCATGATTTAATAGATGACAAGATAACAAGGTGTTTCAATTTAATTTAACATGACAATGGAAACTATGGATTTCATCTACCTCATGCTACCATCATTTCATTAAAGCAATCAAGGTAACAACTTGTTAATCATTCCAAAATTAAACCATTATTAGATCTGAACATGTATGAAGAACCATCATACCAAATTCAAATTTACCATTATTAAGTCAACCTAACCTCAAGCAACATGGGAATGGGCTACACCACCCAAAACTTAATCCCCCGATTAAATCAACATGGCTCCAACCGTTCTCAGATTTCCAACATGATCAAACATCACAAGCATTTCATTTTATTCTCTCTAATTCCTCCTCGATTTAAGAGAAATCCCGAGATCAGGTTAAATCCGCCACAATCCTGGATCAAGTGTAGTCCAAGAAGGGTTAAATCTACCCTAACCTCGAATGGAAGTGTCTCGATGATTGCGTGGGTGCATGGTTAGACCACCATTACTCTTCCTGCCATGGTCAACCACACTCATGTTGCGGTTTACGGAAAGATCCCAGGTCTAAGATCGATCGGGCTCCTACCCATCAAATCCCTCGATGGGAATCTTTTCCCAACTCTCACATCTCCCTTAGGGTTTAAATATTCATTAGATGATTTAAAAATCACACCCTTGCTGGTCATGAACATCATACATCCCTATCTATGGTAATGATCACATGTTCAATATAAATCATAGGCATCGACACGGATTAAATCATACACAAGCAATACATCCATCAATCAAGAATGACATATATTAATTAGAATATTTGTCAACAAGCAGGTATGCTTGCCTTGCTATTCAGGGTAATACTCTTGCTGGTGATCGAACTCAAGATTACCCTCGTTGCCTGGTTCCATCGACAAAAATATTGAAACGCCGAAAAATACAACAAAGACAACATTTAATCGATACAAAATTTTTTAGAGAAGATAATATGCATGAAATGCATTTTATAATGCTGAGAATGAAATTATGGAACTAATGCAATTGATTTTATCTCATTTGGAGTTGTAGAACTCTAGATACGAATTTTCTAAGTTTGGGTTTCAACTGTTTGAATTTGGAGGCAATTTTTGAATTTCAAATTTTTTCATAATTGGAACATGGATGAACATTATACCAATAAATTCTACAAAATAAGTGATGAATTTAACAAAAAAGAATGAACTGATTTGGAGTTCAGATGATTTTTCTACAAATTTTTGAAGTTTAATCAGTTTTTACTATTTTTTATCTTTTTCTCACTAATATATCAACTGTTTTATATTTACTAAACTTTATCTACTGAGGATGATAGTGTGTCCCCTTGGTCAATGTTGATTGGTCGACATTGTCCAATCAATTGGCAAGTAGGGCCCACTAGTCATACTTTAGCTTTTCCCACTTTTCTTTTTCTTTATTCCTTACCAATTACATGTGGGGTCCACTGCCTAAATTTTATTTTATTGGATCTAGGCCCACTGTCGTACTCACCAATTCAAATAATTATATACCTGGGAGAGGACTCACCATTCGATTGGTGCTTTTTGTCAGAAATGCTCACCAAAAGGCAACCGAGGGTGGTGGCAGTGTGCTTGGTGGTGGAGAAGGGAGGAGGAGGGTAGTGAAATGAGGAAAAGAGAGCGCGGAAGTGCCGAGGGAGGGGCCATATACCTGGGAAGTGCCGAGGGAGTTGACTGAGTTCTATCGAGACGCGTCGTAAGCTAGGTTGAGAGGGGGAAAGTGTATTGTGCATTTCTCTCATACATTGCATTCATCATCATTCATACACATGTATATACAATTAAAAATTGGAACTTTACTCAATTGTATAATAACATCACAATCATATAGTATTTGATTACAATGTATATGAGAAAATAATAATGGTAAAAAGAAAAGGTACAATTAATGGTTACAAGAATAATTAAAGAAGAAAAGTGTCGACGATTGGTAAACGGCGGATCTTATGGTAGTTGTGAGATAGAGAGATTTGTTGAAGGGGTGAGACCCCTGGGACCGTTGTCTAGCAGTGCGAGGGAACACGGATGAGGATTTTTGTACAGGTTCGGGCTTCCCGTGGGATAATAGCCCTACGTCCTGTTGGTATATATTGACTCACAAGTAGCTTACAAATGGGAATGTCGGTGGCTATCCTAGATGGGATCTAAACCTAGTCGAGACCTTCTCTGAGTAGATCTGGATGTCTTGTGGAGTCTTCTCGTGGAGGCTAGGTCTCAACCTCTGAAGGCTCCTTGCTTGTGTATGGCTTGTTTGCTTCGACTGGATCTCCCCTTCCTTGAGGGGTCCTCGGGTCTTTATATAGGGGATGACCCGAGTCGTGGAGGTCATGGACTTATCTCTAGCCGAGATTCTGCCTTCCTTAAACATAGGGATTGACTTCCTAGTTCAAGGGTTTTTTGCCCTTATTACGTAAGGACTCTTTATCTTCTAGATTCCTGGGCTGCTACGTCAGCGGCTCAGGATATCCAAGGTATTCATATACAGACACTACCCCGTATATGGTATTAACGTATTACTCATCATCAAGCCCCCCATCAATACGTGAAATGAGGCCGGGATGGATTAACCAAGAACATACCTAGCAGGGCAGCATATCCAATCAGGAACATCCCTGGGTTGTTGATGTTACCTTCCGAGTAAGCTGGGTTACCTACTCCGAGCAGCTTACTCTTCTATTCGGGTAATGGACAATCCTGAGCAGTTTTAGCCCCCAAGGCATACTTCTTCTGGGAAGGAACATACAAGCACCCCACCTGGCGGTTAGGGCAAGCCCATGATTTCTACAGTCAAGCTCATCTGGATTCGGCGGGTGTTCAAAGATTTGATATGACTTGGAGGAAATTTTGCGTGGTGGTGAACATGTTGTTTCCCCTCCTTCTTCCGTCTACCTCTCTAATGTGGGGGGTCCCACGACACACCTTCGCATGTCATGCGCCCATTGCCCCTGTTTTCTTGCAGAAACCGGAGGTCATGCGCCGAAAGTTACTACGTGCATTTATTATGATGGAATGTGGCACAGTGGTACTGCCGAGGCAATCGTTGGATCCCCGATTTCACTCATGGTTTCTATAAGACTGACTGTGGGGTCCAGATTTTTTCAACGCTCCTGCTCCTGGCTTTTCACCTTTCATCTTCTTCCTCCCGCTCGTCAAGAAACACCTCATCTTTGGCCATGACGAGAGCCACTTCCGCAGCTGACAAGGGTTCTTGGGAACAATCGGAGCTGACCTCCAATCAGCTCGCGACTTTGGAGGTGCTGACCTTCATCTACTCGCAGCACGGGGTCAAATTTTGCCCTGTTGGGAACGAAAGAACACCCGCGCCTAAGCAGGGATGGCTAGTAGTCTTCCCGGACTTCTTTCTTCTTTTGATGGGACTATTTTCTCCCTCCGTCATCCTTCCTGCTCGCCATGCTCTAGTTCTATAGGGTTGAGATCGTCAATCTCAATCCTAACTCTTTTGTGATGCTAAGCGTTTTCACAGACCTGTGCGAAGCGTTTCTAGGAACCCGACCTCCCCTCGATCTCTTCAGGTACTACTACATCCTGAAGAAGATCGGCAGCAAGATCGTCGACAGTGCAGGCTTTCAACTCTGGGGAGGTAAAGCCGAGGAGTACATCGATTTCTCCGATAAGAGCTCTTGGTCGGGGTGGCACTCCCTACTTACAGCCACCGAGGGCATCAATTTCTGGGCACCGCGCTAGTCCAGGTGCTGTCGTGGTCTGACGAGACGGAATTGAATCCTCGTCTTTGTCGGCTAGCCGACGAGATCAAAGAGCTCAAGGCCCGGGGATTGACGGCATGAGACATCACCAAGGACTTCATCAAGCTCGGCCTATGTCCCCTAAGGGCTAGGGACACAGGCGCCTGGGAGACTATGTTTGACTTCTTCCATGCTCGGAAGAAATTAGGTACCCCCTATTCTGACAAGCCCTAACATCCTCAGACTAACAAGTTCTAACTTGATATCTTTCTTGTCGGCAGCTCTAGATGAGCCCGAGGTGTTGGCGAGGACGAGGGTTCTGTTCGAGAAATCGCCTCCGTCTGGGCGCCGCAGCGTCCCGATGTCACTTCCCTTGTGATGATGAATAGTATAGTATCTCGTATACGAGGAGGTACCCGTATATGATTCCCTAGAATATTGGAATAAGAATACATATCCAGTAAGGATCCCCAGGAGATAAGGTAACCCCCCGTAAGGAGGAAGGACACCCCTTAAACAAGGAAGTCAATCCCGACGTTTAAGGAAGCCAGACTTCTACTCGGGCATAAATCCATGTTCGGTACGACTCGGGGAGCCCCCTATAAAAGGATCAGCAATCCCATGGGGGAGGACAAGTCTTTCAAGTCCCAAGAGGTCAAGTTAGATCCAAGAAGCCTAAAGCCATCCAAAAGCCCCAGCGATTCTCATGAGAAGACCCGTCGCCTCGAAGGAGTCGAGCCCCACGGATCTAGTCAAAGTAGCCTCCGATTAGGTCTAGGATAGTCACTAACATACACATCCTTTGTAAGATATTCTCTGATCAATATATATGAACAGGACGTAGGGTTGTTATCCTGAGAGAGGCCCGAACCTATATAAAAAGGGCGTTTCCTTGTCGTCAGATCGCTTGGCGTTGTGCCCTAGGGGTCCCTACCCAACAACAAGTATCTCTGCCTCACGACTACTGTAAGATCGGCGGTTCACCAATCGTCGGCTGATGGCGCTGACCGTGGGGACCTCTCCGGCTCAAGCCGTCAAGGAAGTATTGGAGTCAGCAAGATGTGCAACTAGTCTCAATCAGCCCATGATGCCGACTGGACGGCCCTCCTCGGTTCGATCCGAGGTGGAAGAAGCAAGTTTGGCGGGGGAACCCATCACTCTCACGCGACGTACCGGGTATTCAAGTCTGGGCTTCTACGACAACTTCGACCAGATAGATCTGTACCCGGCAACTGACCGTGTAGATCTTGGAGAATACGCCACTAGCGAGTACTCGAATTGCGAAGCTGATCACTCTAGGACTGAGTGCGCCAGAGCCTTCGGGGAAAAGTTTGTGCTGATCGACGATTCCCAGGTAGGAGCGACCAGCCCGATGTCCGGACTGTCGCCTACAACTTCTGATCGACCAAACGATCAAGATCTCAATCACAGTATCCCTCCCGATGAGGAAGACACGATGGAGTGGAACTACACCTCATCTAATCCAGACCCTCAAGTGGTTCTCGCGATCCATGGCGGTCGAGAAGATCTTGAGGACCCGGATCAGCATGGGGGCTCACAACATCAAAACCCGACGGCTACTCCCTGCGGGAATGGGAATATGCCTTTGGCAGCAGATGGAACCCCTCAAGGGACGGGGGTATATGTGTCCCGAACGACTCGAAGACTCGCCGAGGTGCACAATCTGCTGTCACGACCACCGCCGGTAGATTTGATGACACCCGATGGAGCACAGTGGCTACAACGGCTGGGGGCTGAACTACACCAGGCCCAAGCCCAAGCCGAGTCTTCTCGACTCTAGTCAGTGACACATATCTCCAACCGAGGGAAGACCCCTCTCCGATAAGAGGAATCAGACGGAGAAGGATGACATCCCAAGACCAGGTCTCGCCGGGAGGAACAGCACGTCGACCTCCATGACATGCTCAACGAGCACCGATCCAAAAGACGCCAGCGAGAGCAATCTCCTTCCCGGAGAAACCACAGGCACCAAGCTAATAGTCGGGGACGATCTCCAACCCCGAACAGCGGTGAGAACGCGCGTTATCGAAGAACCATCAACGGGTGCCAAGCACTGTCCCAAGAGCTCCGACATGTGCGCTGGCCGTCTCGCTTCAAGCCTGGGGCCCTAGAGTCGTACGATGGCACCATGAACCTTGCAGAGTTCCTGCAGATCTACACTACAACAATCGAGGCCGTAGGAGGGAATGAGAAGGTCATGGCCAACTACCTCCCAACCGCTCTCAAAGGAGCAGCCAGGACCTGGTTGACGAACCTACCCCCAGGAACGATCCGCTCCTGGGGACAGCTTTGCGACATGCTTCTTGAAAACTTCCAAGGTACCTTCACGCGTCCCGGCCGGGTCGATGACTTATTCCTAGTCGTCCAACACCTAGACGAGACCTTCTGAGAGTTCACCAAGAGGTTTAGTGCTGCTCGCAACACTATCCCTGAAATAACAGACTCGGACGTCATCCGTGCCTTTGTTCGAGGCAGCAGGAACGAGATGTGCATGCACGATGTGATCATGCATCCTCCAAAGACAATGGCACAGCTGATAGACCTAGCCAAAAAGGCTGCCTGTGCTGAGAAAACCCTACATTACATCAAGCAGCAACAGAACAGGTTGCCTAGGTCTCCCCACCGAACCAAAGACGACTCAACATAAACGAAGGCGCGGGGGCTGGAATAGTTTTAACTTCTGCAACCGGAGAATGCCTACAATATGCACTACAGATTGACTTCCCGGCCATGAATAACGTGGCCGAGTATGAGGGTTTGCTTGCCGGTCACCGAATCGCTTCCGCACGTGGTATCCTTCGCCTACTCGTGAGTGGGGACTCACAGCTGGTAGCGAGACAAGTGTCCAAGGAATATCAGACCACAGACCTGAACATGGTGGCTTACCAAGCGGAGGTGAGGAACCTAGAGAAGAAGTTCATCGGACTCGAGGTATGGTACATCCCGAGAAGGGACAACTACCGAGCTGATAGTCTTGCCCGCCTGGCTTCCTCACGATCTCCGTGTCCAATCGAAGCCTTTGTAGAAAGGATTTCGATACCGTCCATAGCTTCTCTTGAATCCGTGGATGAAGGAATGGCCACCCTCAGAACAGAGCACCATTCAAGGACGTCACTAGGTATTGACGCTCCAAGGGGAGTGGCGGGTTGACTCGTTGCTCCCCTCGATCCTGAGGATTCGTAGATAGAGCCCATTCGCAGGTACCTTCTCGATTGGACTATGCCTGAGGATGATACACTATTCGAGCAGCTTGCTCGACATGCCAGGATGTACTCCCTGGTCGACGGAGTCCTCTACCGAAGAGGAGCTCACGGAGTGCTCATGTGGTGTATACCTCAGAAGCAGGGTACATAATTACTCGAGGAGATCCATGGAGGGGTGTGCGGGGCACATGCATCTTTCCGAACCCTAGTCGGAAAGGCCTTTAGACAAGGATTCTATTGGCCAACAGCCCTCCGTGATGCAAGCGAGTTAGTGAAGCGATGCCGTCAGTATCAATTTCACCGCAAACGCATTCACCAGCCCGCCCAAGCGTTACAGACAGTTCCCTTGTCATGGCCATTCGCCACGTGAGGCCTGGATATCCTGGGACCTTTCCCAGTTTCACCCGAGGGCTACAAGTTCCTATTTGTCGCAATTGAAACGTTCACTAAATGGATCGAGGCTGAACCAGTTGTATAGATCACGTTGGAGGCTGCCAAGCGGTTCATAATGAAGAATGTTGTGACTAGATTTGGCATCCCGAGCAGGATTATAACCGACAACGGCACCCAGTTTTCCAGCGCAGAGTTCATCGAGTACTACGCCAGCCTCGGTACCACAATATGCTATGCCTCGGTCACACACCCACAAAGCAATGGGCAGGTCGAGCGCATCAATGGACTTCTCCTCCAGGGCATGAAGACGCACGTCTTCGATCGTCTCTCCGTACACGCAAAGGCATGGGTGCGAGAGCTACCCTCAGTCCTTTGGGCACTTCGGACAACCGCCAGCCATGCCACGGGTGAAACACCATTCTTTTTGGTCTATGGGGCGGAGGCCATGCTCCCCTGTGAGCTCGCGCTCAAATCACCACGGGTAGAGCTGTATACGGACAAGGAAGAAACCTCTCAACGAGAGGACGACCTCAATTTCCTTGAGGAGAAACAAACCCACGACCCCGACGAGCGTGTTACGTTTTGGCTAACGTCAGCTGAACAGTAGCACAGAAAAGGGAAAGATTCTTCATCACCACACAAAAATTCCGCCACAACAGTTTGGTTTCCCAGAAATCTACCAGGTGAACGCGTGTCCGTGATCGACGGATTAGATTAAATCAAAGATGCTTCTCGGGCAAGCTAGCCCAGAAAATGCCTTGGACTACTCAGAGGTTTATCCCGACAAGGATATCGCGACTACCCGGTTGAGATAGTGCCTACTGGAGGATGTTGTCAACAAAGTACTCGATTTCGCCTACTCGGAGTTGCTTCCTGAAAAGGGCAGATTTCCTACAGAACAATCATGACCTCACTTCACGTACTGATGGGGGGTTTGACGATGAATAGTATAGTATCCCGTATACGAGGAGGTACTCGTATACGATTCCTGGACTATTGGAATAAGAATACATATCCGGTAAGGATACCCAGGAGATAAGGTAACCCCCCGTAAGGAGGAAGGACACGCCTTAAACTAGGAAGTCAATCCCGACGTTTAAGGAAGCTAGAGTTCTACTCGGGCATAAGTCCATGTCTGGTACGACTCGGGGAGCCCCCTATAAAAGGATCAGCAATCCCATGAGGGAGGACAAGTCTTTCAAGTCCCAAGAGGTCAAGTTAGATCCAAGAAGCCTGAAGCCATCCAAAAGCCCCAGCGATTCCCACGAGAAGACCCACCGCCTCGAAGGAGTCGAGCCCCGTGGAACTAGTTGAAGTAGCCTCCGATTAGGTCTAGGATAGCCACTAACATACACATCCTTTGTAAGATATTCTCTGATCAATATATACAAACAGGACGTAGGGTTGTTATCCTGAGGGAGGCCCGAACCTGTATAAAAAGGGCATTTCTTTATCATCAGATCGCTTGGCCTTGTGCCCTAGGGATCCCTACCCAACAACAAGTATCTCTGTCTCACGACTACTGTGGATCAGCAGTTCACCAATCGTCGACACCTTGCAACTGTAAACCCTACTTCATCAGATTTTCCTTTTTCTTTGGACCAGAACTAATCGAGATCATTCTTGAGAAATCTTCTTTTTAGTGCGAGAGGTGCGGGATTGTGGACCCCGATGCTGGAACTTCTGAGGATTAACCGGATCCACCCAGACCGGAGGACCCCTGGAATTCGAGTCCGGGACCTACCGTATATATTAACGGGGCCGTTCTAGGCTCCGACTCAGATCCTGCGGCGCAGTCTAACCCATCAACAAGGTCCCCTCCGCAAGCCTCTCCTCACGTACTCCCCAATCTTTGCTTTACTTTGACCTGTTTTTGACACTAGGGTAACAAGGTCGCCTGCAAAACAGTTCCCAACACTCACGAAGGGGAGTACCAAGAAGGTGTTGCGAGATGCTGGAAGCCCCCGTACCCAGGAGAAGTCAAGGGCAACTACTTTGGCCAAGAGGGGATCAACCCTTGTCGGGGTCAAGGTGCCCCTCGAGCTAAAGCACCCGAGGTGAGCTTGCTTCTCCGTAGTCCTTTCCTTCGACTAGCCTGACCTGTGCTTTGATTGTCCTCCTCCTTCTTTTGTTTTCAGGTTGTGACCCACCTCGGCTAAGATCATGGCAGGAGTCCGTCTAGTGGAGCCAGCTCCGATGGCTACGCCGGCCTCGAAGATGGGTCTTCTCCCGGCGGTGGTCCCCTCCCCAGCGGCGGTGGCAGGAACCCCTTCTGCTCCAGCGTCCAATGGTTCCATGCAGCTACTTCCCACGGACTTGGCAAAGCTCGTTGAGGGTGGTGTTGACTTTCCTCAATGTGTTGCCTCCTTGCTGAAGGTAAGGGAAGAAGCGTTACTCATAAGTTTGCTCTGTGAGAAGACTAAAATTTTGTTGGTTGTAGTTTGCCATATCCCAGTCAGTGCCCTCTAGGCAAAAGTCGAGAAGCTAACGAAGCGAGTGCAGGAGAGGGACACCAAGGTGTCTAAGCTTAAGGCCGAGACGGAGCTGCTCAAGAAGGTCAAGGCCAAGCTAGAAGACAACAAACTTTGCCTGGGAGGCGTGCTTATCGATGTTCAGTCGGAAGTGTCTCGGAGCCAGTTCCGGGTGGCTGCCCTAAAGGATGAACTTGGGAATGCTAACAGGGTGCTTGAGGCCGCTCTGAGCGAAGTTGGGGTTATCATGGCCCTAGCTCTGCTGAAAGCCTGATATCCTAAGACGGATGTGAGCGCCTTCTGTGACGACCTACCTGGGGCGGAGACGGGGGGCGCCGAGAAGCTGGTCGAGGAAATGAGGGGAGCAGCTAATGCATTTGTCGATCGTCTCAAAATATGAGTCACCTGTAAACAAAGACTTGACAGAGTTTTGATTAATAACTATGCAGTGTCTTTTTACACAGTTTTAGTCTTGCTTAGTGGCTCTTTGATCGGGAAGCTAATAGTAAGTCCTTTATCAGGTGTAATGGTTCCCGATAAGGCGCATTAGTGTCAACTTGACCTAGTTACTTTCATCTAACAGGCAGCTGGAGAGCCTTGTCGGTTACTACGTTTTTGACCAGCTCAGCCTAATATGCCGTAGTTCATACCCTCTGGTTCATCCTCGATATACGTTCTAGAGACCTCTATCGCTAGCTGGGGTTCTCAATCGGTTACGCCTTAGGTCGAGGTCGAGCGGAGAGTTCAGGGACTCTCTGTCACTCGCTGACATGATAAGGGACCTTCCTCCTCCCCCGAGTCTAGAGCTTGATCTTCCTTTGTTTTTTGGGTACTGAGCCTTTGGGTACTCCATGCAACCTATCGTTGGTGACTTATCAATCTTGTAGAGCCTGTCCAGCCCCCAACTGTCTATTAAAAAAAGGAATAAATTTTTTGGATGGACAGCTGTGAATGTAAGTCGTATTCAACTGGGTATGTGTTTATGAACTGCCTAGGAAGGAAAAAAGATCTACTGCTGGGAACTAACAAAACGAGACATTGGGGACACGCCCTTCTATGTGAGTTCTTGCAAGTTGCTTCGAGTTCTCTGATCTTCGTGTCATGACTCGCTGAGAGTGTTGTCGAGAGCGTATGCTTGGTGGAGGCGCCTGGAGCATCTTATTGTCGACCCGTTCATTCCATAGCTTTGACGAGATAGGAGTTCGGTTCAACCAGGATGACTCGGAGGCTCAAAGGGTGGTGCTTGTGCGGACTTAATCTCAGTACCTATGATGCAGTTTTGTTGCTGTCGGTCTGATTTTGAACAGGTCGTAGAACCAGGTCTCCGACCTGTGGGAGTTGTCTCCAGACATCTCGTGAAGGTTTTTGTGGTACTTGACCTTATCAGTGGTTGAGTTTGGTGTTCCTTGATGTAATTGAGGTGCCTGTATTCCTTGCGCCCTTTGAGTTGTTCAGCGAGGTCCAGGCTGCGCTTATCGCAAAACAACGCATCTTGGGTAGAGTTCTTTACCGTGATGACCCCTTTTGGCCCTGGTATTTTCATGCATTGGTATGCGTAATGAGTGGCTGCCATAAACTTGGCCAGGGTTGGCCATCGTAAGATGGCATTGTACATCATCTTGAAGTTGACCACATCGAATAAAACTTTTTCCATTCGGAAGTTCTCTTGTGTCCCGAAGGTCACAGGGAGTGTGATCTGACCAATCAGAATTGCCGAGGAGCCGAGCACAATGCCATGGAAGGCTTGAGTAATCGATTCAATGGATGAACGCAGAATCTGCATCGCGTCGAGGATGCTTGTGAAGAGAATGTTCAACGAGCTCTCCCTGTCGATGAGCACCCGGGCCACCTTATAGTTGTTGACTGTTGGCTTGATGACTATTGGATACCATCTTAGCCGGGCATAGTTCTTTAGAATAGTCATCCTGGCTGAACGAGATTTTAACCTCTGACCACTTGACTGTACGGGGGGTCCGAGGAACCGTTGCCAAGACTTCTCGGGCCTAGATTTTGTATTGTCTATTTGACTCGTACGAAGCTGAGCCCCCGAACAAGTGGTCGATCACCCATACTTCATCCGGGAATGGTTCGTGGCCTAAGTTGTCATTGGAACTGGAGTCTCAACTGTGGTTTGTGACTTGTGGTGACTTCTCGTGGAGCTTCTCATTTTTCACGTTAAGGTATTTTTTGAGGAGTCGGCACTGGCGGAGGTCATGCGAGTCAGTTTGATGGAAATCGCACCAGTTTTTACCAGTTTTCTCGGTGGAGGTCGACTGCTTGTTGCTCAAGCGGGGTTGCCATGCAATTGGCCATTACCTCATCGGTCCTTGGCCTCTTTTCTCCGTTTCCTCCGAAGGGCCTCTTCTTGCGCGTGTTTGTCAATGGGTTCCCCTCTTGTCTGGTGGGAGACCAGGTCATCCATGCTTTTCCTCTTTGATGAACAACAGGGTTTCTTCGGCACTGGCAGCCTTCTCGGCAAGGTCCATCAACTATGCTACCATTCTCAGGGGGTGCATCACCAGATCTTGTATGCACCGCTTGTTCCTGTTACCACTGATGAAAGCACATATTAGATCAGAATCGCTTACCTCGGGTATAGTGTTGCGGATAGTGCTAAAGCACTTGGTGAATTCCCAAAGAGGTTCGCCCTTCTGCTGGGTAAGTCGGAAAATGTTGTCAATCTTGCCCGATCAAGCGTACGCTCCCTGGAAGTTCCCCAGGAACAATTCGCATAGTTGATCCCATGAGTGGATTGTTCCTAGTGGGAGGTTCGTGAACCATGTTCTCACTGCCCCTTTCAGGGCAGTTGAGAGGTAGTTGGCCATCACCTTTTCGTCACCTCCAGCAGCTTCGATGGTCGTAGTGTAGATCTGTAAAAACTCCACCGGGTTTGTGGAGGAGTCTTTCTGAGATTGGAAATGTGGGTAACAAAAATCAATCGAGAGGACTTGGCTTGCGCTAGAGCTTGCTGTAGTTTGGTCCCCAAGTTATGCATCCATTGTTCTCCAGTGGAGGTGGTAAGATCGTGCGTAGAAGTCTATGGTGGACCTCAGATAGTTTTTGAGCAATCTAGGACGTGTACCCTTCTCCCTTTCACTGGGAGGTATTTGGATCTACCGGTCGATCGGCATCTCCACATAGTATGGCCAGTGACTTGTCTAGGGGCGGCTTCGTCGCGCCTCCTTGAACCAGGCCTTTGGGGTCCCTTGAGCCATTCGTGATTGCGAAGACTGTGCGCGGGTCTTCCCTACTCGATGTGTATTCCAAATCCATCAGGTCTTCCCCGTTAGGAGGGATCTCGAGGGTTTGGTCTTGATCGGGTGACCGATCGGATCTCACAGGTGACAATTGGGATTAAGGTAACTGTGACAGCATTGTTGGAAAGGCTTAACTTTCCACTGAAAGCCCTGGCACACTCGATCCTAAAGCAATTTTTATCACTATCAGAAACCTTATCAGGGGAACAATCTTCGACATCGACGCGCTCGGACATTGGATCAGATGGACAATTGAAGTTGTCGTAGAAGCCCTCGTCCAAGAAGCCGGTTCATCAAACAGGGCTTGTCGTATCTTGTGTTGAGAACAACTCTGTTTTGACAGAAACAGCCGAAGAGGTCCCCACGGTCAGCATCATCTATCGATGATTGGTAAATCGCTGATCTGACGGTAATTGTGAGACAGAGAGATTGTTGAAGGGTAGGGACCCCTATGACTATTTTCTAGCAATGCCAGGAAACACGGACGAGGATTTTTATATAGGTTCGGGCCTCCCGTGGGATAATAACCCTACGTCCTGTTGGTATATATTGACTCATGAGTAGCTTACAAAGGGGGATGTCAGTGGCTACCCTAAATGGGATCTAAACCTAGTCGGGACGTTCTCTGAGTAGATCTGGATGTCTTGTGGAGTCTTCTCGTGGAGGCTAAGGCTCAACCTCTAAAGGCTCCTTGCTTGTGTATGGCTTGTTTGCTTCGATTGGATCTCCCCTTCCTTGAGGGGTCCTTGGATCTTTATATAGGGGATGACCCGAGTCGTGGATGTCATGTACTTATCTCTAGCCAAGATTTAGCCTTCCTTAAACATAGGGATCGACTTCCTAGTTCAAGGGGTTTTTTGCCCTTATTACATAAGGACTCTTTAATTTCTAAATTCCTGGGCTATTATGTCAGCGGCTCTGGATATCCAAGGTATTCATATGCAGATACTACCCCGTATATGGTATTAACATATTACTCACATTAAGAAAATTACATGAGATGTTTTCTACCCATAAATCAATATATAACCTAAGCTTTGACCGACGAGCCGTAGAGGGACACCAGGCTCCGGGGGAGACAACTTTAGAAATTTTGTGAAGTTCGAGGTCATCAAATATATGCATTCGGGACCATAGGGACCTAGCAAATTGCTGTAGGAGGCAAAGATTTTTGAAAATGGTGTTTTGAAATATATGCGGTTCCACCGGCACAATTTCGCCTACATCCACAGGTTTTAGTTGCAGGGGCAAAATAATACCCGAATTGGAACCTAAATAATTTTTAGCTTCGAGAACAAAGTTGGAAAATATTTTTATTTAAAAATGTCTGAGGGCCACGTGACTAAGACCCTTATCGGCCAATCTGAACAGGTATATGGATAAGAGAGGTACGAGAATAAAATAATTTTATTTTTCCTACATTACATTGCCTTCAATAAGTTTTATTTTGGAAAATATTTTAAATCAAAAATATGAGATAGGGATCCATCATCGGAAGCTCATCCATCAGTACACAATCTTTGACCTCAAGTCAAATTCCTTAACTTGGAAGTAAACCAAGCAGCCACAATTTTTCTTGCCACCAAAGAGTTCTAGTGAAGTAGCAAATTTTCTTGTAAACCAGTGAAGTAACACAGTGGCAATAGCTTTAGTAAGTCCTCACCTCCATTATATGCACCATAGGACCACACCTCCCAAACAGGAAGCAACCTGGTAGCCATTGCAAGAAGGAGCACAAGCCAGAAAATAGCAAGGAAGAAGGCCACCAAGATTAAGTGCAGGGATAGCAAGAGACCACCAAGAACCAATCTCAGGAGCTATAACCATCACCGAAGGAAGCAGGGACCTCGGAGCACCAAGATTAGGAGGAGGAGGAGCAAAGAAGAAGGAAGCTAGCCTTTTTGTCCAACTTGAAGCAAGGAAATAATTCATTCGAGACCATCCTCATTCAATTAAAAGCTTGAGAAGGTAAGGAATGGAACCCTTAGTTTATTTCTCATCATTTGGTTTTCTGTAGGCAGCCCTTGTAGAGGAACTATTCTTATCAGATTTACACCTTTCTCAACCTATTTATGAGATTAAAAAGAAAAATCATCATGGAAATGGCTTATAAACCAAGCTTTATATCTGTTCTTATCAGTTTGTAAAGCATATACGCCACTTATACATATCAGCATCATCTTTATCAAGCAAAAATCAAATTCAGCACCTGTTCCTCAACCAATAAATTGACATGTATATGTGTATAAGAGATACATGTAGGAAGCTAGTGAGAAGCTAAGGATCAGGCAATGTCAGGTCCTTACCAGTATTAAGTGCTCCATAGGAGGTCCAATTTCTTGACGGAAAATTTGTTATGATATAAACTTGATCAAGTTAGCCGGTGATTAGTGATTCTAGCATCTCATGTCTTAAAGTAAAGTATCCAGATTAGGAGTGAAATAGCACCACTGTACAAGGTTTTAATTAATTCTCAAACAGATGATCGTGTCATCAATTTAGAGATTTAGGGCATCAACTAGTAAACCAAGGCAGAGCAGTGAATTTTCACATGCTTGACAAACTAATAAAACATCAGGGGCTTTAACTATCAAATAGAGTATCCTTACTAGTATATGCATTTTAGATCAAGTTTTAATCATTTTTATGCATATATTAAACCAGGCATCCAATGAAAGATCGCACATGACTTAATCAGTCACAGAGATGCAAGTCTTGCCGAAGTTAACACTGAACGCGGCCATGAGCTTCCGGATGGAAGAGACTCTGCCATGATCGAGGAGTTGGAAGCAGGGGCGAAAGAAGATGGGGATACTAGGGGATAGAGAGCAATGTGTGCAAAATCCCAACCAACTCTTGGTCTCTTAAGAGATTCAATTTTTGCTTGACCGGAGCATGGTTAACGGCATGATCTGTTCTATCGCATTAAATGCAGACAATTACTTTCCCCGCATGCGAGACGGCGTGCGCGGGAAAACGGGGGTCTGACAAACCCACGAACCTGATGAGCGCGTTACGTTTTGGCTAACGCTAGCTGAACAGTAGCGCAGAAAAAGGAAAGATTCTTCATCACCACGCAAAAATTCCACCACGACGGTTCGGTTTCCCAAAAATCTACCAGAAGAACGCGTGTCCGTGATCAACAGATCAGATTAAAATCAAGAGATGCTTCTCGGGCAAGCTAGCCCAGAAAATGCCTTGGACTACTCAGATGTTTATCCCGACAAGGATATCGCGACTACCCGGTTGAGATAGTGCCTACTTGGGAATGTTGTCAACAAAGTACTCGATTTCGCCTACTCGAAGTTGCTTCCCGAGAAGGGCAGATTTCCTACAGAACAATCATGACCTCACTTCACGTACTGATGGGGGGCTTGATGATGAATAGTATAGTATCCCATATACGAGGAGGTATCCGTATACGATTCCGAGGATTATTGGAATAAGAATACGTATCCGGTGAGGATCCCCGGGAGATAAGGTAACCCCCCCCTAAGGAGGAAGGACACCCCTTAAACTAGGAGGTCAATCCTAACGTTTAAGGAAGCCAGAGTTCTACTCGAGCATAAGTCGGTGGCTGGTACGACTCGGGGAGCCCCCTATAAAAGAAGCAGCAATCCCATAGGGGAGGACAAGTTGGACAAGCCTTAGAAGTCTTTGAAGTCTCAAGAAGCCTAAAGCCTGAAGCCATCCAGAAGCCCTAGCGATTTCCACGAGAAGATCCGCCACCTCAAAGGAGTCGAGCCCCGCGGAACTAGTCAAAGTAGCCTCCGATTAGATGTAGGATAGCCACTGACATACACTTCCTTTGTAAGATACTCTCTGATCAATATATATGAACAAGACGTAGGATTGTTATCCTGAGGGAGGCCCGAACCTGTATAAAAAGGACGTTTCCTTGTCGTCAAATCTCTTGGCCTTGTGCCCTAGGGGTCCCTACCCAATAATAAGTATCTCTATCTCACGACTATCGTAGGATCGGCGGTTCACCAATCGTCGACAGTAGCGTTCTCATCGCTATAGTTGAAGTAGTAGTCAACGCCTTTGTCTTACTTTGCCGGTGTTTGCTCCTCGGGCGTTTCTTCATCGACTTCGACGTAGACGACCTCCTACTCCACCGTCGGTTCACAGTCTAATCAAAGGAATTAGAATAGAGGGATGAGTACAAAAAGTACTCAACAAGTTCAGGAATATTGAAGCGGTGTTTGATATCTACTGAGAACAGCAATGCTCTCCAAAAATAATGCATTTTTTAAGGTAAAAGAATCAAATTTTAATTTAAGATACTATGATCTCATGTCTTACAGGCTGCTAGGATCCCTGATGGATCCCTTTCCTGCTGTGTTCGTAGTTCCAACCACGGAGTGACTCAGCCACATTTTCTTACACACGCCAATAGTCGTGGCATTTATGTCGTCACATGTACAACCATACCGTTAGATCATAGAGCCGTTTCGCCGCCCGCTCAGTCATATCCCACGCCATAGTCTGCACAACAGGCCAGGCGTACCAGTATCACATTGATACTATAGATCCAACATACCGTGGCTAGCTCTATGGCCACCACCTTCCCAATAGTTGATACTCCAGATCCAACTATTGAGATCTTGCTTTCACAGGGGAGTATGACCTAGGACAAAGGTACTTTA
The DNA here is from genome assembly GCA_019208055.1 of Stipa capillata. Classification (NCBI taxonomy): domain Eukaryota; kingdom Viridiplantae; phylum Streptophyta; class Magnoliopsida; order Poales; family Poaceae; genus Stipa; species Stipa capillata. The sequence goes on along the minus strand of JAGXJF010000783.1, from coordinate 140,229 downwards.
GCTCAGCCCCGCCCATACAGGGTATGTGGTAAGCGTGATCACTATGATGCTTAAGCACAATCGATCATTGGTTACTTTAACCTTATATGAAACAAACCCGTGTGATGAAAGCTGTCTTCCAATGTGCCATCGGCATCTTTCCAAGGTTTCACCACCCACCATGATCACGCCCAGAAAAAACCGACGATCAACAATTCCACAATTGATTCATCTTTAGAAAATAGGTTTTCCTTTTATGCATGTTATAGACTAGAAGGAAAATTTTGTAAAACATTCTCAATGGATATGAACAAGAAACTAGACTTGCCTGGTAACGGATAGGTACTGGAGTTTGACTAGTCTGCTCGCTGAACTCCGGCTTTTGATGAAGAAACAATAAAGTCCGATAAGGACTTGTTCTAGAAATTCAAACATGAATGCAATGACATGGCATTGTATGCATGAGGTAATGTTTACGTATTAAAATACTCCAAGAAAATTTAGACATAACTCTTTTAAACATTCTTTTGAAGTTTTAGAATTACCTAAAGGAATAACTAAGCTTTAGTTATGTTTAACGCTTATATTGATTTTAAATTGAGCTAACCTAACTTCACCACTTATTTTACTTTACTCAAGAAACTAACTTTGGGTTTAATCCTCTTCTCTAAAGAAGAATAACATATTGAAATTAATTAAAATAATTTACAATTTTTAGTAAGCCTTAATTTCCTTTTTAAGAAAAAGAAATTATTTTTATCTTAAGCAATTACTTTAAATTTCAACTTACTCTTTAGTAAGTATATATCTATCCATCTATTCTTATTTCTTCACTTCTCTTCATTTTCTGTTTTGAAGGAACAACAGAAATTTGTTTTTAATCTCCTTTTTAAAAAGAAAATAAATGTTCGTTTCCGGCCGGCCTGCAAACTTTTGAGCCAGCCTCTTAGGCCCAATCCGGTGTCCCCTTCTTACCCTATCTCCCCGCACACACGCACACATGCACACAGGGATGAAAATCCCCGGTTGGTTTGTGGCTCGATGTCATAGCCCCACAGCTGGCGGTCTTTCGCGGGGCCCGCTTCCCATCAGCGGCACGGCATGGACATCATCGCTGCCCATCTCCTTTCCTGTTGGTAAGTCCTCCTCAAACTCTCTCCCTAATCCCATCTTTCTCTTCTACTGTGGCTCGATTCTAAGGTCAATGGTGATTATCTAAAGTCTAATGTTGACCGTCTATGACTTTGACTCTCATCCAATCGGCTCACCAAGCCGAGTTCCGTCCTGTCCAGAATGAGCGGGTCCCCTAGCCCGATCGTGGTTGGTTGGTTATTTTCCCAGATTTCTTTCGATGTGGATTTTTCTTTCTGCCATCTTCTTTCCTGACCTCCGTTCTCCAGTACTATCAGATCGAGATGATCAACCTTGACCCGGCTTCGTACACCATGCTCAGCGTGTTCGCTCATTTGTGCGAAGCTTTTCTTGGAGTGCGTCCTTCCTTAGACCTCTTCAGGTATTACCATACTCTGGGGAGGATCAGGGAAAGGGTCATGGGCGGTGCCAGCATCCGGTTCCGAGAAAGAAAAGATGCAGAATACATTGATGCCACCGGGATTAACTCCCTTCCGGGATGGGAGAAAGAATGGTGCTACTACTACCCATCGTCCGCCTTGGGTATCAAGTACTGGGGTTCTCCACCCGAACAGGTACCTACGTGGTCCGACGAGACAGCGCTGGACTTTTGCATCAGGAGTCAGATCAGCGAGATCAGAGCTCTCAGGACCCGTGGCCTGACATCCTTTGACATTGCTTCTGAATTCATCAGGCACGGGATATGTCCCTTGCGATCGAGGGAGACAGGTGCCTGGGTGACCACAGGCGACCCCTATCATAAGCAGAGAAAAATGGGTATGACTTGTAATTCTCTAAGATTTAAGTGCTTGAGAAGGTGGTGATCCTCTTGAAAAAACACCTTCACCAGGGCGTCAGGACATCCCCTTGTCACTACCCCTTCGGCCTCAACAGGAGCAGGAAGAGGTTCTTGCGGTAATCCCTTCTGGTTTTGGATACCCGCTGTTTCATCTGAGTAGCACTAATAGAGGTACCACTCAGGTAACTAACTCCAGCGCGAAGGACGCGGGATCGTGGATCCTGAAGTGGGACCCTCCATCACTGGTCGGGAGCCGACCACTGCCGAAGGTCAACCCGGCGGGAGCGCAGAGCGTCCTGTAGGCGGCCCCGAGCAGATTGAGGAGCCTATGCACGAAGGGTCGGGAGCCCCTGCAATTACTCTGGAACCAACCTCTCAGGCTTCTCCGGTAAGCTTTTTTAGCCTTTTCGTCTTTTGGCAATGCTCCTAATTTTTGATCGGGTATCTTGCCCAAAAAAAGGAAAAGGCGCGCGGAACGTCTTCAGCTGGAGCCACGACCTCTCCTGCTCGGGGAGCAGCGACTTCCTTGGCTCAGAGACCACACTCTATTTTCCTGAAGAGAGCGAGGTAGTCTTCTTCATTTCCCTTTGTCAATTTCTTTCTGGCAATGCGGATGCTAAGTTTGACTCGTAGGGACTCGTCCTCACCGGTCGCGGAATGACCGCCGCTTGCAGACCCTCGATCCTTGCCGGGATCCGACTAGTCTCTTACCTGGTCGGGGTACGATTAGGAGGACCACCTCACCTTCTCCAGCTAAACTCCTGCCAACTCCTTGTCAGTCGATTGAGGAGACTCCGGCAGAAAACGATCCGCTGGCGCTTATCGGGCCCTTGGTGGAGGTAAACGTTTCTACTCACAAAAAACCCTCTCATAAAGTGATCCCTTCTTCCTCTCTCACCTCGATGTTCCTCCCAGCGTGCCCAGCGCAGATGGAGCTCCGCTTGTACCGAGATCCAAAAACTTCAGGACCAATCGGCCCGACTCCCCGAAACTCTTTCTTAACAAAAGGCGTAGGCTTCTTCTCTTGAAGAAAAACTCTTATCGGTGGCGGATTGTCTCGAAACAATACTGAAGACAGTTGGTGTGCCCTTCCGAGCCACCGAGAGCTTCTCGGATTGGTTGGTGGAGCTGGATCGGGCTGCTGGCATTGTGAAGGAAAATTTTGACGCTCGTGTTGCCCAAGAGCGACAAGTTGGGATGAAGGAAACGGCTGCTACGGCCTTGGTGCTTATCAGGGCGCGAGACCCTACCTTTGACCCGGAGATTCTAACTGACGAGTTCCCCGGGCGGGATGAGGTGGAGAATCAACATTACCTGGCAGAGGTGGCGGGAGCGGCCCAGGCCTTCGTTGATCGTTTGAATACTCTGGGGAAAAGTACCCCGGAGGCCTGAACGTGTAGCAAATCTTGTACTTCTATAAAACATATGCCAGACTGTACAGGGATTTATTGATATTTTGAGGTTTTATGTGAGTTCCGACGAGTCTGTATGTTTGACAACGTCATGCTCATCATCCAAACCTATCCAGCCCCCGATCGCGTACTTGAGAAGTGTTCTCGAGTAGGCAGTCCATAGGTCTTACACATAGAACTTCTAGAGTTGGTCGATGTTCCAGGAATTTGTCAAGATTCGCCCATCGTCCATGGCTAACAGAAACGATCCTGGTCAAGTAACCTCGGCTATCGTATAAGGGCCTTCCCATTTGGGGGAGAGCTTGTTGCTGTGACTCCTATTTTGAACGAGTCATAGAACAAGGTTGTCGACTTGGAGAGAGCATTGCCGGACGTGTCGTTCATAGTAATGGCGGAGGTCCTGCTGATATTTGGTGGCTCAGAGTAAGGCCTGAGTCCGTTTCTCCTCAATAAAATTGAGGTCGTCCTCTCGTCGAGGGGTTTCTTCCTTGTCCATGTACAGCTCTACCCGTGGTGATTTGAGCGCAAGCTCACAGGGGAGCATGGCCTCTGCCCCATAGACCAAAAAGAATGGAGTTTCGCCCGTGGCACAGCTGGCGGTTGTCCGAAGTGCCCAAAGGACTGATCGAAGATGCGGGTCTTCATGCCCTGGAGGAGAAGTCCATTGGCGCGCTCGACTTGCCCGTTGCTCTGTGGGTGTGCGACCGAGGTGTAGCATATTGTGGTATCGAGGCCGGCGCAGTACTCGATGAACTCTGCGCTGGAAAATTGGGTGCCGTTGTTGGTTATAATCCTGCTCGGGATGCTGAATCTGGTCACAACATTCTTCATTATGAACCACTTGGCAGCCTCTGACGTGATCTGTACAACTGGTTAGGCCTCGATCCATTTAGTGAATGTGTCGATTGTGACAAATAGGAACTTGTAGCCCCTGGGCGAAACTGGGAAAGGTCCCAGGATATCCAGGCCCCACGTGGTGAAGGGCCATGACAAGGGAATTGTCTGTAATGCTTGGGCGGGTTGGTGAATGTGTCTGCGGTGAAATTGACACTGACGGCATCGCTTCACTAACTCGCTCGCATCACGGAGGGCTATTGGCCAATAGAGTCCTTGTCTAAAGGCCTTTCCGACCAGGGTTCGGAAAGATGCATGTGCCCCACACACCCCTCCATGGATCTCCTCGAGTAATTTTGTACCCTGCTTCTGAGGTATACACCGCATGAGCACTCTATGAGCTCCTCTTTGGTAGAGGACTCCCTCAACCAGGGAGTACATCCTGGCGCATCGGGCAAGCTGCTCGGATAGTGTATCATCCTCAGGCGTAGTCCGATCGAGAAGGTACCTGCTGATGGGCTCTATCCATGAAAACCTTTGGAGGGGAGTGACGAGTCGACCCGCCACTCTCCTTGGAGTGTCAATACCTGGTGACGTCCTTGAATGGTACTCTATTCTGAGGGTGGCCATTCCTTCGTCCACAGACTCACGAGAAGCTATGGACGGCATCGAAATCCTTTCTACAAAGGCTCCGGGTGGACATGGAGATCGTGAGGAAGCCAGGCGGGCAAGACTATTAGCTCGGTAGTTGTCCTTTCTCAGGATGTACCGTACCTCGAGTCCGATGAACTTCTTCTCCAAATTCCTCACCTCCGCTAGGTAATCCACCATGGTCAGGTCTATGGTTTGATATTCCTTGGACACTTGTCTCGCTACCAGCTGTGAGTTCCTACTCACGAGTAGGCGACGGATACCAAGTGTGGAAGCAACTCGGAGACCGGCAAGCAAACCCTCATACTCGGCCACGTTATTCGTGGCCGGAAAGTCAATCTGTAGTGCATACTGCAGGCATTCTTCGGTTGGGGAAGTTAAAACAATTCCAGCCCCCGTGCATTCGATGGTTAGAGAACCATCGAAGTGTGAAGTCCAAATATCTTCTTTCGCAGCTAGTGACTCACCAGAGTGGTCAGGCTCCGACCATTCAGTGATGAAATCGGTGAGTACCTGAGATTTGATGGCGGTGCGATGCACGAAGTGGATGTCGAACTCTCCTAGCTCAACGGTCCACTTGGTGATCCGGCCAATAGCGTCACGGTTGTGGAGAATCTCTCCTAGTGGGTAGGTGGTTGGGACTGTAATGGTGTGAGCCTGGAAGTAATGTCGAAGTTTGCGAGATGTGGTGAGTACCGTGTACAGGAGTGTCTAAACTTGAGGGTAACACTCCTTGGGCCCGTGTAGAATCTCGCTGATGTATTAGACCGGCTGTTGAACCTTCTCGCGTTGTTCTAGCATCCCGCGTTCCACCGTCAATACTCCGCTGACTGCTGATGGACCAGCAGCGATGTAAAGAAATAAGTCTTTTTCTAGGTTGGGCGCGACTAGCACAGGGGGGTTGTTAAGTATTCCTTGAGGTTTTGGAATGCCTTTTCTGATTCTTCTATCCATTCGAAGCTGTTGTGTTGTTGTAGGTGTTTGAAGAAAGGATTTCCGTGGTCTCCTAGTCGGGAAATGAACCGGCTCATGGCTGCCATGCGACCCGTGAGTCTTTGGACGTCTCGGACTGACTTTGGTGACTTCATTTCTGCAATTGCTCGTATCTTGTCAGGATTTGCCTCGATTACTCAGTGCGAAACCAAAACCCAAGTAATTTCCTAGCGTTGACTCCGAAGGCGCATTTTTCTGGGTTCAGCATTATCCTGTTTCTTCGAAGGTTTGTGAAGGTTTCTAGTAAGTTCGAGAGTAGACCCTCCTTTTTCTTTGTTTTTACAACGAGATCATCGATGTAAGCTTCAATATTCTGACTGAGCTGACTGTGGAGGGCGAGCTGCATTCCGCGTTGATATGTTGCACCCGCGTTTTTCAATCCAAAAGGCATCTTCGAGTAGCAAAATACCCCAAATGGAGTTACAAAGGAGGTTTTTTCCTCATCTTCCCGACACATGCTTATCTGGTGATAACCAGAATAGGTGTCGAGAAGGCTTAGATAGTCACATCCGGACGTAGAGTCTACTATCTGATCTATTGTAACGAAAAGGCATCTTTAGGGCAGGCTTTGTTAAGGTCTGTAAAGTTGACGCACATTCGCCACTTCCCATTGGCTTTCATTACCATGACAGGGTTGGCAAGCCATTCGGGGTGTTCGACTTCTCGGATAAACCTGGCCTTCAGAAGCTTTTCGATTTCCAGTTTGATGGCTTCTTTCTGGTCGGGAGCAAACCGTCAGAGCTTCTGCTTTACAGGTGCGGCATCTGGACGGACTGCCAGCCTGTGCTCGATTACCTCCCTGGGGATTCCGGGCATATCGGATGGTTGCCATGCAAAAGCATCTGAGTTGTCCTGGAGGAAGGTGATGAGCGAGAGTTCCTGGTCTGAACCAAGAGTTGAGCCGATTTGAACCACCTTGGATGGTTCTGCTGGGTCCAAGGGAATGGTTTTTACTTCGCCATGAGTTTTTACGGCCGTCTTGGCTTTGAAGAGGGTGTGCTTCTCACCCCCTTGAGGTACCTGCACATGGTCGAGGCTACGCTTGTCGCAGAGTAGTGCTTCTTGAGGGGAGCTCTTTATCGTGAGGACACCCTTTGGGCCGGGCATCTTCATGCACTAGTATGCATAGTGCGTCGCTGCCATGAACTTGTCCAAAGTTGGGCGCCCTAAGATGGCATTGTACGCCGTCTTGAAGTTGACTACGTCAAACAGGATCTTCTCTATTTGGAAGTTCTCCGGTGTTTCAAAGGTAACCAGTAGTGTGACTTGCCCGATCGGCATAGCCGACGAGCCTGGGAAGATACCGTGGAATGCCTATGTCATCATCTGGACCGATGACCGTGGTACTTGCATCGCACCGAGGGCTTTTGTGAATAGGATGTTGAGGGAGCACCCGGGCCACTCGGCGGTTATTGATCGTTGGTTCGACAACGTTCAGGTATTGTCCTGGTCAAACACAGTTCTCGGGGTAATCGGTTTGGTCGAAAGTGATCGTGACCTCCGACCACTTGACTACCTGAGGGACTCGCGGTATATTCGCGAGAACTTCTTAGGCAATCGCCTTGTACTACCTCTTCGACTCGTAAGAAGCCGAGCCCCTGAATATATGCTCGATCGCTCTGACATGCCCCTAGAATGGCTCAAGGGCGGGGTCATCGTCGGAAGTCGTGTCCTGACTTTTTTTGCGACCTACGGGCTCTCCCTGTGGAACTTCTCTCTTTCTTCCTTGAGGTACTTCTTGAAGATGCCGCACTGACGGAGATCATGCGAATCGGTCTGGTGGAAATCGCACCAGAGTTTTCCTGTCTTGTCGGAGGAAGTCATCTGTATCCATGGTGCGCGGTCGCTAGGTACGCTTCTCGGGGAGATCGGCCAACACCTCATCGGTTTTAGATCTCTTGTCCCTGTTCCCTCTGGAGGATTTCTTCTTGCGCTTCGCCTTCGTTGAGTCGTCTCTGGTCCGGAGGGGAGACCTGGGCAACCTGTTCTATTGCTGCTTGATGTGATGTGGGGTTTCCTCAGCACAGACAGCCTTTTCGGCTAGGTCCATCAGCTGTGCCATTGTCTTTGGAGGATGCATGATCAGGTCGTGAGTGCACATCTCATTCCAGCTGCCTCGAACAAACGCGCGGATGATGTCCGAGTCTGTTATTTCAGGGATAGTGTTGCGAACATCACTAGACCACTTGGTGAAATCTCGGAGGGTCTCGTCTGGGCGTTGGATGACTAGGAATAAGTCGTCGACCCGATCGGGACGTGTGAAGGTACCTTGGAAGTTTACGAGAAGCTTGTCGCAAAGCTGTCCCCAGGAGCGGATCGCTCCTAGGGTTAGGTTCGTCAACCAGGTCCTGGCTGCTCCTCTGAGAGCGGTCAGGAGGTAGTGTAGATCCGCAGAAACTCTGCAAGGTTCGTGGTGCCATCGTATGACTCTAGGGCCCCAGGCTTGAAGCGAGACGGCCAGTGCACATGTTGGAGCTCTTGGGACAGCGCTTGGCATCGGTGATGGTTCTCCGATAAGGCGCGTTCTCACCGCTGTTCGGGTCAGAGATCGTCCCTGACCATTAGCGCGGTGCCTGTGGTCCCTCCGGGGAGGAGATTGCTCTCGCTGGTGCCTTTGGGATCGGTGCTCGTTGAGTGTGTCGCAAAGGTCGACGTGCTGTTCTCCCCGGCGATACCTGTTCTTGGGATGTCATCCTTCTCCGTCTGATTCCTCTTGTCGGAGAGGGGACTTCCCTCGGTTGGAGCTGTGTGTCACCGACTGGAGTCGAAAAGACTCGGCTTGGGCTTGGGCCTGCTGTAGTTCAGCCCCCAGCCGTTGTAGCCACTGCACTCCATCGGGTGTCGTCAAATCTGCCACTGGTGGTTGTGACAGCAGATTGTGCACCTCGGCGAGTCTTTGAGCGGCTCGGGACACATATACCCCTGTCCCATGAGGGGTTCTGTCTCCTCCCGTAGGCGTATTCCCGTTCCCGCGGGGAGTAGCCGTTGGGCTTCGATGTTGTGAGCCCCCAAGCTGATCCGGGTCCTCAAGATCTTCCCGGCCATCATGGATCGCGAGAACCACTCGAGGGTCTAGATTAGATGATGTGTAGTTCCACTCCATCGTGTCTTCCTCATCTGGAGGGATGCTGTGATTGAGATCTTGATCATTCGGTCGATCAGAAGTTGCAGGCAACAGTCCGGACATCGGGCTGGTCACTCCTGCCTGAGACTCGTCGGTTAGCACTAACGTTCACCCGGAGGCCCTGGTGCACTCGGTCTTGAAGTGATCAACTTCACAATCCGAGTACTCGCCAGTGGCATATTCTGCAAGATCTACACGGTCAGTTGCCAGGTACGGATCTATCTGGCCGAAGTTGTCGTAGAAACCCAGGTCTGAGTACCCGGTACGTCACGTGAGAGCGATCGGATCCCCCATCGAACCTGCTTCTTCCTCCTAGGGTCGAACCGGGGAGGGCCGTACAGTCGGCGTCATGGGCTGATCGTGACTAATTGCACATCTTGCCGACTCTGATACTTCCTTGACGGCTTGAGCCAGAGAGGTCTCCACGGTCGGCGCCATCTGTCGATGATTGGTGAACCGCCGATCTTACGGTAGTCATGAGACAGAGATACTTTTGTTGGGTAGGGACCCCTAGGGCACAAGGCCAAGAGATCTGACGACAAGGAAACGCCCTTTTTATACAGGTTCGAGCCTCCCTCAGGATAACAACCCTATGTCCTGTTCATATATATTGATCAGAGAGTATCTTACAAAGGAAGTGTATGTTAGTGGCTATCCTAGACCTAATTGGAGGCTACTTCGACTAGTTCCGCGGGGCTCAACTCCTTCGAGGCGGCGGATCTTCTCGTGGAAATCGCTAGAGCTTCTAGATGGCTTCAGGCTTTAGGCTTTTTGAGACTTCAAAGACTTCTAAGGCTTGTCCAACTTGTCCTCTCCTATGGGATTGCTGCTCCTTTTATAGGGGGCTCCCCAAGTCGTACCAGGCATGGACTTATGCCCGAGTAGAACTCTGGCTTCCTTAAACGTTGGGATTGACTTCCTAGTTTAAGGGGTGTCCTTCCTCCTTGTGGGGGGTTACCTTATCTCCTGGGGATCCTCACCAGATATGTATTCTTATTCCAATAATCCTGGGAATCATATACGGATACCTCCTCGTATACGGGATACTATACTATTCATCGTTAGCTACCGAGTAGAAGTGTAGGACGTGTGAGCCAAGAGTTGTAGATGAGGCTTTTATTGTAACCAATTGATAACGGTTTAAAATTTCCCACACTTTTGAGAATGAGTTTATAAGACTTTATGTTATTCTTCAAGTTTGTACATTAAGTTTGTAATATGTGGACCGCTGTAATGCTTCTGTCGTGCTACTCTGTGTGATGTGTTGTGGATGAGAAGAAACTTTGTCTACAATATGTCAAAGACTAGCATATTATCCAAGAGGGTAGTATGTGGGTCGCCATATAGGCTGCTCGGCCCAGCCAGGTGAGGGGAGCTTGTTTTCATTTGTTTTTTTGTTTTTATACTATGTTTAGCCTACGGTTTTGCTTAACAGTGGTTTAGGTGTGATTCAAAACAATTTAGAAAAAATTATGGATGGTCCAGGAACTCCTTGTAGAATAAAATAATTTCATATAGATTGTAATTTAATTATAGAAGTGAAATACAAAATGTACAAGTGGCTCAAATAGGTATCAATTATTTTACAAAATTTTATATTTGAATTTGAGCATAAAAGTAACTTCTATATATGAATTTCATAAATTTTGGAGGTAGGAAGTTGATTCAATTTGCATATCTCATTTCTATCCAAGAGTGAAGATTTTGGAAAATCATTTATTTAAATGAATTAAATTCCAATTGATTGGAAAATTTTTGTGGGAGTTCTCTGATCTGATTATAGCTTATGAAAATTGTGGGAAAGAGGTTTTGGTGTGGTTGGTTTCAATATTTTATTTAGGTTGATTTTAGGGCAAAATTTATGATTTCAAATCTTAAGCCTGCTACAATGACATAATTGCACGTATGAGATGTGCAAATTGTATGTTGCTCGTCATGAGTCTTCACTGAACTCATGTCATAAGTCATTCACTTTTGTGTAGATCTAGAAAGAGGCTACCAGGGTGATGACATTGTTGTCGGTATATGGTGACTTCATGATTGGTGTGTGATGGCATTCAACAAGTTACTCCGAGATGTTGGGAGCACCTAAGTCAAGGGTTTGGAAAAGAGTCTAATTTCACTAGAACATTGACTATGATGAAAGGCAAGAAAGGAGTTTAGTTGCAGGTGGAGTCATGAAGAAGTCATAGAGTACTATTGGAGCTAACGGAGAAATATCAAGCCCAAGGTATATGGGGATTCGCACAATGGAGCTTCAAGCTGGTAGAGGACATTTCGCCAAGGTTGAGTTTGTGTCAAATCTGTATACCGTAGGTTTACATATTGGATTTTCTTATGAATTAGAGTTAGGAACAGACTCCAATTCATGTGTGGATTGGAGTATGGTAGGTCTTAAGAGTCAGACTCTAGTACTCCTAAACCCTATATAATTGGGGGCGCCACACGTTGTAACCCAAGCAAAAAGGAGATAACGAAGCAGGGGGTGGTCAGATCAGTTAGGACTTTCAGACCGCTAGTCAGGGGTGGTTAGACTGGCTAGGGTTAGAAGCTGTGGTGGTGGTATAGAGTGTGACGATGAGTAGTATAATTTGACCGTATACAAAGACAATATCCATATACAATACCCTGGATACTTGGAGCAGCTGACGTATTTGTGAAGGACTCCAGGAGATAAGGTAACTATCCGTAGTATACCAGATACCCCTTAAGCTACGAGGTCTATCCCTATGTTTGAGGATGATTGGAGTCCTAGTCGGAGATCACTCCGTATTAGATATGGGGTACCCTCTATAAAAGGAACCAGAAGGCCCTGTGGACAGGATCATCTTTTACCTGCTAGAAGATATTTGGGAAGCTTTTCTACATCCCCTAGAAGCTTTTTGACATCCCAGAGAAGACCCGTCGCCTCAAGGAAGTTGAGCGCTAGCAGATCAGCGCAATGAGATTCCTGACTAGTTGTAGATCCCATCTAGGCTAGCCACTAACAATTCCCTTGAACTCTATTTGAGATTCAATATATACCAATAGGACATAGGGTTGTTATCGTCTGGGAGGCCCCAACCTGTATAAAAAGTGTTGTTATGTGGTGCCTATGTGTGGTTCGACAAAGCCCCAAGGTGTCCCTACCCTATTCACTCTCCTTATCACGAATACCGTAAGATCAGCGGTTTACAAATCGTCGACAGATGGTGCCGATCATGGGGACCTGTTTAGTCGATTCCGTTGAATCAACACTGAAATCATCACAAGATCCGACAAGGTCCATGCAGAGGATTGGCTCCTCGGATGAGGGCTTCTATGATGACTTTACCCTTCCATCCAACCAGGAGTCGAGATGCCCAATTGCATGGATCACGGTGACTTCTACTGATGAGGACATCCCTACTAATGATACAACCACAGCTACATCCGCCCCAAGTACCTTGCCGGAATACAAGAACCTATAACTAGGGCTCATGCTCGGCACCTTAATTATCAGGTATTGTCATTTCTTGGTACTTCATTTGATATGAAAGAACATATGGTGCTGCCTAAAGGATGTGTTCTTTTGCTTGTTAGGAATGGAGGTCCAAGCCAAACTAAGTTGGACAAGCAATGGAGCATGAAGACAAAGAAGGGTGAACAAGGCAGCTAATATACAAACAAGTTTTCACTCAAGACTTCAAGTGCAAATGCAAGCGATGATTTGGTGCTGTATAAGGAGTCTTCCCATGTCACTTTGGGGCCAACGAGAGCTAGAGATAGAGTCCCACAAAATCTGGACTTTAATTCGGATTGCTGAGAGAGCTCTGACTTCAAACGTCTTTATCTCAAGCATACAAACTCTGATTTGGGTGATTTGGACTCTTTGGAAAGCTTATCTCATACTCTTTCCAACCTGTCCAACCCCATCTCCAAATTCCTTACAAGCAGACTGCAATTGCCAAAACAATTCAAAACTGCCTCTGAAACAGATCACATCTTCTCTTTATATACCCCCTAGGTTTCTCCCTTTAGTTTTTGGGTTTCATTGAGTTGTTTAGCTACTGCTACAATATTGCATCTACAAGTCGTGTAGGACTATGGCCTTGTTTAGATCTCCAGTGGAATCCCAAACTTTGTTCTTCTAGCTCTTGTGTCAATTTCATACTCACAAATTCAGATTGCAATCATAGTTCTTGCTGGTTCTTCGGTTGCTTGCAGGAACTAGAACTTCATTGTTCAAGTTGATCGTGCCTACGGCAAGGTCAATAACTATTGGAGATTGGTTTAGCGATTACTAAGGCGTATTGTCGTGTACGGTATAGTCAGATTGTCAAGGTCAAACTCCACCAAACCGTTAGTTGCCTTCATCTCACCGAAAGATCGGGCCACCGTCTCATCATCTACCCTAATGACGAGTCCGATAGCAATGTGAATCACTTTAGGACCGAGTGTGCCAGGGCCTTCGGTATCGATCTAGGGTCACCTAACAACACCAGAGTAGGCGGCTCAAGCTCGATGTTGGGATTATCTTCTGTAGCATTCGATCACCTTGCTAATCAGATCAATTTTCGAAGACCTCCTCCGGCGATAGGGTTACGATGGATCTAGAATACATGTTGAGTGGAGCCAGCCCTCAAAAGTCCTCGCTATCGGGGACGAAAACGAAGAGCCAATGAACTCCACACGGAACAACGTTGTAACCAATCCTAACCTAACATCAGAGATCAATTCCCACAACGTCTATAGCAGCATCTCATGATCAAGCCCTTAGACAGCCAGATCCAATTGCTCCCCCACAAGGGGGAGAGATCTATGCGTCACAGACTGCTTAGATTTTTGAAGTCCAGCATCAACTCATGCAGCCTCCGACAACTGATCTCACCACCCCCTGATGGCATAAAGTGGTTACAAGACATAGAGGTTGAGCTTCAACAAGCTCAGGTGCAAGCTGAATTTTCTCGATTATTGGCGGTGACTGATAGTTCAAATCAGAGAAGAACTCCCTCCCGTTATATCGAAGATGAGTCAGATTGAAAAGGAAGGAATCCCAGAAACAAGCTTCCCGGGAGGCCAACCGATTTAAGCAACGCTTCAGAGCCTCACCTATCAGATGTCACCCAGTTAGAGGCTTGCGGGATGAACTCGACCACCGTAGGTACTAGAAGTCCTAACAAGAGTATTCCCCCACTCGAAATAATTCAAGACATTTCCATCAGAGTTGAGAGTGATCTCCTACTTTGATGAGCAAAGAGTTCGTACCTTCTCAATGAACCATCTACGGATGCCAAGCCTTCACACCTCAGCTCAGAGGGCGTATTGGCCATCCCAATCAAACCGAGATCGATAGAGAAATATGACAGGACCACGAACCTGATCGAGTTCTTACAGATCTATACCACAACATCGAAGCTGCTAGTGGTAACAAAAAGGTCATGGCCAACTACCTTCCTACCGCCCTCAAGAGAGCAGCTAGAACATGGTTGACTAATCTACAAGCGGAATCGATCCACTCATAGGGGCAGCTCTGTAGCATGTTCCAAGGGAACTTCCAAAGCATGTATGTCCGTCCTAGTAAAACAAATGATCTCTTCCGACTCACCAATCCGAAAGGCAAAAGCCTGCACGAGTTCACCCAGCTCTTCTGTAGCATCCATAGCACCATACCTAAGGTAACCAATTCCAATGTAATCCGAGCATTTATTCGTGGTGGTAGAAATCGAAGGTGTACAGAAGATCTCGCCATGCACCCTCCAAAGACGGTCACATAACTAATGGACATCTCTGAAAAGGCCATCAACGTTGAAGAGAGCTTGATGTTCATCAAGGAACAAGAACGAGAGACACATTGTTCACCGTCCAGGGTGGAGGGAGATTCGTCGAAGAACAAGCGCAAGAAGTCCTCAAAGGGGAGCGGAGAGAAGAGGCCGAAGACCAGTGAAGTCAAGGCAAATGTACCCAAGAAGTGCCCCTAGCAGCCCCAGGTCAAGGATAAGCAGCCAATGACTACCGAACAGGCTAGTAAGGTTTGGTGTGATTTCCACCAAACCAACATGCATGACTTTCATCAATGCTAACTATTCAAGAAATATGTCAAGGTTGAGACTGAGAAGCTCCATGGGAAGCCCCCACAGGTGCCGAGTCATAGTCGAGATTCCTACTCCAGTGGTGACTCGGACGTCGCGCCTTTCCAAGGAGAAGATCGAATGATTGAACATATGTTGGGGGGTTCAGCTTCTTACGAGTTCAAGACGATAGTCCAAGAAGTCCTAGCTACAGTTCCTAGAGCTTGCAAGTGGTCAAGTGGATGGATGTTAAGATCTCCATTGACCATACTAACTGCCTGAGAATTATGTCCCGCCATGACGTTTTCTGATCATAGTCGAGCCAACAATCAACAACTGCAAGGTATTCCGAGTGCTCATAGATGGAGGAAGTTCCCTGAATATCCTCTTCAGCAGCGCACCCAATGCAATGTAGATTACACGCTCAGCAATCAAGTCAGTAACCCATGCCTTCCACGGCATTGTTCCCGGATCCTCGGATACTCCGATTGGCCAAATCACACTCCCTATGACCTTCGGAAAGCCAGAAAACTTCCAAACGAAGAAAGTTCTGTTCGGTGTAGTCAATTTCGAGATGGCTTATAACACCATCTTAGGATGACTGACTCTCCCAAATTCATGGCCGCCATGCATTATGCTTACCAGTGTGTGAAGATTCCAGGGCCGAAAGGTGTCATCACAATCAAGGGCTGCGCCCAGAATGGACTATATTGCGACAAACGTAGTCTAGACCTAGCCAAGCAGCACCAGGTGGAAAAGGAAACCAAGCACTCGAAACCCAAGGTGACCGTGAAGATCCATGGCAAGGCCAAGACCATTCCTCTAGACCCAGTGGAGCCATGCAAGATAGTTCGGATCGGCTCCAACCTAAGCACGAAATAGCAACTCGAGCTCTTCACCTCCCTCTGGGCTAACAGAGGACGGCCTCAGGGATGAACCCCTCCGAAGATAGGATGACCTCAACAATATTGAGTAGCGACAGACTCAAGCGCTGCTGAGATCAGCCAAGTACCAACAAGACCTCTGACGCTATTACAAGCGATATGTCCGGGGGCATATCCTACAAGTTGGAGACCTGGTCCTACGACTCGTTTAGAACCAGAGCAATAACAACAAGCTATCTCCAAAGTGGGAAGGTCCCTACAAGGTGGTGACGCCTCCCGACCAAGGTCGTTTAGACTTACAATGGGAGATGGTGGAGTCCTCACCAACTCCTGGAACATTGATTAACTCTGGAAGTTATATGTGTAAGTACCAAGAGTAAGTTCACACAACTATTTCCCATCCAGACCTTAATGTCATTCGGATCATTTCCGACCACTGTATCTGGACCCCCACACCCAAGCCTCGCACACATAGGACGGGCACTTCGGTGACAAGTCGCTGCGGGTACCTCTACCCAGCATGCGCTCCAGAATACGCATGGGAAGGGTCATCACAGGACTATCGGGGTTCTTCGACGCATCCACGACTAGAGGGCAGGAGGGCACACATTTATCATATTTTAATTTATAGACGTTATTATTTATGGTATCTTTTCTTTGATGACCTATCTGAGACTTGTTCTCGAATAACCAGTCGGGGGTTGGACAGGTGCCTGGTATCGGGAAGTTAACAACGACGTGCAGCACGAGTACCAGCAACTCGACCCTCGCGAACGGAAAAGGGTTCCATGCTAGGGTCTCGCGGGACTTAAGGAAATCCCCTTATCACATCTACAAGTGTCGGGGAGCCTCTGAGCCCTCCACTTGACTAGACCTATGGACTGGCCGACCAAAACCCTCAGCTAGTAGCAATGTTCTCCTACCTGGAACAAGAGAAGAGAAGGAGGTGTGGATGTTGTACGTTGGCAGGATCACTTGGTACCATATCCTCAACACAACTCACTGACTGGCTTGAACAGAAGATACTCAAGATAAGTACTAAGGCTTCATCGAAAACAAGGTGTCAGTAGATCTGTTGTGACTCCCTACATGAGTACCTACGTTTCTTTCCCTGTGAAAGGAAAGGGTTCCGAGCTATAGTCTTGTGGGACTTAAGGAAAGCCCCTTATCGTGTCTACAATTGTCGAGGAGCCATGGAGCCCTCCATTTGACTAGACCTAAGGTCTGGCTGACCGAACTCCCTGACTTGTAGTGACGTTCCCTGAATCAGGCCGAGAAAAGAAGCTAAAGTGCTATGTGTAAACGTTGTCACAATCTATCGATACCTACCATTCGATAAGACTCATCACATAGAAGTATCTTCAAATAAGAAACTTGGATAGTAACGTGAAAATGCAAGTTCTCAATTTAAGCAGGTAGGGCGTCATCACCAGGTACATGAAGCCATTTCACAAAGACATGGGCAGCATCTGATATCACTGACACTAGCTGGTCAGTCTTCACATCATCTTTCTACGGTAGGTTGTCGTGGAGGACTCCGACATCGAACGCGAGGTCACGAGACTTGATGAGGGCCACATCTTTGACTCCTTGTCAAAGTTCCTGGGAGAGGAAGGCATCCACGGTCGGCTTGAAGCTGCCGAACGCCCGAGCCAATTTTGCCAAACAACTAGCAGGGCCCTCGGTAGGCTGGACCGGCATTCTGACCTCTCCCAGGGCCAAATCTAGAAGGTCCATGGACAGCATTCTCTCAAGGAAGGAAGCCCATGCCTCTGCCCTAGACAGTCGCCCTTGTGACTTGTTCAGCTCGTCGGTTAGTCGGGTCGTCTCCGACTGCGGCACACTGACTTCTCGGTCTCCAACTTGGACTCCTGAGCCTCCGACTGGTCCAATTGCTCCTTCAGCCGCTGAACCTCGGAGTCGATGGAGCCCCACTTGACTATGGCACGCTGAAGAGAAGTACCAGGTCACCAGTCGATAAGGAAAGGAAGGACTTGCTAGAACAAGCTCTCTGAGTATTTACCTCCACTAGAGGCCCGGTATGCTTCATCGGGTTGAGCCTACCATCGAGTAATGACTCAACCAATGACTCATATCCGAGGCAGTTTTTAGAAGGCAATCGCCTCAAACATATCAGAGGCACGGGAATAAAACCAACCGCCTTGGATAAGGCTTGTATCCAAGGCAGTTTTCAGAACGCAACCGCCTCGGATAAGTGTGCCGCCAGTAACAAGAAGAGTCCCCTATAAACCATCCCGATCTCTTCAATTCTTCATTCCTCCAAAAGCCACCTCTAGCCACCTGCTCTCTCGATCCTCTTCTTCCTTTCCGCTCCAGCCAACTCCTCGATCTCTCGCAACGGCTATTGTAGGGAGCTCTTCGGGAAGTGGAAGCGTGAAGCGTCGCCTCCTTCACCCATACGCGAGGACCGCACGCGCATCAACATGGAGTTGTCACACACCAAATTTGAAGCACTGGAGTTTGACCGCTATGGTGACACGAGGACACCCCCCTCTATGCATACAACACCGACCTCGTGCAGTACTCTGACGCGTACGTTGTCTGTTGTATCCTATGTAAGAAGTTTTCATGGAAATGTTTTGTCCTCGAGGCTCACCACGAACCGAGGTGCATCCTCGTTCGCTGCACCAAACAAAAAGCCTCCACATGAAGTAGATCCAATGGGGTGTCAAGATGGTGAGCTTCTTCAAAGTTGCTACTGTCTCCCTCTAAAGCCGGATCTCCCGTTGGAGAGGATCTAGATAGTTTTTATTTCCTTTTTCTTCACATTATCTGTATATGCATGAACTAGCCTTTTGTTATATAATGTAATATTTCCTCTTCGCAACAATCCGAAGAGGCCTTTTGTTATGTGATGTTTTCTATGCATGTTTCCTTTTGTGTTTGGAAATGTCTACTTAATCTGTGTTGGAAATGTCTATTTAATGTGTTCGAAATATCTATTTTGTTCTGAACTGTTATTGGAAGTGGTTGAGGAAGAACAAGTGCCTTGGATATCATGTTATCCCAGGTGGCTAGATCTTAGCAACTGTCACAATAATTGAACAGATATATGTGGCGGTGCACGGGCACTAGAGTTTTTACTTTGCATCTTCCCCATTTCATTCCCCCGACCGCCGCAAGGAGGAGGAACGTCGCCACTAATCTGAGGGTCGACGTCAATCCAAACGCCGCCACTAGTGTAAGGTCACCCGACCTCTCTCTCTTTCTCTGTTAATTGTTGCAAAATTATGCGCCGCCACTTTGAATACTACTATCTCGAAAACATGCAGGCGGCTTTACACGTGAGGCAGTGGTATATGAGGAGATGTGCCTGTACATGAGGCAGACAGCGGGAGACGAGGAGTCATGCCAGTACATGTGGCGGCGGAGACAAGGGGTTGTGCCGTTACACGAGGAGTCACGCCAGTTTTCTATATAACTCGTACGTCTTCCTCTTCTTCATCGTCCAAAGCGCGCGCGCTTGATCTTTCTCTTCTTCCTCTATTTCCCTATCTTCCTTTCTTCGATTTCTGCCCCTAAATTCACCGCCTGGTTTCCAATGGAGCTTGTGGGTAGCTCCTGCCGCATGGCTGGGAAACATAAGAGGATGTCCCATTCTCCTTCACCACCTGAATCACCTCCTCCGTCGCCTCCTCTGTCGCCTCCTATGTCGCCACCTCCATCGCCGATCAAGCACGCAAGCATCTCACGACTTGTTGCTGCACCTCTCCCGCAAGACGGTACAAGTCATCCAGTGTGGCTATGTGAACATAGAGGGCATCCTCATCTGTGTGTACATTGAAGGCGTACGCTACTCCGGTACGCTACTCCGGCGTCTCCGTCATCCGTTGTTTGCTGGCCAAGAAATATCCACAAGCAAAGTTCATCGTGGAAGCACACCACAAGCCCGGGCGATTTCTCGTCGTCTATACTTCCAAGGGGTCAGAGCGCATCACTCACCGTAGCATCGTCCACCGCCTCCATGCCAAGTACATCAAGACAAGCGTCGACCAAGACAATGGTCTATATATATCTTATTTACATGCTTGAAGTTATGCACTATTTTAATTCGCTTATATATATGTTGAATTTGCTCATATATTTGAACTATCTTTTTTTTTAGTTTTCTAAACTGTTATCTGAGGCGGTTTAGAACAAACAGCCGCCTTGGATATCATGTTATCTAAGGCGGTTTTGGAGAGACAACCACTTCGGATATCATGTTATCCCAAGCGGCTTTGTAAATTCACCGCCTCAGATATCATATTATCTGAGGCGGTTGTGTCTTTGCAACTGCCTCGGGTAAGTTGTTATTCGAGACGTTTCGTGAACTGCCTCTGATACGAGCTCCATATTTGCAACCACTGGTTGGAGACGGAGGCTATAATTGCCTCGTATGATCTATTTCAACCACCTTAGATGAACTTTTCTGTACTAGAGTGTAAAAAGTGTACATTGTATGTGCACAGTAGGCTGTTGTTACCAAGACTCACTACTACAGAATCGTCTATACGAGGCACCTTATCTGAGGCGGTTAAGTAAAAGCGTCAGGAATAAGATATGTCGAAAGCGGTTAGTATCAAAAAACCACCTCATATAATGAGTCCGGGAGCAACTGCCATGGATAACGACCACATTCGAGGCGGTTAGAAATAAATAACCGCCTCCAATGTTATCCGAGGCGGTTACTTATTCCTGACCGCCTCGGATAATGGCCATATCCGAGGCGGTTATATATTGTCAACCGCCTTGGATATGTGAGTACATATCAGAGGCGGTTGCTGATATATAACCGCCTCCATAAAATTGATATCCGAGGCAGTTATGTGGATTTAACCGCCTCCAATATGATTCACAGTATTAATTGTGCTGCATGAGCAGACATACGACTAGAGGTAGATATGTCTTAAATGTGGCGATTTGCTGGTGATTTTTTGAGCTATTTGCTAGCCATTTTTTGGTGGAGAAGCTACATTTGGAAGAGTATAGTTGGAGATAATACTTCCTTGTTGGTTAGCAAAGATTAGTGTTTAGTTTTTGAATCATTCCATCCAATAATTTGGTGATTTTGCTTTCTTTCTTGGACATTGAGATATTCAATTATATGATCATGATTAGATCGATGGAGATGTTTGATTTATCGTATGGTTGAATGCATATAAATTTAGTGTTAAGGTATGCAAATTTTGAAGGAATTTTGTGATGGATTTATTTTTTGTGGCATATTTAATTTTTATATGCAAGAAGTGGTAATTTGGTTAGTTATACGTTAGTAATGAAGAGAGTCGATGCATATAGGTTAGTTGTATTAGTCAATTAGTACGGTTAGTTAATTATATTAGTTAGTTAGGTTAGTAATTATTTTGAGAATTCGGTTAGGTTAGTAATTGAAGAAATGTTAAACTCTTGTGAATAAGTCGATGCACTTCATATTTTTAACTAAAATTACAACTTTCCACATGCACGGCTTAGATGGATCGATCGTGGATGTACGGAGCTCGCAACACAGAGGCGTATAGAGATGGAGTGAGAGCATTTTATGGTAGCTACCGAGACGGACATGTTGAGACAGGGTAGAGCTAACACATATTGTCCATGCCTAGACTGTGGTAACGTAAGGACTTTTGAGCTCCATCATATTGAGTACCACATCTTCAAGAGAGGTTTTATGGAAGGGTATTCAACTTGGACCAAGCACGGTGAAGATCAAGCCGTAGTATCAGATGATGATATTTGTGCCGATGAAGAAGCAACCAATATGCCATTTGATATTCGGTTGTGATTCAAACCATGAGATGTCTGATGATCCCGACTCGATGCCTGAGCTGGAACAGATGTTGCGTGATTTCGAAGGGCACGAAACCAACAGAGAGTACCAACAATTCCTAGGCTTGATTGGGGCCTCGGAGAAACCGCTATTCGCAGGATGCAAGGCTAAGTTCACTTGTTATATGCCGTGCTTGAACTATTAAAGCTGAAGGCGAGCAACAGCTGATCCGACAAGAGCTTCAACGAGTTGTTGGGCCTCCTAGGTGACATGCTTCCGGAGGGGAATGAGTTTACCCATAAACATATATAGAGCCAAGAAGGTGCTTTGTCCCTTGGGACTGGAAGTTGAAAAGATACATGCATGTCAGAACGACTGTATCCTATACCGGAAAGAGTTTGTGAAGCTACATTCATGCCCTGTGTGCAAGGCTTCTCGGTACAAGGGCAAGATTGGAGTAGAAGGAGCTGAGGAATTCGTCGAGGTGATGAAGGGGACTCCTGCGAAGGTTGCTTGGCACCTGCCTGTAATCCCGCTCCTGAAGCGTTTGTTTGCAAACCCGAAGGAAGCAAAACTGTTTCGCTGGCATGCGGATGAGCGGAAGACATCCGATGGAAAGCTAAGACAAACTGCCGATGCTATCCAGTGGAGAAACATCGATAGGAAGTATCCTCGATTCGCTGCGGAAATGAGGAACGTAAGGTTTGCGCTGAGTACGGATGGAATGAATCCATTTGGTAGCATGAGCAGCCGACACAGCACCTGGCCCGTACTTCTCAGTATGTAACAACCTACCTCGCTGGCTTTGTATGAAACAGAAGTACATTATGATGTCCATACTTATCGAAGGGCCTAAGCAACCTAGTAATGACATCACGTGTATTTCTAACTATTGATGAATGATCTACAAACACTGTGGAACACAGGAGTGCAGATATGGGATGCGGACAAAAGAGAATACTTCACTCTGCGAGCCATGCTGTCTACACAATCCAAGACTTTCCCGCTCTCGGCAACACCTCCGGTCAAACGGTGAAAGGACACAAAGGTTGTGTCATATGCATGGAGAATACCATGAGCCTAAGTCTCAGAATTATGGGAAAGTCGTGTACATGGGTCACCAGCGGTTCCTGCCTATAAGGCACCGTTACCGGAGGTGGAAGTCACAGTTCAATGGGAGAACGGAGAATGGTGCGAAACCAAGGTCATTAAGCGGTGTGTAAAGGTACTCGAGAAGGTTAACGATGTCAATGTCGTGCTTGGAAAGGGTCGAAAAAAGGCCGCAGATGAGTCCGCATACTAGAAGAAGTGTGATCGGTGTTCTGGGACCTACCATACTGGTAGGATTTAGACGTCCGGCACTACATTGATGTGATGCACATAGAGAAGAATATTTGTGACAGCGTGTTGGGTCTACTACTAAACATGAAGGACAAGACGAAGGATGGCGTTAAGTCCCGACTTGACATGGTTGATATGGGAATCAGGCCCGAGCTGGCGCCTGCACTTCTGCCTAACAGGAGGACATACATCCCCCCTGCCTGTTACACTTTATCCAAGGCCGAGAGAACTGAGTTTTGCAAGTTCTTGTATGGCATGAAGGTTCTGTCGGGCTACTCTGCCAACATCAAGAGGCTCGTCTCGATGCAGGACTTGAAACTAATCGGCATGAAGTCTTATGACTGCCATGTTATAATGACACAGTTGCTCTCAATTGCAATCAGGAATATGTCTGCCGCCTAATGTCCGAGAATCAATCACCAACCTGTGCTTCTTCTCCAACAAGATTTCACAGAAGGTGATGGACGTGTTCGAACTAGATGATCTGGAGTTAGTGGCGGCAGAGACTGTTTGTCAGCTAGAGATATATTTCCCCCCGTCTTTCTTCGATATAATGGCACATCTCATCGTCCACATTGTGCACAAAATCAAGATGCCGCGGGCCCGTATTCCTTTAGAGCATGTACCCATTCGAAAGATTCATGGAAATCTTGAAGCACTACGTGCGAAACAGGTATCGACCCGAGGGAAGTATTGTCGAAGGTTATGCTGCAGAAGAGGTTGTCGAGTTCTGTGTTGACTACATGGAGTCGAACCAACTGATTGGCCTGCCACACTCTCAGCACGAAAGCAGGCTTGATGGTGTTGGGACCATCGAAAAAAAATCTATAACGGCCAATCAAGTTGGACATGCTCTTACCCATTTCACGATGCTGCAACACAACGACCGCCGTTGTCCCGTACATGGATGAGCACAGGACAAAGTTAAGGCAAGAACATCCAAATAGAACCGATGCGTGGAGGACGAGAGAGCATAACAAAGAATTCAACAAGTGGTCAAGGAGCGTCTTCGTTTAGGTGCCTCTAGCGACATGCTAACCTGGTATGTGAAGGGCCCAACATTTGAAGTCGTCACTTGGCAAGGATATGACGTTAATGGATACACATTCTACACGAGAGATCAAGATAAGAAAAGCACATTTCAAAATAGTGGGGTCCGCATAGAGGCTTCTGGCATGAGCGATAAACGAAACTGGTACTATGGGTTCATCGAGGATATTTGGGAGTTGGACTATGTGTACTTCAAATTTCCATATCCCAGTGCCGTTGGGTCAATCTGCAATCTACGAAGGTCGATCTCCATGGCTTCACAATAGTAGACTTGAACGTGTTGGATTCAAAGATGACCCATTCATTCTAACCAATCAAGCTCACCAGGTGTTTTATGTGACCGACCCGACGAAGAAGAATCTTCATATTGCCCTACAGGGTAAAAAGGAAGATTGTGGAAGTTCAGGGTGTGGTGGATGAGGACGAATACAAGGTCTTTGAGATGCACCTCCGATGCAACATAGCATAAGAGACGCGATTACCAAAGAACCTAACGAAGCATGGTACGTACGAGAAGATCATCAAGACGGACTAGAGTTCGAAGAGGAAATGTCTCACAAAAGAAAAGGACGAGGAAGCGAAGGCAATGAAATAATTTCAGATGTTCATGTCCTTTTTGAGAAGTATTGATTTTGTTTGTTCAAACATGCAAGAAACATTTATGTGCAAATGGTGATTTTTATATATGGTGATGTTCATGTGCACATGGTGATATATTTGAGATGCTCATGTGCTGTTGATATTTGGGATGTTCATGGTAAAGGTTGTACAATTGTGCTGTGTGCTCTCAGTTCTGAAACTATCCGAGGCGGTTAGATCCACGGAACCGCCTCCTTTATTACTAATCGGAGGCGGTTGGATCCACGGAACCGCCTCCTTTATTCCTAATCGGAGACGGTTGGATCCACGTACCCGCCTCCTTTATTCTAATCGGAGGCAGTTGGATCCACGAAACCATCTCCTTTATTCCTAATCGGAGGCGGTCAGATCCACACAACCGCCTCCTTTATTCCTAATCCGAGGCGGTCAGATCCACGCAACCGCCTCCGATTAGTTGATCACATATTACCGGCGGTGCGCTAGAAATTGATATCCTTTATTCCAAAGCTTTAACACCACTCCACGCCGTCGCCCCGACTGCTCCACGCCGTCGTCGCCGAGGTCCCCATCACCTATCCTCTCCCCCATCGCCCTCATCAACCGGCGGTGAGTTCCCGAGCACCGGCCCTCACCGAGCGGTGGCCTCCCTGAGCGGTGGCCTCCACGAGCACCGGTCTTCCCCGAGCGCCGCCGCCCCCGACTAGCGCTGCCCCCCTCCCCGTCTACCAAAGGGGTGCGTTCCTCTTTTGCCCGCAATCTCCATGATCACAGCCAAGACTGCTTTATTCATGCTAGAAATGCAACGGTATTGTGGACAAGGGGAAGTAGAACTATAAAGTTTAATGTAACACTGTGTGCTGGATGCTTATTTTTACTTTCTTATATATCTAGTGCCTAGGATAATCATTGTTAAAATTTGCCATTCTCATGGATAAGTGTTAGGGCTATGTCAAATTGTACCCTTGGCGCCGTGCATGAGCTATTGCAATGAGACTCATGTATATCTCTCGATTTTGGTAGATACACATGAATGGAATGGCGTTAATCTAAAAAGGAGAAAAAGAAAGGAAAGAAAATATACAAAAAGCAAATGTAGTAGAGAAGCGAAATAGTCGGAAATATCACTATCTAAAGCATTGTTGAGATTACAATATTCTCTTGATCTATGGTTGATGCAATTGTCTATGTTGTGTCATTATGGATGTGATAATCTGGTCATTCTCATTATTGTTTCCTGGAATAGAGATTCTGCAACTAAGTTCATTTTATTGTGTCATTATGGATGTGATAATCTGCTATGATATATTCTTATCTACACTTCTGCTTCACTTATTGTGACACTAAGTTCATTTTATTTATGCAACTGGGTTGGTGCATTGGTTATGTTTTGCTATATGAATTGATATTGATTTCTGCTTCAACTTGGATGCTAACTATATTTAGAACCATTGGCCAACATATTAGTGAGATAGAATATGATGAACCTCGTGTTGGCATACATTAACCCACTCAATTTATGATGTTTCGTCCAAGTTAGAATGGAGACGAACTCCTCGCCGCCCTCCCCTACGATATCACCGTCAGGGTCGCCAAGACCGTCGACATCGTCAGGAAAGGGTTCTCGCAAACCAAGGAAGCCATCTGGGAGGCGAAGGACAGATGGGTAGTGAGAGATTAGATCTGGTGACCGGAGTTCCTGAGCCGGAAGAAACCCAGAAGAAGTGGCGGACGTTTATGCGGGGTGGTCGCGGGTTAGGATCGCCCTCGCCGATTGGGGTGAGCTGACACGGGAGGAGCGGAGGTCCCTGTTTGACGAAGTGAAGGGCTGCTTCATGTACCTAGAAGAGGGTCGAAGCTGATTTCTTCCGAGCTACCATATTGACGGCTGGGAAGTGCTGGAGGAATTTCAAGCACAGACTGGTGAGGGACTATCTCAAGCAAGAGAAGTCGCCTTGCCAGGCATATCCAGATGTCTCCGAAGAAGATTGGGCAGAATTCTGCGCCTTGAAATCGTCCGAAGAGTTCCAGGTAGATAGCCAGAAGGGGCAAGAGCTAGCCAGGAGGAACAAGCACCCGCATTACCTTGCACCTTAGGGTATGTCGATGCTAAGAAGAAGTGGGCAAAGGAGGACGAGGAAGCGGAGAAGCACAGACAGCAGCCGGTGTTCTCGGATTTCAGCGACAGCCGCATCCGGGACTGGTGCAGGGCGAGGACGAAGGTGGATCCTCGTGGTCAACGTGTATGGAGAAACCCTGAAGATGAGGAGGTCTATCAGAGAATGGTGGGGCTGAATGAGCAGGCATCTCAAGGCTCGTTTGTGCCAAGTCGAGAGAAAGACATACTCTCTGAGGCCATCGGCACCAGGGAGCCCTATGGACGCAGAGTTTCAGAGATCTGGCAACATGGGGCAAAGCCTTCACTGACGATACGCAGGAGGCACGTCAGCAGAGGAAGAGAGCAAGAGCCAAGCAGATGAAAGCGGAGATACAGTCGTCCCTTGAGGCGCAATTTGAGGAAATAATGAGAGCCATAGAGGAGAGGCTTTCAGCACAGTACCTGCATGACAGGGCGCCAGTCGCAATTAGCCCGGGTGCCCGCCGCAGTAGCTGCGCCTTGGGTGCAGACGATTGTTCTCCCATCAACCAAATTGGGGGTCCGACGCGGTGCAAGATGCAGATACAGTTCGCTACGACGAACTTCTCAATGGACGCCGCGTACGGTCAGGTGTGACCATCTACTCCTGGAACGGTGATACATGGTGTCCCATTAACGGCAGGCTTCACGCGAGTGCAGGTCGAGTCAATCAACCTGACCTTCGCTAACTGTCCCTTGCCGAACGCCGCGAGAATCTGATGAGATCCAGTTACTAAGCGACGCGGTCGGGTCGTTCGTCCAGTGGCCAAAGAAGGACATAATCCTCGAATCAGCACCAAGCGCACCGTCCGTTCCTCCATGATCGCCGGATCTTAGGATGCTGAGGTTTTCACGGTGGTTGCTCGATCTCCGCCGGAGGTTTCGAGGCAGCTCACGCTTCCTCAGCCAGTGCCGACAGTGCCACATGTGGAGGTTACTCATCGTTCGCTACCCCCTCAAGTCCCGGCAGTACCACCAGTGGAGAGCTCACTGCCAAGCCATGTTCCAACGAAGAGTCAAGGGGCCACATCCAAGTTGAAAGTATGCAGAGCAAGAAGTCTGCTTCGAAACTGGTGGATGATGTTGAATATCCTTTGGTGGAGCTAGCTCGCTAGCACGTGCCGGGACAACCTATGGTGGACGCTGACATTACCTTCATGATCATTACCTCGAGATGTCGAACAGGCCGTTCCCAGATACAAGAGTCGGCGTCGTAGTCTGCTTCAAGGAGGAGCATTTGAAGCACCGTACCGGATATTTATTTCCCGTGGATTTCTCGGACATCTTCAACATGATGCACTTCCATGAGCTGGACGCCAGTCTCATGAGATGCTTTAGGCTGTAAGTCCTTACAACCCAGCACCGTTTTGTTTTATCACCGCTAAGTGCCTGCAATATAACTCGTTCTTCTCCTATACTCAGATACATGCTTGATCTGAGTGAAAGAAGAAAGATGAAGAACTCTGTGGGGTTCAGCGACCCACATTTGATCTCGGCCCAAAGCATCGCGGCAAATAAGAACATGGTGCGGGATTACGTCATGCATTTACTCCATGGGTACTCCGCACGAGATCACATGCAGGTTGCCTATAACATCGGGTAAGCCACATCCTTTGCAAATTCTCATGGTTCGATGGCTAAACATGTAATAACTTCGTATCTTATAACCAGGGGCCATTGGATCCTCCTCGTGATCGTGCCGAAATGGAATAAGGTATATTATCTGATTCCATGAGGCGTAGCATTGACGAGCGCAAGCAAGGGTACTTGGACATCATGCGTCTACTCGACGAGTGAGTACCAAAACTTTGACTTCGTCCATGCCTATTCTTTCTTCTTCCCAAAGGAAAAAATAGTTCGATGCTAATTGTTTTGAATCACCTAGAGCGTTTGACACGTACGTCAAACAAGGAGGGAGGCACAAGGAAGGAGTGTCCATCGAGTTACACCATGACTCAAAGTTTAAGGTATTCTATAATGTCCTTGACTCCTCGAACTAATGCCATCATACTTCTGCCCTATATACCTAATCGATATCCCTTTTATAGTCCTGGCAACGAACCGAAGGGTCCGACCTCTGTGGGTATTACGTGTGTTTCCACATGCTAAGCCTTTGCAACAACTCTAAGTACCGTGATCCAACGATACGAAACTATCACCACTACTAATGTCTAGTGTTTAATCATGCTATTCGCCCTTAGTGTAAGCCTCATGTTTTCAGGGAGGGGCGAAAACCATGGTAATCAAACAGTTGGAAGATATGGATATCGCCCAGATCCGGTCGCACATCGCTAGCTTCCTAAACAACGAGGTCATTAGTGCCAAGGACGCTTCAGTTTCTCAGCGGCAAGCTAGGAACTTAGGATTGCGATTAGTTAGATCATTACTTAGTTTTCTAGTTAGGTCATTAGTTACTTCATTAGTTTCAAAGCATCAAACTTTGTAGTTATCTATCCAACTTGTGGTTTCAAATGATAAGTGCATTTGATGTTTTTAATGTCTTGTTCATTTTTCCTCTCACTGCTAACGTGTAAGTGGGTGTGACATAAATATAACTTTTTCTTGTGAATATCACTGTTTTACAAATGAGACTTCTTTATCAACAGATATCGTGTATGGAGGCTCAGCGAGTGGTTCTATTCTTGTGAAAAACTTACAAGAGGTCTAGCTACTTTTTGAATTTGATCAATATCTGAGCTGTGAATTGAGTATATGACTCAAGTGAACAAGTTTTGTAATATTATTTATATGCATATGTATGTGAATGTTTATACTTTATGTCTTGTGGTCGATGCGAGAATGAATGATTGAAGTGTGCTATATAAATCTGTTGTATACGTGCTGTGATTTGGATATATCATATATATGAACTATTTACTTTTTCAGGGAGGCTAGTAAATCAGACAAAATAATGCTTGTTTAAAAACATATCCGAGGCGGTTGCAACTTAACAACCGCCTCGGATAAGCACTTATCGGAGGTAGTTATATTTTATTAACCGCCTCGGATAAGCACTTATCGGAGGTGGTTATGTTATCTTGACCGCCTTCGATAAGACATTATCCGAGGCGGTTAAGAAAATGTAACCGCCTCCGATAAGTGCTTATCCGAGGCGGTTCACGCATTTCAAACCGCCTCAGATAAGCTCTTATCCGAGGCGCTTGCGCAACCGTCTCCGATGCATGCCCCCATATCCGCAATCACTCCATGGAGGCAGCTGCTATAACCGCCTCAGATGTGCTATTTGAACTGCCTCGGATATCGATTTCTATACTAGTGACTCTATCCATGCTAGTGCTAGCTTCAAAAGGAAAGCACCCGGGTCGTGCTCCTAACCGAAAGTCGTGATTTGTCTTAAGTTTTTGACAGCACTAACAGAAGGCACATATTTACCGTGCCATTAAATTGTAAATTTAAATTTAATTCATTAATATGAGTTATCTTGTTTTATGTGTTGATCGGATCTTTAAAATTTATGGTACGGTGATGCATCTTGTGTTAATGATTTAAATTTTGTAGGAATTTTAAACGTGCGGTCAAGTGTGTTTTCGGAGCAGAGATACTCTCTCAACCTCCTACGTGCAACTATACGTTGGTGCCCCCACCTCACATATCATGTGTGTTACCTCAAGGTACCACTTAAATTGTCGTGAAAGAATCCGTTCGATGTTAGATTGGATATGCTCCTTTTTTTTTAACCGCTAGAATGGATGGTAAAAGTAATAACGGAATGCGGCAAACATAGATAGTGGCCGATTATCAGAGGTGGTTGTATCTTTGTGTAGTAGGAATCAAATCTCTTATTCAGCTCCCTTTGTGTCAGCATCAAAATGTTTTTTCAGTATTAGATGACTTATCTATCGATAGCAAGACACTCGTGATGTTTTCGTCAATTTTCAAGCTTGCTAGTTCAGTCTTCAGTATAAGCTCACTAAATACGTGCGTGGTAATAAACGTGTGGCGTCTATGAGTTGTATTAAGTGTTAAAGAAAATGATAATTTAGAGCACGAAATTTCTTGTCTGTTTCTCGTGAATTTTTTTATAAAATCATATGAATTTCTTTCGTGAGAACATGCCCAGCACTTCAGAACTTTGCTGGCAGCATACGACAATTTCTCCTTGGAAGAAAGCTGATAGAATGATAATAATTCTATAAAATTAAGTACGATTAGTTGGACAGTATCAATCAGCCTTGACATCGGCGAATTAATTGTTTCTTAAAAGGCTTGATGCCGGTGCACCACCAGCTTCCACCACATGACGACCAAACTGTTCCTGTTGCATATCCTGAGGCAGATCAGCAGCGAACCACTAGACGGACAGCCTGGACTCTAGCACTACAGCCATCCTCCCATGTCACACAGACACGCTGTTCTCGGGAAAAAAAAGTAAAGAATCAAATACAAAAAGGAGGAAATGAAAACTCTCTACTGCAAGTGCTCCAATGCCTGCAGCAGAACAGGCCAAAACCTCTCTACATCGATCCGGACATCCTGCTTCCCCAGGTACCACTACGCCACGCTCCCACACCCGCTCCATCAGCGAGCTCTCCTAGGTCACGACGTCGTACTAAATAACGGAGGGCCCATGTCTCGGGCCGGCTCACCAATGTCTGTCCGGGCGATGTTCTCCAGCCGGCCATATGGCACGATCTGCACGAGCACGGCCCCCGTGGGGAGTAACACGCAGTTTGTCAGGCCGTCGAACTCGTCGTAGCTGGCCTTTGGACGCCCAGTCACAGTTACCTCTAACCCAGCGGTCTCCGCTGCCGCGATGACGACCGGGAGGTTCAGGAACTTTCGGCTGTTTGTCCCTCTACAGGATCATCAGTCGCGGATGCTGACGCCCAGCCGGACGATCCTCGTGTTCACGCGAAAATTGGATCCGTGGAACACCTAGGTAAATGGAGTCGCCAATTGTGTTTCTTATCGCACTTTCGTATGCGACATCGCACTTTCGTGTGCGACGAACGACTACTTTTCAAGCAAAGCAGTAAAGGGTAACTATCGCACTTTCGTGGCGACGGACGACTGCTTTCCAGGCAAAACAGCAAAGACCTTCTCGCTTTCATGGAGAAGAACCGATCGTTTTTCAGTGCAAAACGATAAAGATCTAAACTAGAACGAAAAGGTAAAAGGTAAAATAGTAGATTGATTTGTGTCGATTGTTGGAGATATCAATCGACCGTCACCCTTTACATATTATAGGGCGGAGGTCTTTCCGTAGGAGATCGGGACTCCTGATTCTAACTGAATACATATATGCAACATTTCCTTATTTAAAGGATCCTGATCCTAACGTACATATAAACCGTAACCACCTTTGAACCAGGACTCCTTCTTGTATACGAGTGCCTTCTCGAATCTGTGATTAACTTTCCTTTGTGATTCTCCGCGGTTCCTTGTTTTCCAAGTTGAAGTCTTCTGATATCTTCAAGTCGAAGATTCTGTCGTCGGAAGCAGACTTGGATGCGGCCGACTTGATGTATCAAACCATCAACTCAGTGGCGCCACAACCTGTTTCCAGTACTCGAGGTCAAAATGGTCTATGCGGGTCTCGGGGACCTCTGCGAGTACCTTAGTACTCGGGGACACGGGCTGCTCGGGTCCCAAGTCGATCCGGACGATGT
Organism: Stipa capillata; assembly: GCA_019208055.1. Classification (NCBI taxonomy): domain Eukaryota; kingdom Viridiplantae; phylum Streptophyta; class Magnoliopsida; order Poales; family Poaceae; genus Stipa; species Stipa capillata. Next base: position 107,868 of record JAGXJF010000783.1, on the reverse strand, counting down.
CCTGGTACTCGGGGAAATCACTCGGGTTCCCGAGTTGATCCACTCAGTGCTCGGGGACGTGAGTACTCGGAAACACGGGTACTTGGGCTGCGAGTACTCGGGGTCGCAGGTACTCGGGAACACCAGTACTCGGGGATGCGGGTGCGCTGGTGCTCGGTGTCAGGAAGTTCTGTTCGGGATGCTGCAATAATCAAGCCTGTATAAAAAGTTTAACACTAAAGCCACAGCTTGTTAGTCCATTATTTCAACTCCCAACCGCAATACTAATTTGGCCAACTGGATAAATCTCAAAGCCAAATTACGCTGTAAACACATGCCCCCCTGTTTTCGGTATAATGGTATTTACCGAAAATACTACGTCATTTCTCAGGGCGATATAACATATCGGCCAAACCAGCTATCAAGCTTCTTGCCATAAGCTCGGATAAAACTTCTTCAAATACTTTCCGTTAAGAGCTTTAGACAAACCTTCTCCTTGTAAAGTTTGCACAAAATAGGAATTTCCAGGAACAATTTCTACAACTCTATATGGACCTTCCCAACTCGGCGACTATTTGCCGAATTTATTACTTCTGGTTCCAACAGGTAAAATTGTCTTCCATACCAAGTCTCCTATCTGAAACGATTTCTCCCTTACTCTCTTGTTGTAAGCCTTCACTACTCTTAACTTCTCTTTTTCAATCTCCCGCAAGGCTTTTAGCCTCTCTTCTGAAACTTCATCTATTCTGTCCAGCATCAAATTATTATAATCTACAGCCGACAAGTCATTTTGTCTGGCTATTCTGAGAGCTTGTAAATTGATCTCGACAGGCAACACTGCCTCCTGTCCATATACCAACTCGTACGGCGTCACTCGGGTTGCCCCATGCTTAGATACTTGATGAGCCCATAGAGCTTCCGAAAGTACTTCATGCCACCTTCTCGGATGCTCCTCAATTTTCTTCTTTATAAGTTTAATCAATGTTTTATTGCTAGACTCGGCCTGTCCATTGGTTTGGGCATAATAAGATGACGAGTTCAACAATGTAACTCCAAAGGACTCGGCAAACTCATTAAATTGATGAGACATAAAAGAAGCACCCTGATCGGTTGTTAAAGTTTGAGAAATGCCGAACCTATGAATAATGTGCTCTAAGACAAAACTAATTACCTCCCTATGAGTCATATTTCTCAAAGGAACTGCTTCAGTCCATTTAGTAAAGTAGTCCGTAGCCACAAGGACGAAGCGATGACCCTTAGAAGAAGCAGGATGTATCTGACCAGTGAAGTCTAAACCCCACCCCCTAAACGGCCATGGCTTTATAATAGGATTCATCATAGCCACGGGTGCCAATTGTATGTTTCCAAATTTCTGACATGCTTCACATCCTCTATAATATCGAAAACAAACTTCCAACATCGTCGGCCAATAGAAGCCTGCTCTTTTTAATAACCATTGCATCTTAGGGGCCGACTGATGTGTTCTACATATTCCTTCGTGTACTTCCCCCATGGCTACTCTCGACTGGTCGGGACCCAAACATTTTAACAATACTCCATCTATTGTTCGGCGATATAACTCGTCGTTCAACAAGGTATATTTTATAGCTTGCCGCCGAATCTTCCTATCCCTTGTTTGACTCGGATCCTTCAAATAACTAGCTAGGGGTACTCTCCAATCATTAAATTCTAAGTTGCCCGCCGACTCCGCTACTTGTGGTTCTTGTACTGAACTAGTGCCTATCGAGTCGGTGCCGCTTCTAGGCAAGTTGACTTCGAGTTCCGACAAGTCGACCTCGACTTCAAACAAGTCGGCCTTGCCTCTAACAGCAGCTAGCATTGGTTCCTTTGATATAAAGAATGTTCCTCTGCCGACTTGATACCCGGATGCTTGCTGTGCCAGAAAATTAGCTCTAACATTATCTTCCCTAGGCACATGGCTGATAGTGAAAGTATCTAGGGACTTGATTATATCTAAACATCGGTCTAGGTAACTATTGAGTAGCCCATCAAAACATTGAAACTCTCCATTAACTTGCTAAACTACTAGCAGCGAATCCCCAAAAGCATCTATGTCTTTTACACCCATGTCTACCAAATTTTGTAAACCAAACAACAGTGCTTCATACTCTGCCTGGTTATTAGTGCAAGGGTATTCTAATCGGACCGATGCTTCATAAGCAACATTGTTCGATGAAATTAAAACATTGCCAATACCTTGCCCGCTTCTACAAACCGATCCATCAAAATAAAGCTTCCATGGGCACATGCTAACATAATTAATATTTTCTTCATCTTTAACCCTATGATCAACAACGAAGTCGGTGATGACTTAACCTTTCATGGAATGCAGCGACTCATATGTCAGATCATATTCTATCAATGCATAAGCCCATTTCCCGATCCTACCACTAAGAATTGGTTGTTGCAGCATATATTTGATCACGTCGACTTGGCAAGCTACCACGCAAGTACTCGAAAGCAGATAATACCGAAACTTGGTACATGCATAGAACAAAGACAAGCATAACTTTTCAACGAACACGTACTGACTTTCGGTGTCGAGTAGACGACGACTCAAGTATGCAATGATGCATCATTCCTTGTCGACTTCCTGAGTTAAAACTGCGCCGATCACCTTATCTTGGACAGCAATATACAATCTGAACGGCACACCTAACTTGGGTGCTCGAAGCACCGGAGGACTCGACAAGTATCTCTTAATGTTATTGAAAGCAGCCCGCTACTCTGCCCCCCAAGTGAACTCGGCTTCATGCTTTAGCCGAAGTAAAGGGACAAACGATTCAATCCTCTCCGCCAGGTTAGATATAAATCGTCTTAAGTAATTTATTTTTCCTAATAGACTCTGGACATCCCTTTTGCATATGGGTTCTTCTAACTTCCTGATGGCTTCTATCTTCTTAGGGTCGACTTCTATACCATGTTCATGGATTATGAACCCTAAGAATTTACCAGCCGATACTCCAAAAGCACATTTGAGTGGATTCATCTTTAACCCATACCGATGCATTCTTTCAAAGGCCAATCGCAAGTCGGCTAAATGATGACCAAATCCATCCGACTTGACAATGACATCATCAATGTAGACTTCCAACACAATGCCCAGAAGATCATGAAAAATTAAGTTCATAGCCCGTTGATATGTGGCACCGGCATTCTTCAACCCGAATGTCATGACAACCCACTCAAACAACCCAACGAAACCAGGGCAGCGAAAGGCAGTCTTAAACATGTCCTCTTCGGCCATAAAGATTTGATTGTACCCAGCATTGCCGTCTAAGAAACTAATCATTTTGTGTCCAGAAGCAACATTTATTAGCATGTCGGCTATTGGCATGGGATACTCATCTTTGGGGGTAGCCTTGTTCAGATCTCTAAAGTCTATGCATACCCTAATTTTTCCAGTGTTCTTCTTCTCGACCGGCACAATATTTGAGATCCACTTGGCATACCTACACGGCCGAATAAATCCGGCTTTTACCAACCGATCGACTTCTTCTTTGATACGATCATACAGATTAGGGTTGAAACGCCTAGGTGGTTGCTTGTGTGGCCTGAACCCCGAATTAATGAGTAATTTGTGCTCGACTAGACTTCTACTCAACCCGGGCATTTCAGTGTAATTCTAAGCAAAGCAGTCTACAAACTCTTTAAGTAGCGCGCGTACCTCGTTCTTATGACCGACTTCCATATTGGCATTAATGAACATAGGTCGAGCAATGCTTCCGTCACCAATGTCAACTTCCTCAGGCGGGTCGGCCGACGAGAATCCTAGTCCGAGTTTCTCCATATCATCAAGGTCTTCAATGGTTTCGTGCATATCGTTCTTCCCGGAACGATACTCTTCAATGCGCTTTTGCAGCCACTTAATGCTATCTTCTTTATTCATTTTACAAAGATAAATCGTTAAGCCGAGCTATACGGCTGTGCCTGTATCGGTACAAAACCATCCCTACCGATACTAACGTAGTCGTAGTCTGATAAGTTCCTACTCGACAGGCACCTCATGTTGCCATGTTGCCAATCAACCGTTGTCTTAGCCAGAGCGATGCAAGCTGAGTTGTCTGCTTCTATAATCTCGACCTCTTCATCTACCCACTGAATTAGGCATTGATGCAGGGTCGAGGGGATGCAACAATTGGCATGAATCCAATTGCGTCCCAAAAGCACGTTATATCAGCCTTTGACGTCGACTACGAAAAAAGCAGTCGGCAAGGTTTTGCTGCCGACTGTAAGTTCTACGGACAGTATGCCTTTGGCCTCGGATAACTCCCCCGAGAACCCACTGAGCCCCATGTTGGTCTTCATTAGCTCGGACTCCTTTCGGCCTAACTTGGAGAAAACCAAAAAAGGCATAATGTTGACTCCAGCGCCGCCGTCAACGAGCATGCGGCCGATAGGTTTTCCGTTGATGTGGCCCTTGATGAACAACGGCTTCAGGTGTTGTCCAGGTTTCTCTGGCTTCTCAAACGTAGCATTTTTCGGACCGAGTACGAGTTCTGCAATCTCTAACTCGGGTGCCCGAAAATCCATGGGCAACACGAACACCATGTTGATATCCATGTCGGCAGGTATTTCCCTGCCATCACTACCGACAGCACAGGCTTCCTCCTTAGCTATGCGCTTCTCTTTCCAAGTCATCTTTGCTGGAGTCATCGGCCTTGCTCGGTTGAACTACTCATCGCGCTTCTTCTCGACTAGCTCCTCTCTGAGTTCAAGTGCTCGCAATTGCTGTACCCTCCGCTTCTGAGTATGCGTGAGTCCTGTAGGGCACCATTGAGGCTTCGGCTTTGTTCCTGGCTCAACCGACTTGATGTTGCTGACTTGCTTTTTCGTCACACCGGGTTTAGCTGCGCTGCTAGACTCTGGCCGATCCGAGTTGTCTATCGTGCCGAACTGTATCCGCCGAGTTCCCGTTGGTGACGTCGAGTTGCTCTGCAGGTTGATTGACATGGCGGATTGTTGGTGTCGATTCACCTCCGGAACTCGGGTAACGCCTGCTCCGTCTGAATCGGGCACGAGCTAGGCCGCAGTGGTGCTGCCAGATTTGGACTCGTCACACTTGACCGGCACCCAAACGCGCTTGACCGGCGAGTTGTCTCTTTGAGCCCCTCCGGATGCCGCCGAGTGCCTCTGTGCGCCGAGTTCCTTATGATGATTGGCAATCTCACTCGGTGACCTGGCTCTTGGGTTAAACCGAGTCCTCTTCCCCTGTGGGTGTTCGCTGAACTCGGGCCTCGACGGGATCGAACTCGGCTGGGCAATGCCGATTGGTCTAACGGGATGTGGGGCCCAGGGATTGAAACCCCATGGAGGGAACTGCAGATAGAAAGGAGGCGCACACCCCCAATAAGTCGGGCCTGTCGCGAAGTATGGTGGCGGAACATATGAGCCTTTTTGCCAGTACTCGGGAGCACCGAACCCTGGTCGTGGAGGTGACCTGGGGCCTTCAGGACGTCGAGGTACTCTACGGGGGAGCGCGTCGTGAGACGAGCATGATCGTGGCGCAGGTGCCTCCCTGAGCTCGCGCGTCGCCGGCCAGCTCGCAGATATCGTACTTGCTGAAGGATGTGTCGCACATCGGTTTGGTGTTGGCGACATTATTGGTTGGAGAAACTGTCTCAGGTCAGCACGCAGGCCTCCAGAGAAGCAGGTGCACTCGCCTGCACTGAAGACGCCGGGAATGGTGATGGGCAATGATTTGGCGGATGAGGTACGAGGGGAGAAGGGCCCGGTACCCGCTCAGGAGCGAAACAAGGGCACAGAGGCTCAGCAGCGCAAGTCCTGCCGCATTGTGATGTCTTTGATCTAGATTTTATGGGTTACCATAGACCTATGACAATAATCAGGATGGTGACATTAATGTGAAGGTACCGGCTGGACCGGGCGGTAGCATGTATGTTCCCGGGGGCTCGGCTGCGCCACTTGGTTAGTTCGCGATCGGAACATTGCCCTCTACTCTTGCCGATGGAAGTTAGAAATCAGAGCCGACTAGTGCAACAATGCAAGCGATATGAGCTGTTATGTAAACGAGAGGCATTGCTAATTGAGGAGGTAGAATCAGCCTACGCGTGGCGTGTGGCATTGCGGCACTTAGGGGACGTGGCGTCGAATCTGACGGCCATGATGACATCGCTACATGACTAGAGCAGACGCACCGTGGGTTCAATTACGACAAGAAGCTAGAATAATTAAGTGCTTATACGTATCCGACAAGTGTACAGCCGAAGAAGAAACTGTGTTTCGAGATGGATGAGTTATTGCACAAAGAACAGATGTGGCACCAGTGATCTCGTATTGCACGGCCGAAGGAAGGTGACCAAAATACTTCGTACTTCTACAGAAAGGCTGTCTAGCGATTTAAGGGTTTGTTTGATTAGGCGGTGGCTGTTGATAAAACTGTTGTTGGCTAGCTGCCTTGGAAAGCTGTTGTGACTGTGAGAAAGTAAACATATGGCTTTTAGTTGATCCAAATCATCTACAACATTTTAGAAAATGAGCACAGAAGCTTCAGTATATTACAAAAAGTTGGCAGAAGACAGCTTTTCCAAACAGCTGAATTTGCACTGTAAAGTCCACAGCTATCGTTAGCAAAAGCTGCTGAAAAGCTGACCGTTTGGTTTGGCTGTAGCTTTTTCTAGTAGAAAGCTGCTGAAAAGCCCAACCAAACACCCCCTAGGAGGTACTAAATCCTTCGGCTGAAGCGATCTGATGGCCAATACACCGACCATGTGGAGGAGATGAAAGGTTTGGTGACAAACTTTTTTCAGTCCCTATTCACTCAGGAAGATGATGTCACGCTAGAACCATTGCTGGAGATGTTACATGCCAACATTGATGAAGTAATGAATGATTTTTTTGCAAAGATTTTACTGATGAGGAGCTTAGTGATGCACTATTTAAGATCGGACTGTTGAAAGCACCTGGACCGGGTGGAATTTTAGCGAGGTTTTTCTTGCGGAATTGGAGTGTTCTCAAGGAGGATATTGTCAGTGTTGTCCGGAAACTTTTTGAGGAATGGTATATGCCGGAAGGAGTGAACGAAATAGTGATCGTCTTAATTCCAGAGAAGAATGATCTAGATAGTTGAAAGATTTTTGACTGATTAGTTTATGCAATACCATTTCTAAGGTGGTCTAAATGCCTGATCAACCACGTTCGGTTTATGTTTCGATCTATGTTGCAAGACATTATCTCCCACATTTAAAATGCCTTTATGATGAGGACATGACCCCTTCGGATATGATCACACTTGCCATTTTTTAAGTTCTAATTTCAACATGTGTAAATTATCAAATGAGCTTGTTTTAGACTTAATTCTAATTTTATGAACTTTATGCTACTCTCAGATAAGTGTGTTGCTATTATATTTAGAAATAAAATGCATGATGATGTTTAGAGTAACAAGATAATAATCAAGTTAAAAGAAGGCAGAACCATGCATAAAGATGACTTGTTGCTCATGCCTTCTACAAGCAAGCCATGCCTCCATGAGATGAAGATGAAGTGTGGCACGAATCGACGCCTACATGAAGATATACACATTCATACCACATTTTCAACACTTAGAAAAATTTAGCATAGTCAAAATAGAGTCCTAATGTTGTGCCACCTCAACCTAGGCTTAGACCTTGTAACAAAATAGGCCCAAGAGGGGGTCCGGAGGAGCCCTAGGAGTTTCCTACACCCCTTGGGAGAAATCCTCTCATCCCCCATGTACTCCCCTTGGTCCTCCTCATAAATACCTCATAAAGTCACCAGAAATAGTCGGGTTTTGTTTAGTTAAAAGTCAACCATACTATTATTTTGGGTCCGTCGATTGTGTCTAACAACTACTCCCTCCGTCTCAAAATGTAAGGTGTATTTTGTTTGGTTAAGGCAAGACTTTGATCAACAATTACTCTATTAGTACATTGTTTATGTGACATAAGATTGATGTCAATAGATCCGTATTCAAAGTACTTATTTATTATTGTGACTTTGTATCACAAAAACCACATATTAATAGAGTAATTGTTGGTCAAAGTCTTGTCTTCACAAAACAAAATATGCCTTACATTTTGGGATGGAGGGAGTAGTCGTCGAGATAGCTTTTCAGAACACCAATTTATCTGGTACTTCATCCATATTTGTAATTTTAGACTGCTAATATCGTAAAATTCATACTTATTCTTTGATTTCTCACAGGGATTAGAACCTCGTGTTTAGGTTGGTCATGCTTCCGGCATCGTCAATAACCTACCAGAGTTGTTTTTGCAATTGCTAAGGCGCATCATCATCGAACACTGTAGTCAGATCGTCAAAGTTCTCTCCACAAATGGATAGTTATCATTCTCATCGAAAGATCGAGACAACAAAAGTGCAATCAAGTGGTAACGGATCTCATGGTCGCTCGATGAGATTTATCTAGTTATCCCTCGTGTAGATTACATCTATTTTTACCTATTGTCTAGAAAAAACCACAAAAGAATTTATATTAGTTCATCCCTTGGTTCCAACTATAGCAAATTTTGAATTGGTACTTGAATCATGTCGAGTTGCTGGATTAGATTAGTCTTTAGTCGAAAATTTTCTACTAGAGCAAACCTCTTTTTGTTGCCCTAGTTCTTCCTGCAGAAAATTAGCACAAAAAGAGAAGAGAAGAGTTGCTGCCGTGGCAAGAATTTTGCTATCAATTTCTACCGCGACATCCCGTGCCACCATCCATTACTGCCGCTCATCCATCACTTTGTGTCATCACATGCTACTGCGCTCGCTGCCACCACTTGTCGCGTGCCATAGCCATTGTCGTGCACCACCCTACTCTGCCGTGTTTGCTGCAACCACTTGCCATGCCCCCTATCTATTGCCATGCACCACCTATCACTATCTCGGCACCATCTTGCTACTGTGACAAGAGTCTGCGTTGCCATCATGCCCGTTGCTACCACGAGCCAAGGAGAAGAGCTACTGTCGGTTTAATCTTTGCATTAGCTCTAGTAGATTGGATCAGAGAAAGAAGAGGAAAGAGTCTAGGAGAAAAGGAGAGGAAAGAGTCTAGGAGAAAAGGAAAGTGAAGTTTGCTTAAAGTTCAAGTTGGTTTGCACAAAAATTATCCAAAGTTGGCTTTATGTAGGAATTGACAAGCCTTGGACGACCTTCTATGCTCTCCCACGAACTTAAGAAGTTCCTGGACGCCAACTCCATGTAGACTTGGACAACGAGACCAGGTTTGAATCGATTTAAAGTTGGAATTTGAATTTGAGCTCAGTTCGGACTCAAAAAAATTGTCCAAAGAAATCTGAAAGAATTTTAGAAAATCAGTCATAAATGAAGGAGTCAATGGTTAAAATCTAAGCTTAATCCGACGCATGTTTCACGAATTCTAGTCCAAATAAGTTTTGGGTCTCTCTAAGTCTCCTCCCGCGATACGATTTTGTTGCTGACTTTGCTGCTACAGCAAGGTGGTGACTAGGTTACAGGAGGACGTCGACATGCTGCGGGAAAGTGTTGGCCATTTCACCGATTGAGACAGTCGTGTCTTCGTGCTCGTTGGCCCTTTATGCCACGTAGCCTCCTTAGTCATCTGAGACAAGTTTATAGGCGAGGCTGACGCCTTCATGACTTTAGTCTGGAGCTCACGCAAGAAGGGTGCCAAGTATGTGAAGGGGATTCAGAAGTCTCATGCGACGCCAGGTATTGGGACAAACCTGAAGGCTGCTAAGGGTGCGTCAAGTGGTGCTCCCACAGAGTCATCACAGCGCCCCAAGGTCTAGCGCGAATGCTTCTGTGCTCCCTACCCCAATCTGGCCACATATTTTTTGAAGTCACAACTCATCTTTTAACATTGTCACTGCATTTACGTCGCCTCGCCATTTGTGGCTCACTATTTTGTGTTATAACATCGCCTGAACTCGTCTCTTCATGGTGTGATGCTATGTTTTGACTATATTGGCTGGAATGTTTATTATTTTTACCATGCTTTTTTTGCAGAAAAATTCTTCGTGGTATGAACTCTCTGCTGGCGACGAGGACCTCGCCCTCTTGCAGTGATGTCACAAAAATATCACTTACCTAGCTTGTGGGCTAGGTGAAGACATGATGTTGTAGTCGATGAAGAGGTGGAGAAGCACGTCGCCACTGCGGAGACGGGAGCGGATAAGGATAACTTTCTCCTTTTAGCCTTCACTACAAACATAGCTTAGCACGCCGAGATGTTACATATCGGCGTATACCTCAATTCTTTATAAGCAAGCCATGGTCGTCTTGCCTGCTTGGACGCACTATTCTAGGAGAAGCATTCCATCTGTAGGTCCTCTTTGACCCGTAGCTTGTTGTAAATTGTTGTAATCTAAGTTGTAATAAGCCCTTCTCCCACCGAAAGAAAACAGTGACCATGGAGCATACATGGTCACTTTGGGCTTACTGTAACCTCATGAAATAATCGATGTGGTGTTTCTCTCCTGTTTTCCCAAGATGCCTAAGTTACTCATTTCCCGTGCTCTTCATTCATAGTGAAGTGTCTCGAGATACCCCTAACAGGGACTTCAAGGTTGATCGCCACATGACTTAGTCCGATTAGGGAAGTTTATCTTAGGACGCCATGACGTATGAGCAAAAGGGGCACTATGCAACGTGGGGACGATGAAATGTTGCTTGATGATCTCGACGGAGTTTGGCGCGCATCGCCGTGGAGCGTTATCGTGCGGTCGATCGAGACAAGGACATCACTCTTAGGGGCGCAAGATGTTACCTCGTCGCAACAGAAGGAGGATTGTGAGCGCACATCGCCATGCGGTGTTGTCGCGTGGTTCATTATGGCCAAAAAGTGGCTTTTGGGGGTGTGGGATATTACTTCGTCGTCACTCAAGGTGGATTTCTTTGACACACATCGTCGCTCTTAGGGTGCGGGATGTTACTTCGTCACCATTGAGGGCGGATTTTTTGGTGCACGTCACTGCGGAGCGTGGGTTGATCGTGGCATAGTTGTCACTCTTAGGGGCGCGGGATATTACTTTGTCGCATCCTAAGGCAGAATTTGGTGCACGTCACCGTGGAGCGCGGGTCGAATGCAGCGTGGACGTCGCTCTTGGGGACGTGGGATGTTACTTCATCGCCACCCAAAGGGGATTTTTTGGTGGAAGTCACCACTAAGCACGGGTTGAATGTGGTGTAGATGTTGCTCCTGGGGACGCGGGATGTTACTTCGTCGCCACCCAAGGAGGATTATTTTAGTGCACGCCACCATAGAGCGCGGATCGAACATGGCGTAAACGTCCCTCTTGGGGGCTCAAGATGTTACTTCATCACCACCCAAGGCAGATTTTTTCTGTGCACATTGCCACGAAGCATGGGTCGAACATGGCATAGTCGTCGCTCATGGGGGCGCGGATGTTACTTTGTTGCCACCCAAGGCGGATTTTTTTGGCGCACGTTGCCATGGAGCACGAGTCAAACATGGCATGTCATCGCTCTTGGGGGCGCAGGATGTTAGTTCGTCGCCACCCAAGATGGATTTTTTTGGCGCACGTCGCCGCGAAGCACGGGTCAAGCATGGCATAGATGTTGCTCTTGGGGATGCGGGATGTTAGTTTGTCGCCACCCAAGGTGGATTATTTTGGTGCACATCACCGTGGTGCGCGGGTCAAACACAGTGTAGACGTCGTTCTTGGGGGCACGGAATGTTACTTCGTCACCACCCAAGGGGGATTTTTTTGGTACACATCGCCGCAGAGCACAGGTCAAACGTGGCTGAGGCATTGCTTCCTGCACAAGGAATACCATAACACAATCTACATACATGTTAAGATAAACGTGAGTTTTCTGGTGAGATGTAGCAAATGTTACAAGGACAAAGTCCCAATGAGCTGATGCAACAGCTATTTTGCACACGAAGTTATGCGAGATGTCTTAAGATGACTTCATACATAGTACCTCAAAGATTATCCGCATTCCAACTGTGCTTTAGGACGACTCCATCCAGGCTTCACAGTTAGAATGATGACGGGCGAGATGAACTGATAACCTCGTATGGGCCTTCCCACTTGGAGCCGAGCTTGCCATCCACCTCTGGGTTGAGCTTCTTCTTTTGCACCAGATCGTCAACGCCTATGGGACATGGCTTGACCATCTTGTTGTATGCGTTGGCCATCGTTGCTTGATATCGTTCGATGTTAAGGGAGGCCTCTTGATGCACACTATCAAGCCCCTCAAGCAACGTTGTATGGTTATCATTGTCTGGTTGCTCAACAACACGCAACAACTTGAACATGATCTCCATTAGGGTGACAGCTTCCTCGCTGAACAGAAGCTTGAACAGAGTGTGGCCCATTGCTCAGCTTACTACAGTACGAGTGACCATAACACACTTGGGATCTCGTCGGCCCATTTTTCTGCAGGAAGCTCGAATAGGCCAGTACGAAGACCTGAAATAATAACACTGTTAGCCCTTTCCACCATAACATTCGCCTTTGGGTTGGCGACGGAGGTGAAGCACCATTTGATGCCCAGGCCAGCGCAGAAGCTCTTGAACATTGATGCATCGAATTGGGTTCCATTATCAACTGTTAGCTCGTGTGGCATGCCAAAGCGACATAAATATTTTTCCATACAAACTTCTTAAATGCTCCTTAGGTGATCTTGGTAAGAGACTCTACCTCAACCCACTTTGAGAAGTAGTCGATGGCAACGACTATGAACTTTGCGCCGTGGCTCGCCATCTTCAATGGGTTGACCATATCAATCCCCCAGCGAGCAAAGGGCCACAAGGGCAAGATGGGATGCATCTTGCTTGCAGGCTTGTTTGAACCCCTTCATATCCATTGGCACGCTGGACAAGTCTTCACAAGGCTTTGCACATCGCCCAACACGGTCGACCAGTAAAACTCTGCATGGTACGCCTTGGAGATCAGGGACCTGGGGGTGAGGTGCGAACCATAGAGCCCCTAGTATATACCTTTCAATAGGTCTTGTCCTTCTTCCTTTGAAACACATCTGAGGAAGGGTGTGCAAACTCATTTTTGTACAAGGATCCGTCGTGGATCATGAAACTTCGAGCTCGGGCTATCAAACGACGTGTTGTGACAGGATCCTCGAGCTCCACCTCGCTGGTAAGATAGGCTATAATCAGAGTCCTCCAATGTTCCTGAGATATGATGTTAACGTGGCTAGCCCCTCAATGGACACGGTCATAATGATCTCGTAAAATGTCCCTGGCGATGCATCAATCCCGCTGCTAGCTACCCTAGCAAGCAAGTTGGCCTATGTGTTATCTCCACGTGGTATGCTATGAATCGTAATTCCCAAGAAGTGTCTTCCCATTGCTCGCGTGGGGGCTAAGTACTTCATTATTCCTAGATCTTTCGCCTAGTAACCTTTGCCGACTTGTCCAACAACTAATTGTGAATTGCTCTTGACTAGAAGGCGACATGCCACCACTGCCCATGCCTTGCGAAGGCCAAGCAAGAGTGCCTCGTACTCCGCGACGTTGTTGGTGGTCTTGAATTCAAGGTGAGTCAAGTACAAGGTACGAGCCCCTTCGGGCGACTCTAGCACTGCCCCAGCGTCAGCACCATCGGCACATCAGGAGCCATCGACGCACAATGTCCATATGGGCTCCTCGGGACCTTGGTCGAGGCTGTTGTCTTGCAGAACCCACTCTGTGGTGAAATCTACTAGGACCTGCAACTTGATGGCAGTTCTCGGAGGAAACTCAATGATAAAGGGAGCAAGCTTGGCCAACCATTTGCTTACCTGGCCAGTGGCCTCTCAATTGTGGAGCATCTCGCCTATTGGGTAAGTGGATGACACTCGAATCTGGTTGAAAGGGATCTCAGGAGTCGACTAGAGGGGGGGGTGAGTAGGTCGGCTCTAGAAATTAAAATGCCTAATGGGTTTCTCTTCTGGAGATAGGTCAATCCTAGAGAAAATATATGCAACTGATGTACGTAACTGAGACTCAGCAAGATATATCAGATAAACACCAGACACTCAGATAGAAAACTCAGCTGATGTAGAGCAAGTTATATTCAGAGCTAACTGAGTCTCAGGTGTGAGAGTCAGGTGAGTGCATCAGATGATGTGAACAGGAAAGGTACTAGCTTTAGCAGGAGCTAACTGAGTCTCAGGTGAGGAAACTCAGTTAGTGTGCAACAAATAAAGGTGCTCTAGTGATCTAAGTATACATAGATATCAGAATAAGTAAGAGCTGATCACAAGACAGAAAGTAAAGCGCACAATGATTTGTTTTACCGAAGTTCCTACTTCTTGCGAAGCAGTACGTCTCCGTTGAGGAAGCTGTTCTCACAGCCGGCACCAAAACGTGCTCTTTCCTCGAGTACCTTTCTTGTGTGGAATCCTTTTATCTTGCTGCTGCAAGACAGGCAGACCCGAATCGCCCTCACAGACTCTTGGTGGCAGCCACACAAGACTTGGCTTGCTCACCAACTCCAAGAGCACTCCCACTCTTGGAGGAACCAGTACCTCGAAGATTACACCTGAAGGACTAAGTAACTCACTCTCACGATGGATGCACGCAGGCAACACTCACTTGGAGACCTAGAGCTCTTTCTTTCTCAACAGGTTGCTTTCGGGTTAGAGGCAAAGGTTGGGTAAAGGTTCGAGGTTGAAAACCTCCCCAGGTTCCCTATTTATAGGGTCCCTGGCAGCTAGCCGTTACCCTCATGCCACGTCAGACAAAGAGCCACCAGACCTAACCTATCTGAGACTCAGCTAACGAGCACCTCTGGTAACCTACTAGCCACGGCTGAGCTACCCACCTGAGTCTCAGATGCCAAACTCAGGTGGACTCGGTTGCCTCAGGCAGCACCTGAGCACAACTCTGGCCGGCTCACTACAAGCCTACAACTGACCAGAGAGCAATGACCTCGCCAAAGTCCCTGACCAGCTCGCTTAGACCCTTGGCACTGGTTCCAAGCTTCTTCACCGAAGACGACTGCCCTTGTAGACGCACAGAGAACCCTTGGTCCTGATCCACCAGCTTCCTAGCTCCTCCAGGACTTATCAAGCTTGCATTCACGGCCCTTGAACTCCATCAAGCAACCATCACCTCGCTTGCCCTCGAGCACAGCCTCGGCTTCCTCGCAACTGTGCCTCAGGAACCTAGCTCAGCTGGTCCTTCTGACCTTCCCAGTTCCTTGCTCTTTTTAGGGCTCATCATCAACAGTTGTCTCACTTCAGCTTTCACCTGTCCATCTAATCCCTGTTCACACTCATTGCAAAACATTAGACACAGGTGAGGATTGCCAATAACCATCAAAACCAAACTCTGGGGCAAGATAGCCATCCTTCCAAGCTCCATGGGAGTGGATGCACTTTCAATCTCCCCCTTTTTGGTGGTTAGTGGCAACCCCTTTAAAACATTCATTTAGATAAAAAGAGTATTGCATTTAACCTTGTTTGACACCAACTCCCCCTTAAGATGTGCACAAGTGAGATTTTGCATTTGAATACAAGTGTGCAGATCAGATTTAAACATTTGAGAGTTGATGCAAGCACAGGTTCTCACAACATAACTGAGAATATAAGCACAGCGGAATAGCAGGTATGTTGGAGGAGTACTCAGTAAATAAGATAACAGAATGGATTGCATGCTTGAGTACAAATATCAAATATCAGAGCGTCATGTATATATCGAATATCAGAGCATAGAGTTAAAGAGAGTAATATCATGTATCAGAGCAGATCAGAGCCGATGTGATAAAAAGATCAATGTATTTCAATATATTTGTACAATACAAAAACGAGGTGTTCAAGACTGATAAAAACATTTTGCAGTACATAGAATGTCTTGACACACATGCAGTCTAGTCTACCCCTTTACATACTGCTCCCCCTGAATATAATACTCTCCCCTTTAAGCTATTCTCTCCCTACTCTCTCTCCCCCTTTGCCACTAAGCACTAAAAAGAGATAGGAAGAAGAAGGAAAAAGATCCTCAGGGAGCTGGCTTTGGTTGCAGAAGGGATAGGATCTGATCAAATTTGCTGTTGACCGAGGCCTTGAGATCTGCCATCTCACTCTTGAGTTCAGATTTCAGCTGAGCCATTTCTTGTTGCAGTTCATCTTGTCTCCTCTTGATAACAGAGATCTGTACTGGCACAACCCGTTTAATGAAAGCATCAATAGCTGCGGGATTGTCTAGGCGTTGAACCAAAGGAAGACTGTCTGATGAAAGGTTCACAGAGACCGATGCTTGTCGCTCAGCAGGAGGAGATGATTCTCTAGCTGAGTCTCGGGTGGGAGACACCTGAGGCTCAGGTAGAATTGCTGGGAGATCAGCTGCTGGCTGAGGTGACCTGACTGAGTCTCTGGTGGCTTGCTCTGGAGGCTCTGAAAAGGCCGACTGAGATGAGTTTAGGATGTTGTAGAAAGGAACTTCATCTTCATGGTCATCCTTCTGAGGTCTGAATTTGCTGAGATATGTCTTCTTGTCAAGAGAGAAGACTGCAGATGCTAAAGATGTTCTTTGGAGAATCATATGCATTAGATATGAGCCATATCTCATCTTGTCAGATCTGTTCTTCTGGCACTCATTTATTTCTGAGAATATGTATCTGGCCACATCAAACTTCTCTTTCTTGGCTATGAGCTCAAGAATTCTCCATACTGGATTGTATATGGCATCAGTTCCTCCACCTTTGGCACAGATGGATATGTTCAAGATCTTCACTATGTGCTTGGGTGTCTTCATCAATCCTTTGAAATTGGAGATATGCTTAGGGACTGCACCCTTAACAGGAGGAGGCACAAAGCCTGTAGGGAAGAACTTCTTCCTTTTCTCATTTGGAACCCAATCTGGCAGGAGACTCTTATCTTCTTCTGAGCCTTTGGATATGCTGATCTTCTGTAGCTTTGACCCTGATGGTAGATTGAACATCTCTGCAAACTCTGGAGCTGTGATGCACAGCAGTTGACCTCTTGTCATCCAGAGCATATAATCTTGATTGTTCTGCTCTACAAAGACTGTTGCATAGAATTCCTTGATAGCTTCAGAATCATAATCTTGGTTTAAACTGCATATCTTATCAAGTTGAACAGCAGCTAGAATCTGCTTCAGATTTCCTAAGCCGTTCTTAGCAAGATTTTCCCAATCAATTGGCATGCTGTCAACAAAACCTTTCTTCTGCAGCAAGAGATGATAGCTTGATTGCTGCTGATCATTCCAAAACCTTGGATCAGTGCAATGTCTTCTTTTCAGATTTCCTTCACTGTCAAAGTATGGATTTGTGGTTCTCATGGCAGTGTAGTTTGATGTGCTTCTTGAGTCCAGGTTCATGGAGGCTAGACTGGCATCTGCCTTTGGTAGCTTCTTGAAAGCAGTTGCAGATATGAATTTCATCATTGATGTGTCAGATCGTGCAACTTTTGAGAATATAGCTGAGTATTTGGCTTCCAATGACTCATCTGACTCTTCTAACTGAGTCTCAGCCGGGATATCTTCTGAGTCAGATGCAGAGGGGGATGAGTCTGATTCTTCTGCTGACTCTTTCCTTCCACCACTCTCCTCTTCTTCTTGATATTCTTCATCTGATTCAGACAGCTTTTGCTTCTTCTTGCGAGGAGATGGAGGATGAGGGTCACTTGGACTTGAGTAGGAGTCATCTGAGTCTTCTGACTGAGTCTCAGTTGACTGTGCCTGAGACCCAGTTGGCATCCTATGAACTGACTCAGGTGCTGGAGAAGATACTGCTTTTTCTTGCTCTTCAAGTCTTGTTTCTTCTTGAGCTGGTTCTAAGTCTGATAGAGACTGAAATACAGAACCCATGCTCACTGATACTCCAACTGATGGATCTGCTTGTGGCTCAGTTGGGTTTTCATGTGCTTTAGTTGACTTCTCTTCGAAAGATGATCTTAGCTTATCCATAGATTCTTCCATAGTCTGATCAAGTTCTTTTTCTCTTGAGTCAAGCTCAGCCAAAATGTCTTCAATTGATTCTATGGCAGCTTTCTGTTGAGGTTCCACTTCAGTGAGGACTAATTCTAGTCCAGCTGATGCAGCTGCCTGAGACTCGGCTGGCTTACTCAGCTGAGGCAGTGAACCACTGGCTTGTTGAAGGGGCACTGCATCAAGTGCTTGAGAACTGGATGTATAAAATATCCTTGAGTTTGTTTCAGCAATTTCATTTTGTAGATGCTTCTTACGAGCTTCATCAGCACAAGAGTTTAACTCCAACATGAGATTCTCTATTCTCCTTTGAAGAATGATATCTGAGAACCTTGTCCAGAGAGGCTTATAATCTTCTGAGAGTTGAGGGAATAGACGATCAATTTGATTGATCAGGTCTGCTTTCTCTTGTCCAGAGGCTTTTCCTTCTTGCTTCAGCAGCTTTTTGAGTTCTTCATGGATTGCCTTGTCCTTCAGCTGAGTTTCTCTTTGGAGTTTCACACTCTTTGGAACATCTGGTGATTCAAAGATTTGCTTTGCAAGAGCATCTATTCTTTCCTTCATTTGAGGCCTTTCCTCATCTGTGGCATTAGGCAACTTATCAGTTAAGTCTTGCCATTTTTTGATAAGTTTGCTGTGTTCCTGTCTTTTAAGAGCTTCTACTCTCCATTCAGCTTCTTCCTCTTCTTGGAGTTGCTTCTTTGTTTTCTTCTTGACTACCACAGCCTCTGATCTTGGCTTCTTTGGCACTTTGCTCAGGGATAAATCTGTTGACTTGCCTGCAGCCCTTGTCCTTTTGAGTGTATCAACTACTGGAGCCTTCTTGACTTTGATAGCTGCCTCTTTCTCAGCAGCCTTCTTGGCTCTTTCTTCAGCTCTTTTCTTCTTTGCTTCCTCAGCTTGGGCTTTCTTTTCAGCTGCTTTTGCTTTCCTTTCTTGCTTCAATTGTTCTTCCTTGCTAGCTTTCTGAGCTTCTAATTCTCTCATTCTTTGAGCTGACTGAGCTGCAGCTATGTCCATCTGACGCTTCTCCTCTTGTAGCTCTTTGAGCCTAGCTTCTCTTTTGGCTAGCTCAGAGGGTGACATAGGCGCTTTTACTGATTTTTGGGCAGCTTCTTCTGCATCCAATTTCTTTGCAAGACTTTTAGCCTGCTCTGCCTCCCACTCTAACTGCTGCTTCTGACTTAGGAGCTGAGTTCTCAGACCAATGGGCAGATCATCAGTTATATCCTCAGCCACATTCCTTGATTCAGACATCTGCATAGGTGAGATAGGATAGAGAATAGATAAGAGATAATCCTATTGCAGAGAAAACAGGAATATTTGGCTATTTTTGGATGTTTTTAGGAGAGTTTCACAAGTCATCTCATGCTACCTGACTTAGCTACCTGACACTCAGGTGAGATAAATTGTGTAACTCAGGTGGAGTAGCAGAGCAACCTAGGTTTATCGAATCTTGCTGAAATTTGAGAATTCTGGACAATGAGTTGCAAGAAATCGTTCTAGAGGTTAAAGATATATCATCTCTTTCTAATTCCACAACTAAAAGCTACTCGAGAGCTTGGAATTCGCATTAAGGCGGAAACCACCCTAGTTCCGTGAAGAACAGCTCGAGGAGACTTACATTTGGAATTTTGATTGGAGATGAGGGCGCCAAAACAATCAGGAGAGCTTTGGGAAGCTTCGGAGAGAGCGAAGATCGTCGGAGAAGTGCACGATCGTTGAGAATCAGATGGCGGCGATGGGCGCAAGGGCACTGAGACTCTGAAGAGGGTTTAGCGCGAACCGTTACAGAGGTGGGTTTTTATATCCCGAGTGGCCCTGTGGCACCTGAGGGTCAGCTGGATTGCTACCTGAGACTCAGGTAGGAAATAGAAATTGAGCTGAGCTCCAGACTTAGGAATGTTCTCCAGGATTTTTGAATGTGTTCAGCTGAGGTTCATGTGGAAGACTCAGCTGACAAGGTTTTCAATAGGATTACCAGAGAGATCTTAAGGATAAGAGATGAAAGCAATAGAGAGAATTTCTTTTCAAACACAGCTTGCCAAACAATCAATCAATACAGAGCTAAAGCTGTGTTGAATTGAAATAGATGGTGAGATCCAACTTATCTAACCCAATGGTGAATCCATGAGTTCAATAAGATGCAAAATCAGCATGGTATCTATAAGACCTTACCCCACCTGAGGTACAACCGAGACTCAGGTGGCTGACTCATGTAGAATGCAGAGAATGAAAAACCAGAAATGCAATCATGTGTACACGTGTATCATCATTTCCTCACTGCACATTCGAGATATCCATGATATTTAGCTCATGCCTGAGGGTACAGAACCTATTCTCATCTAAAGGCTTGGTGAAAATATCAGCTAGCTGAGCTTCGGTTCTAACATGGCACAGTTGGATATCTTTCTTTTCTACATGGTCTCTTAGAAAGTGATGTCTCACTTCTATGTGTTTGGATCTTTGGTGTTGGACTGGGTTGTTGGCTAACTTGATTGCACTTTCATTGTCACAGAAGAGGGGTACTTGAGACATAGATATGTTAAAATCCTTCAAGGTCTGCCTCATCCATAACAATTGAGCACAACACCCACCAGCTGCTATGTATTCGGCTTCTGCTGTGGATAGGGCTACTGAATTTTGTTTCTTGGAAGCTCCAGGATACAAGGGAACGCCCTAGAAATTGGCAGGTACCTGAGGTGCTTTTTCGGTCAACCTTACACCCGGCATAATCACTATCTGAATAGCCTACAAGCTCAAATGGTGCACCCTTAGGATACCATAGACCAAACCCAGAGGTATGAATCAAGTATCTCAGTATTCTACGAACAGCAGTGCGATGAATGTCCTTAGGATCAGCTTGAAAACGTGCACACATGCAAACACTCAACATTATATCAGGTCTAGATGCACATAAATACAACAAGGAACCTATCATAGACCTGTACTCCTTCTGATCAGTGGACTTACCTTGTTGGTTCAGATCAAGATGAGCATTTGTTTGCATGGGAGTAGATATTGACTTAGCTTTGTCCATGTCAAACTTCTTGAGGATGTCCTTGGCAAACTTCTCTTGAGAGATGAAGGTTCCCTGCTTGAGTTGTCTGATTTGCAGCCCTAGGAAGAACTTCAGCTCTCCTACCATGGACATCTCAAACCTTTTTATCATCATCTTGCTGAACTCATCACTTAGCACACAGTTAGTACTTCCAAATATTATGTCATCGACATATATTTGGCATACAAATAAGTCCTTGCCTTTAACTTTAGTAAAGAGTGTAGTATCAACAAGCCCAATTTTGAAACCATTATGTATAAGAAACTCCTTTAGGGTATCATACCAAGCACGAGGGGCTTGTTTGAGACCATATAAAGCTTTGTGGAGAACATATACATGATGGGGTCTTTTTGGATCTTCAAAACCAGGGGGCTGTTCTACATACACAAGTTCAGCAAGCTTACCTTGGAGAAAGGCACTCTTGACATCCATTTGATAAAGCTTGATGTTGTGATGATTTGCATAAGCTAAAAGTATCCTGATAGCTTCAAGTCGAGCTACAGGTGCAAAGGTCTCACCAAAATCCAAGCCTTCTATTTGAGTGTAGCCTTGAGCAACCAATCTTGCCTTGTTCCTCACCACTTGGCCTGTAGAATCTTGCTTGTTGCGAAAGACCCACTTTGTTCCTATAATATTGTGATCCTTGGGTCTTTCAACAAGTGACCAGACTTCATTTCTCTCAAATTGGTTCAGCTCTTCATGCATAGCATTGATCCAGTCTGAGTCAGACAGAGCTTCACCTACATTTTTAGGCTCAAAGGTGGAAACAAAAGAGTAGTGAGCACAAAAGTTAGCAATACGAGAACGAGTAGTCACTCCCCTATTAATGGCACCAATGATTTGGTCTACAGGGTGATCCTTCTGCAGCCTGCTGATCACAGGGGGTTCTGGGTCAGCCGCCTGAGTCACAGCTGGAAGTGGGTCAGCTGGGTGTATCTGTGACTCAGTTGGCTCTTCCTGAGACTCAGCTGGGTGCATGGAGGCTTCTGAGTCCAATAGATCATTAGCTGGGTTGTACTCGAACTCAATGCCATTGACTTCATCCTGCTCATCAGCTGGGTCAGGTAGATTTGTAACTCCAGATGAAGCTTGCTCCTCAACTTGGGGCCTGACTTCACCTGTTGACTTGTGAAGTATATCTACCTTCCCTGAAATATCATTAGCAACTTGCCCATCTTGTGAGCCGTTAGATTCATCGAATGTCACATCTACAGCTTCTTCAACAACCTTAGTGTTGGTGTTAAAGACTCTGTAGGTGTGAGATTCTGAGCTATATCCAACAAATATTCCTTCATCGGATTTGGATTCAAATTTAGAGAGACGTTTGCCTTTCTTCAAAATATAGCACTTACAACCAAATACTCTGAAGTAGGAGACGTTTGGCTTCTTGTTGGTCAGCAGCTCATAAGGTGTCTTCTTTAGGAGTGGGTGAAGATATAGTCTATTGATGTTGTGGCAGGCAGTATTCACAGCTTCAGCCCAAAACCTTGCTGGTGTTTTGTACTCACTCAGCAGTGTTCTTGCCATCTCTATCAGGGTCCTGTTCTTCCTCTCCACCACTCCATTCTGCTGTGGTGCATAGGGACCAGAGAACTCATGCTTAATCCCATGCTTGTCCATGAAGGCTTCAACTCTTGAGTTCTTGAATTCTGTCCCATTGTCACTTCTCACTGCCTTCAAGTTGATGTTCCATTCATTTTGAACTCTGACAATGAGGTGCTTGAACCTTTTGTACACCTGTGACTTGTCCTTCAAGAAAAATACCCAAGTGAAACGTGACAAGTCATCTACAACAACAAAACCATACTTGTTACCTCCAATGCTCTCATATGTGGTTGGACCGAACAAATCAATGTGTATGAGATCGAATGGAGAAGTAGTGGTCATGATGTTCTTGGGTGGATGAGGGCTTCCAACTTGCTTTCCAGCCTGACAAGCACAGCATGGCTTGTCTTTGTTGAATTGGATCTGCTTCAGGCCTAGGACATGTTCTTCTTTACTGAGTTTGTTCAGCAGCCTCATTCCCACATGACCTAGCCTCCTGTGCCACAGCCAGCCTAACTGAGCTTTGACTATAAGGCAACATGGCACAGCTGCTTCTTGATCCTGAAAATCTACAAGATATAGCTTATCTACTCGATAGCCTTTGAAAACTTGTGAGTCATCTGTTAGTTTCTGGACATAGACCTCTTTAGGATAAAATGTGACTTTCATTCCAGCATCACATAATTGAGAAACAGATAAGAGATCATATGAAATAGACTCAACAAGCATTACTTCAGTAAGAGAATGTTCCTGAGATATAGCAATTTTACCACAACCCAATACCTTGCCTCTTGAATCATCAGCATAGTTGACATACTTGCAAGGAAGGTTATCTTTTCTTATCTCAGAAAACTGCTCTTTGCCTCCAGTCATGTGCTGTGTGCAGCCACTATCCATGACCCATTTTGTTCCACTGGAGGCAGAGCCCTGCACGATTAGTTTCGAGACTTAGGAACCCAAATAGCTTTGGTTCCCAAGTTAGCAGGTCTCTTACTGTAAGCATCAATAGCAGGAATAAGATTAACATTAGGGTTCTTAGCAGCTATGGCTTTAGAAAGCTTAGAGAACCTCTGAATCTTTCTCAGATTCTTATCTCCTGCAAACTCAGATGGAGGGGTTAGCAAATTTGCATTGCACCTGAGTGAGCTACCTGAGTTACAGGTGGCTTTCCCTGACTTCGGTACCCAACCGAGTGAGTCACCTGAGACACAGGTGACTACTGACTTTGGTACCCAAATGCTTGGTACCTTCTTGTACCTACTCCAGGGTCCAACATATATTGCCTCAGGCTTGCCCTTTTTCCCTGTCTTAAGCACATAGCTTGGATTAGAGGGAATTTTCACATAACCATCTGTCTTTCGATGGTTTCCTGCAAGAGAGTTAGTATCATATTTCCCTTTCTGAGGAACAAAGTGATTCTGCAAGTATTTCTTGTTAGTAGCAGAGGGAGTATATGAAGACTTGTTCTTTATAAGTGCAGGAGTGAAACCAAGTCCCCTTGTACCATTATTCTTTAGTACTAAGGTGGACTGAAGCCTAGCAAAGTTCTGCATGCCTATGTTAGCACTGCATAGGCCTATTCTCATGAGCCTTTTTAGCTCTTCATGCTCCTCCTTGAGCTCATTGTACTTTGCTGCATCAACAAAGTTAGTAGCAGTTGAAGTGCTTGATTCACTGGATGAATCTACAACAAACACTGTACTAGAAGTAATAGCATTGATGCGAGATGCACAGTTTAAACAGGTTTCTATAACAGTAGGAGGATTTGCATCAGGTGTAACAGCAGTGCAAGATGAGTGAGTTTCTTTGAGTTTATCATGCTCAGAGATTAGGAGCTCATGTGATAGCTTAAGTTTGTTTTGAGCTTCCTGCAATAAGTAAACCTCCTCATCAAGATCTGCCTTAGCATCTTGTGCATTATCAAGGGACACCTGCATGTCAGTTAGTTTGTCCCTGAGAGAGATGTTTTCTTTTCTCTCTTTCCGAAGGAGCTTCTCTGTCCTGTCAAGAATATCCATTAGTTGAGCATAATCAGGGAAGTCATCCTCAGTCATTACCTTGCTGCCTTTAGCCATAAGGCATAGGGCTGGAGTCTCAGCATATGTAGGATCTGCATCCTTGTCGAAGAGAGAGTCTGACTCGGGTGCGCAGCTGAGTGACCCAACTGAGTCTTCTCCTGGCTCAGTTGGACTCCTGAGAGATCCACCTGAGACACAGATGGCTAACCCAGCAAGCTCAGTTTCTTCCTCTGACTCCTCCTCTGACTCTGAGTCATCTGAGACCCAGGCTTGTCCCACATAAGCTCTGGCAGCAGAGGTCTTCTTCTTTCTGAATATGGGAGGCTTCCCTTCTTTGTACTTCTTCTTGACAATGATCTCCTTCTTCTTGTACTTGCCATCCTCTTGTCTCTTGCTCTTTTTGGGACAGTCAGCAATGAAATGTCCTGAGTCACCACACTCAAAACACTTCTTGTCACTGAGTTGCTTCTTCCCTTTGAATCTATCAGCTGAGCCTGAGAACTTCTTCCTTCGATAGAACTTTCTGAAGTTCCGAGTAAGCATGGCAAGCTCATTCTCCTCATCAGTGGACATCTCTTCATCTGGATCTTCTTCTTCATCACTTGAGTCCCTGTGAGTGGCCACTGCCTTGAGGGCTATGTCCTTGTTCTTCCCAGAGGTGATAGCATGCTTCTTGGAGTGATTTAGCTCCATCTCATGAGTGAGCATTCTACCAAGGACATCTGTGGGCTTTAATCTGTCAAAGCCATCCTTTTCTTTCATCATCAGACGCAGAGTGTGATAAGGCTTGGGAAGCACAAAGAGGAACTTCTTGATCACATCTCCATCTTCCACTCTGTTGGACCCAAGGGCTTTCAGCTGGTTAGTGATCATGGTAAGTCTTGTGAAGATGGAATTGATGTCCTCTCCAGGTTGGTAATGGAAGTTGTCAAGTTCATGCTCCAGCACATCTTTCTTGGACCTCTTCAACGTGTCACTACCTTCATAGATGGCCTGAAGTGTGAACCATATATCTCTGGCTTCCTCAAAGGTGCAGACACGATTGAAGTCATGCTCTTGCAGTCCCATATAGATAGCATTGGCAGCTCTAGCATTGTTCTTGATGCTGATCTTCTCTTGATCAGTGGGATTGCTCTCATCAATCACATCAAGACCTGTTGTGACAATCTTCCATACATCTGGGTCAAGTGCAGTAAGATGCATTTGCATCTTCCGCTTCCAAAAGGCATAATTAGTACCATCAAACATAGGAACTCTACCCTCATAGTTCGACATCCTTTAGACTCTGGCTGTTAAGCCAATTATGAGCAACGAGGCTCTGATACCACTTGAAAGGGATCTCAGGAGTCGACTAGAGGGGGGGTGAATAGGTCGGCTCTAGAAATTAAAATGCCTAATGGGTTTCTCTTCTGGAGATAGGTCAATCCTAGAGAAAATATATGCAACTGATGCAGGTAACTGAGACTCAGCAAGATATATCAGATAAACACCAGACACTCAGATAGCAAAACTCAGCTGATGTAGAACAAGTTATATTCAGAGCTAACTGAGTCTCAGGTGTGAGAGTCAGGTGAGTGCATCAGATGACGTGAACAGGAAAGGTACTAGCTTTAGCAGGAGCTAACTGAGTCTCAGGTGAGGAAACTCAGTTAGTGTGCAACAAATAAAGGTGCTCTAGTGATCTAAGCATACATAGATATCAGAATAAGTAAGAGCAGATCACAAGACAGAAAGTAAAGCACACAATGATTTGTTTTACCGAAGTTCCTACTTCTTGCGAAGCAGTACGTCTCCGTTGAGGAAGCTGTTCTCACAGCCGGCACCAAAACGTGCTCTTTCCTCGAGTACCTTTCTTGTGTGGAATCCTTTTATCTTGCTGCTGCAAGACAGGCAGACCCGAATCGCCCTCACAGACTCTTGGTGGCAGCCACACAAGACTTGGCTTGCTCACCAACTCCAAGAGCACTCCCACTCTTGGAGGAACCAGTACCTCGAAGATTACACCTGAAGGACTAAGTAACTCACTCTCACGATGGATGCACGCAGGCAACACTCACTTGGAGACCTAGAGCTCTTTCTTTCTCAACAGGTTGCTTTCGGGTTAGAGGCAAAGGTTGGGTAAAGGTTCGAGGTTGAAAACCTCCCCAGGTTCCCTATTTATAGGGTCCCTGGCAGCTAGCCGTTACCCTCATGCCACGTCAGACAAAGAGCCACCAGACCTAACCTATCTGAGACTCAGCTAACGAGCACCTCTGGTAACCTACTAGCCACGGCTGAGCTACCCACCTGAGTCTCAGATGCCAAACTCAGGTGGACTCGGTTGCCTCAGGCAGCACCTGAGCACAACTCTGGCCGGCTCACTACAAGCCTACAACTGACCAGAGAGCAATGACCTCGCCAAAGTCCCTGACCAGCTCGCTTAGACCCTTGGCACTGGTTCCAAGCTTCTTCACCGAAGACGACTGCCCTTGTAGACGCACAGAGAACCCTTGGTCCTGATCCACCAGCTTCCTAGCTCCTCCAGGACTTATCAAGCTTGCATTCACGGCCCTTGAACTCCATCAAGCAACCATCACCTCGCTTGCCCTCGAGCACAGCCTCGGCTTCCTCGCAACTGTGCCTCAGGAACCTAGCTCAGCTGGTCCTTCTGACCTTCCCAGTTCCTTGCTCTTTTTAGGGCTCATCATCAACAGTTGTCTCACTTCAGCTTTCACCTGTCCATCTAATCCCTGTTCACACTCATTGCAAAACATTAGACACAGGTGAGGATTGCCAATAACCATCAAAACCAAACTCTGGGGCAAGATAGCCATCCTTCCAAGCTCCATGGGAGTGGATGCACTTTCACTGGTGCACCAAGAGGTAGTGTCGTAGCTTCCTTGAGGCCATGACATGGGCATATGCTAAAATTTCTAACTCTATGGAACACACCTTCACACCTTCGCACCTTGCAGCGATTCTAACACATCACTGGATGTTGAAGTCGGTCCTGCTCCTTGACAAGAATGGCACTGACTACCAAAGTGGTGGTGGCGAGGTACAGTAGAAGCATCTCGCCATCTGACGGGCTCTAAAGAAGCGGTGGTGAGCTGAAGTATTTCTTCAAGGCTTCAAATGCTACTTGAATCTCCTCTATCCACTCAAATTAACTTCCCGAACCCTCACAAGGCTTTGAAGAACGGGAGGTCCTTCTCAGCAGAGCGAGATACGAATCGCCCAATGCAGTCAATCGCCCTGTTAGCTTTTGCATTTGTTTGGTGTTTGCTAGGGCTCCAGGCTAAGGATTGCATCGGCCTTCTTTGGGTTGGACTCGATGCCCCTCTTAGATACGAGGAATCCTAGGAGTTTTCCAGCTCGCACACCAAACACACACTTCTCCGAGTTCAGCTTCATGTTAGATCGTGTAACGTTCGTGAACGTCTCTTGGACGTCTCCTAGGTGGCATTGGGTGAGGATGCTCTTTATGACAATGTCGTCCACATTGGCATCCATGTTTCGTCCAACTTGGGCACTGAGCATCCTGCTCACCAGTCAGGTGAATGTCACCCCAGTGTTCTTGAGGCCGAACTTTGGGCGAGGATGCTCTTTATGACGATGTCGTCCACATAGGCATCCATGTTTCTTCCAACTTGGGCACTGAGCATCCTGCTCACCAGTCGGGCGAATGTCACCCCAGCGTTCTTGAGGCCGAACTGCATGTAGACATAGCAAAATATCCCAGATGGGTGATGAAGCTCGTCTTCTCCTCGTCCTCATCGGCCATCCACACCTGGTAATATCCACAATATGCATCCAAGAAGCTCATGAGCTCGTAACCAGATGTCACATCTACTAGCTGGTCGATCCGAGGAAGTGGGAAGTTGTCCTTTGGGCATGCTTTGTTGAGATCAGTGTAGTTGACGCACATCTGCCACTCAATGTTCACCTTCTTCATAAGAACTTTGTCTGCAAGCCACTCCAGGTGCATGACCTCGTGAATGACCACGGCTTTGAGGAGCTTGGCTACCTGGTCATGCACGGCAACCTACCGATCAGATGACATCTTACCCAGGCGTTGCTTGACCGGTCGAGAACACAGGATGACCATTATTTTGTGTTCGATGATGCTCTGTGGCACACTGGGGAGATCCTCTGGCTCCCATCCCGCAGGGTCAGCAGCAGCGCATGCTCCATGTCCAGAGAGAGATCAACACCAATTAAGATTGTCTTGTGTGGCTCCTCCTCAGACAACGACATAGCTCGGGTCTCCCCATCTAGCTTGGGTTTGGGGATCCACCATTCTATTGAGGATGACATGGGCTGATCAGGTGACATCTCAATTCTGAACACCTCATTGACCTTGCTAGACTCCATCATGATTCAAGCTTGAGAAGAGTCCCGACTCGACTCAGCGCTTGAGGCGACATCATGCACATACTGGATGGCCGAGGTGGTGTTCTCCTCAATGCGGCTAGATAGGCCTTGGTCATCGTACACTTTGATGACACCTCTGGCTACTGGTACCTTTAGGAAGAGATAAGCATGGTGCAGAATTGCCTTGAACTTGTTGAGGAACCCTACCTAGAATCTCATTGTACTAGTATGGCATATCGATGACATCAAACAATATGTTCTCCGTGCGTGCGTTTGCTTCATCTTGGAATCTGATTGGGAGTTCAATCCTCCCAATCACTCTGACTAGTTTGCCCTCGAAGTCGAGAAGAGGAATTCCTGGAGATTGGAGGCAAGAGCACGGAATATGCATCTCCTCCACGGTGGAGGCGAGTAGGATGTCCGCCAAGCTACTCCTATCCACGAAGACACATCGTACTTTAAATTCCGAGATGAGCATGGAGAAGATTAGTGCATCATGATGGGGGAGGACAATGCCTGCCATGTCCTTGGGCCCAAAGGTAACTGGATTGTTGGCCCCAGATGGGAGCTTGGTTGGGAGGTATGTCCCGATATGCTAAACTCTACGAACATATTCGTTTCACCGGTGCTTGGACGGGAATGTATGAGACACTACCTCTGTAATCGCATGGATGATGCGACGAGGCCGGCGCTCCAGCTGGAGGACCGCGATGTGGGGGAGGTGCAGGAAGCTCGAGGTTAGGGTCAACATGCAGCTCCTAATCGCGGCGTCCTCATCTCACCGTGGCAGCTTGGTACTGAGTCCAGACCCAAGCGATGAGGTCGCACTCAATGGTGGAATGTGAACGACTTTGATGCACCTCACAGAATTTTCCTTGCCAGTTATTATCATGTGCTACTTCCTTCCGTGGTAACCGGCTCTGTCTCCGCAGCCTCACCCTTGTCCTGCTTGAGGTTCTCGATCATGGGGCTGAGGTGGTGTGTGTGGGGGAGGACCCCTCGGCATGGACATCCCGGGAACACCTGGTGGCCCAGACCCTGATGAGGTTCTCAGGCCTACTGATGTTTCCTCCTTGTGCTGGCTTCGGTCAGCATTTCAGCGGTGTCCTTTCGCCACATGGTAAATGTCGCGGTGACACAGATGTCGCCTCTTTGCCTTCTCAGCCTCCTTGCGTGGGTATGACTACAACCTGCGAGCCTCCTCTCTGCGTAGACTTTGCCCTTCTTTGACCCGGGCATAAACTTCCATGATGTCGTAAAGCTGCTCGACCCAGCTTGGCCGCTTCCTCTCCAGCTTATCTGCCAGCGTCTCATTATTGATGCCTTGCCGCGCGGCCTTGCATATAGTCTGCTCAACAACACCTTTTACTTAGCATTGGACCTCGAAGATGCCACGTTGGAAGGTTTAGATGGTCTCACCAAGCCACTATTGAAGGTTGCTGATGTCGATCAATGTCATCTCCTTGTTTCGGCACCCCTGAAAGTGCCCGTGAAGCTTGTCACGTAGTTGCTCCCAGTAGTATATTGTCTGGGCTACAGGCTGAGGCACCATGCTTGGGTGATGCCGGGCGAGTAGCAAGCTCTTCGCCATGATGGCCTCCCCCCTCCGGCTGCTATCACTACCACTTCATACACCCCGGTGTATTAAATTGGGTATGTGGTGCCGGAATACACTAGTAAATTGGCCGAACAAAACTTGGGTGGGAATGGCACAGCCATGAGCCCCGAACTCAACGGACTCATCATGCTGGTGAGGTCGATGATCTCTGGAGACTAAGGCTGGTGGGCAACATAGGGTTGCACCTAATCGACATGAGCTTTTCCTTGGCGTTGTCTGAGATGAGGCACCTCCTGGCAACTCAAGCCCCCTTCACAGTTGTGGATGGCTGAGCAGGTGGCTTGCTGATTGTGTTGAATACTGGCACGGAGATGCGCCAGCTCCAAATCCACCTTGTCCGCGAAGACTAACGACTTGGCCCGGGCTTTGCCCAAATCCCGAAGAAGCTCGTCGGTGGCAAAGTCAGGGACATTGATTTCTTCACACACCGCTGCACGCACCTCACCTAGGTTGTGACGAAGCTCTACCGTGACATCCTCTGGCGGTGGGGTGGGGTTGCTACAGCTCACGTTGCATCAAGCTATGCCCAGTACAAGTCAGTGACCTATTGAGATTGGGTAGTTTCCCGAAGCACCTCAAGTTCCGCTGCCTACAAACATGCCTACATTGCCTCCGCTTGCTTCGCCGCCTCCTCAGCCTGCCGACGAAGACTCTCCACTTCATCTGCCAAACTTCACGTGTTTCCCCTTCACCTACGGCCACTGGGCGTGCTGACCTTCCGCCCGACCATCAACTTGCCCAACGACGCCTCCGGCAACGCAGGTGACAACCTCGCCTAGGGGCCCATTCGAAACTGCGGGAATCTCAGCTGGACCGGACAAGGCTGAAGCACCCTGTCTCGCCTCCTTGCCAACACCTCCTTCCTCACCTCCGAGAGCCGGGGTTGAAGTACGGTGCTGGACTGGGGTGCCATACTCCTCTCCCGCTATCGCCTTCCACTTGGTACCCACAGAACTATTCTTCACCCAAGGTGGCAGGTCGCTAAGACGTGACTTTCAGCAAATCCCCATGGTCGGTGCCAACTGTCAACGATGTCGCCCTCGGACAGTAAACTTGTGGCACCCCGGATCAGCAAACCGAGGTAGTAAGGGGATGAGTTGCTAAGCAATCCTCGCGATTACTACTGCTCCCTGAAATTCTTGCCAAAAATAAATGCAAAAAATGTGGTTGGAAAAACAACTGAGAACTCCTGGGAATATATTAGATTTCTCTGCCCATGGAGAGGGGTTGCTCCGCCCTTGTATAGGTGGAAATGACTTACAAGTGTTTATACATTCCTACCCCTAGGCAGTTTACGGTTTTTCCCACTATCTTATTACAACGTCTTAGGCAGTTCTGCTATTTCCCCCTCGCCTCTACCTACTTTGTCTGTCGGAATCTATCTAGATGCTCTCCATCGGTATGGACTTCTGGCTCGTCCTTGCGCCTCCTTGACTGAGACTTAGCGCTTAACTCCCCCTCCTGGCTCTGCTCGTCGGCACCTTGCAAGAGACCTCGTCACAACTCGCTCGAGTACAGTTCACTGGTTCACCCAAATGTGCCTCGCCCTAGCGCACCTCGCTAGCTCGTTTGGATGCACCTCCCTCGTGTGTGCCTCGCCCAAGGCACAAAAGACCACGTCACCTCGATACATCTTGTTTGAAAGTATCTCGTATGAATGTTCCACCGTAACCTGCAACGACTTCACTTGCTAAGTCAGGGATGAGTCCTACTTTGAGATTGGGGGTACCTCGTCTGTGGCGATGTAGTGAATTCCAACAACAGCCCTGATAATGACATGAAGATGAAGAACGAACAAGCCTACTTGAAGATCAATTGATGTTTCGGTCAAGTACAAGAAAAATAAAATCATTCTAGAGTTATTCGGGTCGTCGGCTGTCAAAAATAGGAAATCCGCCAAAAATCTTTACTAGCCGGTTGAAACCGGCTACGGGTGGTTTAAACCGATCAAACCAACTTCAATCACTTCGAGTCTGTTTCAGGCTAGGGGTCTCCTCTCACCTATAAATAAGCCCTAGGGCCTCTATAATTTATGGGTTTCTATTTAGACATAGTTCAACCATATTGGTACTATTTGAGTCTGTCGATGGTGTTCAACAACTAGTTGTCATGACTACTATTAGGAATCCCATCTTTATCATTGAGTGCTTCAGATCTATTTGTAATTTCAGATTGTCTTTACCTTGTTCTTGATTGTTCTTTGATTGCTAGCAAGAAAACATCCTTCGTGGATAGATTGATCGTGCTTCTCAGCAAGGTCAATAACACTTCGGAGTTGATTTAGCGATTGCTAGGGTGCATTGTCGTTGCACGATTGTAGTCGGATCGTCCAAGTCATCTCCACCCTAATCGATCTTGTGTTCTCTTTGAAAGATCAGGACACCCTAGTGCTCATCACTATGGGTGTAATTGCATTAGGGATGCCCTCATCACATGCTGATTTTGTCACTCCTCCAATCAACATGAATTACTTTAACTGTGTGATCAAATAGATGACATAGCTGATGATTTTTTGTGCATTATGTGATATAATTGATTAACCTCCTGTTTTAGTTGCACAAAGTAACGGTATAAGTTTTATTAATTCTGGAGTTAATGAACCATGCGACATGATAGTACAATCTGAGTGGGATCATATACAAGAAGTGCTAACTACAATTTTTCATGCTAATTCTTTTTGCTATATATTATGATGGATCCACCCATGTTGTTGTCATATGCTAGAAATAAAGTTGCTGAAGTCACATGTTTGACATCTTTGAAAAGTGCTTATGCCCCTGCTGTTAAATTTTTATTTGATTAGAAAATATAGCATAGAAAATGAGTTTTTGGCGCATAGGGTTTGCATCATATGTGATCAACTTTCTATTTTTAAAGAGAACAAAATGATGCTAATGCTTAATCTTTTCGATATGACCTCCAATATTGGTGTTGATTACATACCGAATAGCTTGTTACATGATTGCTTAAACATTAGTGCATTGCCTTTCTCTGAATTTCATAATTCTTGCTTGTTCTTCAATTACTCGCAGGGATTAGAACCTCGTGTTCAGGTTGGCCATGCATCCAGCATCGTCAATAACCTACCAGAGTTGGCTTACCAAATGCTAAGGCACATTGTCATCATGCAGTGTAGTTGGATCATCAAACTTGTTTCTGCAAACTGATAGTTACCATTCTCATCAGAAGATCAGGACACCTAAAGTTCTATCACATCCCTACTATGAAATATATGTATACTGTGTGGCACTATAAGTTGAGATGCACAGATGCTGTAGTATTTTATGATCCTGAGGTTATGTCGATATAGAATCTTAAGCGAGAGTTATTCCATAGGTTTGTGAACATCTGATGCCGAGGGTAATTCTTCGGTTTGATCGTCGGTTTAAGGCAAGTGCATAACAAGCCTCTTTATGTGTGTGGATGCCTTATTGTGCTCTTCTCTGTCAATAATTTGTGTCTTGTGAATATTTCCTAAAACTTAATTTTACCCAGGTTGGCGATCAAACAATCATGGGTTAGATATTCCCGCGAGGTTTGTTGGTTTTATTTGGTTTTCCAGGTACTAAACAAACGGCGTGCATGGAACATGAGAGTAGCGCAAATACCTCACTTGAGCACAACACATATCGTCTGATACATACTTATACCTGCTAGATATGTTTTGTTAGTTACTGAGTCCCACGTATTTAATTGTTTAGTTGATTAGACTATACCGGTTTACTCGTATATTTTGAGACTTGTCATATCATATTTATCAAATTAGGTTGTTGTTATGATGTACTACGTGTGCTATGTCTATTTTGAGTCAAACTAAAGTGGATGTCCACATATACAAAAGAATTTTTACTGTCCTGGACTTAGTGGTAGGTAGAGTAGTGTAGCATTATCAGCTAGAGCTGATATCTAGAGTGTTACGCGTTTTTGCAAGGATGCGATATTAGCACAATATTCCACTACTCCCTAGAGGAACCACAAGGAGTTGGTACAACTACGAGTTACAACCACATTGATGTGTTAGGCCAACTCTGTACCCACTACTCAACAAGTCTAGTGGTAATTCCTTGATCTAAAACTGCATTAGTTTCTATTCAACATGGTAAAAAAAATTAGTTGCACTAGTGTAGCCTACTACAGAAAAGGTCATCGCACACGGTTAAAAAAGCTCATCGCATATAGTTTTCCAGCCCGTATGCACCGGCCGGTCACCAATGTGGGGGGCACATCACACACGGCTCCAGACCCATATGTGATGAGAGCCACATCGCATACGGTCCCCGTTTCAAGGGACATGTGCGACGTGCGCCACATCGCACACGACCTAATAGTGCAACCGTGTGCAATGAGAATCCACATCGCACACGGTCACAGAGAAAGGAGCGTGTGCTAGGAGAATCGACATCGCACACGGCCACAGAGAAGGAGCGTGTGCGATGAGTAGCCACATCGCACACGGTCATAGAGAAAAGATTGTGTGTGATGTGGATTCTCATCGCACACGGTCACGTAGAAAGGATCATGTGCGATGAGCAGCCACATCGCACATGTCATTACCTTCGTGCCGTTTGCAATGACTAGCCCCATCGCACACGGTGGTTACCTGCTCTTTCCGTGTGCAATAACTAGCCACATCGCACACGGTGAAGCTTGGGAACGTGTGCGTTGGTGAGCAATTCACACACGGGTCTTTCGTCCCAACCTTGTGTGGACAACAATAGGATTTTATTAGGCCATATCATTTCCTAGAATTCATCAGTCACATTCACAGAAATATTCATCAGCCATACATAGGTTTCATCCATGAACACAAAGAAAAGAAAGACTTCACAATCAAGGCGATCTGAATTGTCCCTTTTGCACCATGACTTGGTGACAAAGAAGTGGGCAAACTATCCTCTAACTTCAGCAATGTCGGCATGGCTCAATGGTCTGTCGTCCATCGAATTCATCCTAAAATCTGCACGAAGTAATTGTACTCAGATTTGGGTGCATATAGGTACAAAGTAAAATCTTGGGAGCCTCATATATATTACTAACTGTAGGGAGACCAGCAGTGTCTTTTGCCCACGAACTCGGGACGACCCTCATCATTTGCTTACAAACGTAGAAACCACAAAGGTTCGTTCCAGTTGGCTGTTGATTACACTTAAAAGTTGTTGAGGAATTATGGCATCAATTTGGGCATCAATTAGCGTTACATAGCATTTAGGAGGAATGTTGTACCAACTGTTACCTAAATGACGTCGGTCTCGTGTTTCAAGACCAACAGGTTTCCCTTTAGTGAGCACCTCCCTCCACGCTTGACGTACTCGTGGAAAGCACTGCACAATAATTTGCGAATTCCCGAGTAGTCTTTTAGTGAGCGACGGAGGGAATTAAGGTGGATGGCTTTGCTCCATTTAGGTAGGATGATAATTAAGATCCAATGTTCTCTACAAATAAAGAAATCACAACCCGTGTAGAATGATGACAACGGAAGTACAGTTAACGCATAAAAACACACTTACTCCTAGTTGTATGGAAGTAGAATGAATTCTTTGTTCTGTTAAGCCACCACGCCTCGACAACATAATCGTGGACCCTTCATTCATTCCCCTAAATTTGTTGATGAGAGACCAATTGTAGGTCCAAGAAACCAATCGGTTCTTTCTGTGTTTTGCATTCGGTGATCATGTGCCTAAGGATAACAAAGAAAAGAGTTAACATTTACAAAACAAAAGAGAGTTGCTTAAATGTGGAATTTCTGTGGGTAATACTTACAATGCGAAGCATCTCATGAGGGAGGCATCGATCATACCCAGGTTGAAGAGGAGGAACAAGTCTTTGAAGCCCACCGTGCAACAATTATCATTATCATGATGGAAATGCTCCTTCTTGAACCACACGGGAATGCTTCCTCACCTGTTGTACACAGTTTCATATAGTGCTCACGGAGCTTCTAGTGAAACAAACCTGCCGCCACCAGTTTTTGGGGGAGTAGCAATGGCTCTCGTTTCTTGTACTTGTGTGCTTGCTCTGCTGGGGGGATCATTTGGTCGAATTCTTCATCGCTTAACCCCATCTCCCACCCCTTGCCCTTGGCCTTGGGCTTGGGCTTGGGCTTGGCCTTGCCCTTGCCCTTGCCTTTTGGCGGCCCTCTCGTACTCTTAGTCTTAATGGGGGGGCGGTGGCGGTAAGACAACAATTTTGCTGGTCGTAAGCACGAGCGTTCGCTTGGGTGAGTCTTGAGCTGGTAGGTTCGAAGGCAGCTCGGACCACATGCTCAAGAGGACCTGTGCTAAGAAGAGCAGCTCAGATGCTGCTCCCAATGGTGGCGAAGTAGTAGGCAGTGGTGATGTGAATTGCAGAAGCTGTATGTCCTTCTTCGGCCACTAGATGAATGACAACTCTGCTTGTCCCAAGGTCTGGTGTTCCGCATCCTCGCTTACGTGGAAGAGCGAAAGGCTTTGGAAGCCAGGCTCTACTTTATTGATGGTGCACCTAGCAAACCCTAGCTGTATCGGTACATCGTGGATTGTAGCTCTCTAAGCTGGTGGATGAACCATCCCATGCGCTGCCACCAAGGAAAAAGCCATGTGCACTGTTGGCACTTGTAGCTTGCACTTCGTCGGCCTCGTGATGTCATCGATAGGAGACTTGGCTGTGTCAAGAAGGCCTTCACCCTCTTCGGGAGTTGACACGCAGCTACTCCTGCGTGTACCAGGGCTTGGGCGTGCAGGAGCTTCTAGTGCTTATGCTCTGTACTTCTCCTCCCACACAACTCTTTCTTTCTCCAGCCTTTCCTCCATCATGCTGGCAAATTGGGCGAGTAGCCATTGTTTGTTCTGCTCCGCTCTCGCCCTTTTCCTTGCACGCATCTCCTCGGGGTCCTATGGGAAGCCCTTCCTATGGCTGACGTTGTTCCCTATCGCCCTAGAACGACCCCGTGGGCTCCTTGGTTCCCAAGGTGGTCGTTAGAATGTCATTAGACCCTTGGGGCCCGAATGAGCCCTGCGAAGTCTGGACACTTAGCTCTTTCTGCAAATCACAACCTATAATTAGTACGTAAGTCATATGATATGGTAACTACAAACTGACTACTAAATGAGGTAGCTACTCTTACCATGGATTGGTACACTTCCTAGTCTGCTGGGTTGGGCAACACAACCTGACCCGAGGAATCGGTTATAGACCTCGCTATCAGGAAGTCTCTTGCCCGATCTCCCGCAACGTCAGCATAAGTTGGTTCAGCCCCCCAAAGGCGTGCGTTTTCATCCTCCTTCTCCTAAATCTTCCGCTTCCTGTAGTATCCTTTGACCCTCATTCTATGGGGGTGCTTGTTCTTCACGATTAGAGCCTTGCCTTCCTCACTCCTAGCTAGGAATTCTGGCGTTCGGCGAACCTCCACAAATCTGGTCCACTGCTCAGGTTTAATGTATGGATACTTCAGCAAGGGATCCTTATTCTCCTTCATAAACTTTTTGTGCAACACATACTTAAAATTGCGAAAATCATCCTTCGCCTTCATGATGGCACATTCTTCCACCTACCTTTTCCATTGCTCCAGCACCCTGAAGTGTGATATTATCTCGAACACTATGGCCTCGCGCTCCGACTTACTAACCTTCGTCCAATCCTCCAGGTCAATGGGGACTCTTTCCCTTACCACTGCACCACACACAGTTCGAAACTTCATCTCCGTTCTCTCTGGTTCGGTAGGAGCCCTAATAGCTTCGTCGATCGCCTCCACTTGCCATACTCCTTTCGGCTTCTTGCTTGGTTTCCTATGTCCTCTTCCCTTTTTTACAAATGCTTGGGTTTCTATTTCAGTGATCCCTTCTGCCTGTGCTGGTGAGTTCTCATTGAACTTTCTCGGCGAATAATCCGCCGATTCATTGTTGGTAGTCATAGCTTCACAATAAGAGAATAATTAAATAGCACACTACCAACAATCTTCCTAATGCCCTAGATTTAGCCCTAATTTGCCACTAGATGTGAGGAGGCCAAAAAACCTAACCTATCGGAGGCGGGGCTCTGGAAGGTGAGTGTGGACGGTGGGGAAGGGGAGCTCGTGGACGTCGAGGTGGTCGGGGACATCGAGGCGGCACTCGTATACGGGTCAGCAGTGCTCTGGGAGTGGGTCGTCGACGCGGTCGGTGAGACGGTCGTGGAGGCGCTCGGGTATCAGGAGGCGGTGCTTGGGGATGGGGAGGCGGTGCCTGCGAATGGGAGGGCAGCACTCGGGAGGCGGGGGCGGAGGCAGTGGAAACGTTCGAGGAGAAATTTGGGATCAACTCGTGGGGTGGTTTTATGAACAAACTCTATTGCACACGGTCATCTAGCCACGCCCGTGTGCGATGTGTGTCCCACAACACACACGTGTCTCTCGTTCGAACCGTGTGCGATGTGCGTCACAACACACACGTGACTCTCGTTTCCATGTGCGATGAGGTTTCACAACGCACACGGGCCTCTTGTTCGAACTATGTGCGATGTGCATCACAACACACACGTGACTCTCGTTTCCGTGTGCGATGAGGTCTCACAATGCACATGGGCCTCTCGTTTGGCCATGTGCGATGCTTGTCCTTTACAGGGGTTGGTTTTGAGTTCGATACTCGACCATTATTATTAACATACAGTTCACAAATCATGCATAGTTCAAAGGATTACATATTCAAAATGAGTATCAAACTCAAAAGTATTCATGACTGTACTACTTGATTTCCTTTGTATACTAGCCCATCTGAATGATCTTCTCGTACGTAGCAAGTTTCTTCATGGGGTTGCTCGTCGACTCTTATGCGTTCTCCAACTGGTGGCAAGTCATCGAACTGATTGTATTCATCCTCATCGACAACATTCTCCACTTCTATGATCCTCCTTTTTTCCATACATCACTACATGGCAGTTCTTATGGACGAGGTCTTTCACATAGAAGATTTGGGTACATTGGGATGCTAGAATGAAGGGTTCACTTTTGTAGCCCACTTTGCTGAGGTTGACATACGTACAGCCGTAATTGTCGACTTGGACATGTCTTAGATCGACCCATTTGCACTTGAATAATGGAATCGAGAATGTGACGTAGTCAAGCTCCCAAATCTCCTCTATGATCTCGTAGTAAAATTCCTTCTTTCCATCTGTATCTATGGCTTCTACCCGAATAGAGCTATTCTAAAATGTGGTCTTCTGATCTCGATCTTTCGTGTAGAACGTGTACCCATTTATGTCATATGCTTGCCAACTTTGAACTGTAAATGCTGGCCCTTTTGCCAACCACATTAGCATGTCATCTATCTGCCCATCGACAATGTGGTTTTCTAACCATTTCGAGAATGTCTGGTTGTGCTTGTTCAAGATTGAACTGTACGACAGTTTTGGGAACTCTTGTCATAGCATGTCCACGTGTACGTCGACGTAAGGGGAAACTATTGTCATGTGTTGCAAGACCGTAAAATGGGCTATGTCAAATAATCGAGTTTCCTTCTAGCTAACTTCTTTTCCGATAGTCCCTTTTCTAGATAGTCTTCTCTCGTGGCGAGACCTGGGCACACCAATAGGCTATGAGTTGTCCATGTAATCAGTGCAAAACTCAACCACCTCCTCCGAGGTATAACCTTCTACGATACTTGCCTAGGGCCGATACCGATTCCGAACATGGTGCTTCAGTATCCCCATGAACCGCTCAAATGGATACATGTTGCGTAGGAATACAGGCCTGCACATCTTTATTTCATACACAAGGTGTGTAATGAGATGGACCATGACATCAAAGAATGAGGGTGGGAAGAACATTTCAAGCTGGCATAGAGTCTTCACAACCTCCTCTTGCAGATCATCTAGTGAATCGGGATACATGACCTTCTGATAAATTGTGTTGAAGAAATCGCAGAGCCTC
Organism: Stipa capillata; assembly: GCA_019208055.1. Classification (NCBI taxonomy): domain Eukaryota; kingdom Viridiplantae; phylum Streptophyta; class Magnoliopsida; order Poales; family Poaceae; genus Stipa; species Stipa capillata. Next base: position 67,509 of record JAGXJF010000783.1, on the reverse strand, counting down.
ATGATCGCCTCTCATACTCTTTTGGGCAGGATGTCTCTAATTGCCACTGGGAGCATCTGCATCATCATTACGTGGCAATCATGTGACTTCATGCCAATTAGTTTCTTGTCTTCCATTGAAACAAAACTCTTGATATTTGTGCAATGGCCAGACGGGACTTTTAGAGTAAACAAGAAATCTAAGAACTCAATTATCTCCTTCTTGGATAATGTGTAACAGGTAGGTGGGAGATACTTCGGGCCATTATCTTTCTTTACTGGAGCTAACTCTGGTATGATGCCCAAATGGACCATGTCCATTCGTAACTTGATGCCATCCTTCGTTTTGTCTCTCATGTTTAGTAACGTACAAGGACGTTGTCACAAATGTTCTTCTCTACATGCATGACGTCGATACAGTGATGTACATCTAGCTCCTTCTAGTAAGATAAGTCCCAGAATATTGATTTCTTCTTCCACACGCTCTTCTCATGGGGGCATTTCTGTCCCTCGCCAAGCACCAGATCCACATCCTTCACCATCTCACCGACCTCAGCACCGGTAAAAGGCCTTGGTTTCACACCTCTTTCTGTATTCCCGTTGTTAGATCAGTGGCTTCTGACAGGGGGGTGAATGTCAGTTTCAAATCTAAAAACAAGAACACAATGCAATGTATTTAAATCAGAGAATGCAGCGAAAAAACCATCGACAAAAACAATCAAAATCAGTGGAGCCAAAACCAGACAGATCAGAAGTTCTGGAATAGAAATATCGGAAGCTCTGACCTTACCAAAGTTCCGAAGTGACCCTATTTCTGAACTCTCTGGAAAAATTGGAACTTCCGACTTCTGGGTCGAAACTTCCGGAGCGAGGAAGTCGGAGCTTCCGATATTGGCAAAACCAGCAGATTATTGCTCAGAAAAATGTTCGCATATTTTGATCTACTCAACGGAATTGAACAAAATATTGCACAGTGGTAGACACGAGACTTACGAAGCTATTCCAATTGGAATCATATCAAAGCTTGCCTGTGCTAAGAGAAAAAGGCAATTTGCTATCTGCTGCTTTCTAACTTGAAAAATCAGCCCTAGCTAATAAGATGAACGAAAATCAAATCCTTGATTCCTAGGACCTGTGAGGTATGTTGATAAGAAATTAACAAGAAATCATCTCACATATCCTAGCAACATATTCCAAGCCCCAAAAGACAAGATTGAAACCTCAAAGAGAATCAAAAATTGAAAACCCCAAGAACTTGTCTTTCCTCCAATATAGATCTGAAATCAAGATGGGAATGAGACATTCTTTGGTATGCTAGGATGGAATTAACATGAACATGATCTTTCATCACTAACTACCATATCCAAGATATCTCAAAAAGACAGAGGCAAAAGAACAAAAATCCAAAGAGAGAGAGAGAGAGAACTCAAGAACACGTACTCTTTTTTTGGAACTCTTTTTATATTGATTTTCTTGATGTTTAAAAGCCTCTCAACTTAGGCCAAAGCTCTCCTGAGCAGCTCTTCCAATAGATTGTCCAAAAAGAGTTAGGGTATTACAAACCCACCATCTCCTATTTATAATGGAAGGGGCATACCCCTCTCCACTTGGGCCTCAAAGCCCACCTTAGGGCATAGGGCTCTTAGCACGCATCCCAAAGCGTCTAAGCCACCTATCCACCCTCAAATCTCCTTACCACCGCAAGCCTAATCCTAAACCGCATCATTGGCCACCGTCACGATTTCTTTGATTTTTCTTCGGTGGTGTTTGCACTTTTACAAAAGTGCCCTCGCACCAACTTGGTCCTCACGTCTTATCTCACCTTTGCCTTGTCCGCTAAGGCTCCGTCTTGAGCCGCTCAATGTCATCGCCACCAACTTGATCGCATCTCCGCTCTCCAGGTGTCATGCCGATCCTCGTGACCGAACCACCGTCGCACTCATTAACCCTGCACATTAGTAGACAAGCAAACCGGTTGTGAGCACAAGTTTTCTTCTTGACCCAAGTTAGTCGTGAAAACAATTCCATCAATTTTTACGAGATAAATTGACCAAACTCTAATTCATCAGAAAGCACATGGACAAAATGTTTTCACTATCAGAACATCCGGTTCCTACATCAGAACCTCCGGTTCTCCCATACGTGATCTGAGAGCCGAGTCCAGACTCCGAACTCGGTCCCTCCAGAATTGTAAGTCAGAACCTCCGACTTCAATTCCGACTCCTTACAATATGATATGGAAATCCGCTGGGCACTCACAAACGCTGAGTCCAAAACCTGAACTCAGAGTCTCCGAAAATGGAAGTCGGAGCCTCTGACTTCAAGCTCAGAAATTCCGATTTCAACAATGGAACTTCCGAATCACCTCGGATCATCCGGTTCGCACAAACCTCAGAGCTTCCGGAAAACCTCAGAGCTTTCGGAGATGAAGGTCTAAACCTCCGAACTCAAACTCGAAACTTCCGAAATAGATCGGACCATCCGTTTCGCTGAAACCTCGGAGCTTCCAGAAAACCTCGGAGCTTTCGGAGATGAAGGTCCGAACCTCCGAATTCAAACTCAGAACTTTCGAAAACACATCAGAAGTTCTGATCAGAATACTGGAACATCCGATATACACATTTCAGACATGAACGTTGAATTCTTACAACCTAATATTCAACTCCAATAACAAACTCTATGGCAAAGTATTCATCATCTGAAACCTAGAGAAGTAGTACAACTCCATCTATGTGCTACACCCGTCGAACTGATCATTCATGTTACAGTAAGGGTGATTTCTTCTCAAAAACCTCTAATGGCGCATGTATACGGTTTTGCGCGAGAACGGAAAACACTCACGGCATCGTCTATGCATGTCACACACATTCTTTTGCTCCCTTGGTACTCTGCCCTCAGGCGTTAGCCAGTGCTAGATAATCCTGGACAGTAAGGAGTAACAATGCACATAGGTTGAATGGCTCACTTTTGTACGCATCCCATACACTGACCCCTTCCTCCTTCCACATTGTTTGTAGTTCTTCCACCAGTAGCTTGAGGTAAACGTCGATGTCATTTCCAGGTTACTTTGGCCCTTAGATGAACATCGACATCATGACTTACTTCTTCTTCATGCACAACCAAGGAGGAAGGTTATACATACATAGAAGCATGGACCAAGTGTTGTGTTTGCTACTCATGCTGTCAAATGGATTCATTCTATCCGTACTCATTGCAAATCTTACATTCCTTGGCTCATGACCGAAGCTTGGGTACTTTGCATCGATTCTTCTCCACTAGTTGGCATCAGCTGGGTGTCTCATCTTTCCATCAGTCTTACGTCCCTCCGCGTACCAACGCATTAGCTTTGCTTCCTTTGGGTTTGCAAACAGACGCTTCAACCGAGGAATTACAGGAAAGTACCACACAACCTTGTTAGGGACTCCTGTCTTGATCTCATCATCGGTTTTGTCTTTGTCTTTTGCTAACTTACGCTTGTATCGAGGAGCTTCACATATCGGACATGAACACAAATCTTTGTACTCATTGCGGTAAAGCATACAGTCGTTTGTGCATGCGTGTATCCTTTGTACTTCTAGCCCCATGGGGCAAATCACCTTTTTGGCTTCGTATGTGCTTTTTGGCAATTTATTGTCATCTGGAATCATTTCTGCGAATAGACACAACATCTTTGTGCGGCTCAAGTTTGACCAACTGCTTTTCTGCCTTCAACCTTAAGAGATCAAGTGTTGCTGACAACTTGGAGTGCTTTGCCTTGCAGTTTGGATACAATGGTTTGTCAGTGTCTTCCATCAAGTCCATGAATTCCCTGTATTCTCCATCGTCATGGTGCTTGTCAAAATCATTAATCATCTGATGAATATCTGGCATAGCGGTATCATCACCATTGGATTCAGAATCATGACCATCTGGTTGGCGATCGTACGAGTTTGGCATATAATCACCATCGTTTTGTTCATGCACTGCCTGCTCTTCACCGTGTTTGGTCCAACATGTGTAACCTAACTTGAACCCCTCCGAAACAAATGTTTTTTTGGTCACTCTTGGGTTCTCCCACAGTGTAGAATTATCACAATCAATGCATGGACAAAAAATCAATGGTTCCCCCTTATTTCTCATGTCTGCCTCGACGACTTTAATGAAACCAACGATGGCACATATATATGCCTGACTTGTATGACTCTCCGTCATCCAACCCCGATCCATCTACATACATTAAATACGAATGACTCAGTTAAACTAAATATATATGAAGCATTAATTCAGACACAGAATGAAGCATTAATTGAAACTACGGATACTAAATATGCCACCTCGACGCGATCGCACATGCCGCTGCTGTTGGTAGCCCTCGCGCGTGCCATAGCCCCTGCGCCCCTGCCGCCGCGCCGTAGCCGCCGCCGCCGCCGCTCGCCTTCTTTTCCGACAGCCGTCGCCCCGCTCGAATTAGCCTGAGCCACCGCGCGCTGCCCCTCCAATGAGCCGCCTCCACCTCCGATAGATTTGGACCGAGCATAGTGATAGATTCAGCTGCACGTTGATCGCGGTACTTATGGTCATTTGATATCGCACACGGCTACAAAAAACGACCCGTCTCCGATATTTACATCATCACACACGGTCGAACGACAAAAGTGTCACCGATACCACATCGCACACGGTCGTAGACAATGAACCGTGTGCGTTAGTGAGCACATCACACACGCGTCTTCTATTGAACCCGTGTGCGATGAGTAGCACCATCGCGCACGCTCCCATTCTTTTGACCATGTGCATTGGTTAGCACATCACACACGTGTCTTCCGTCCCAATCGTGTGCAATGGTGTGCACATTGCACAAAGCCAAAGTCTGGCCGTGTGCAATGCAACAGCTACAACAACGGGAATTTGTCATTTCACATTCACACAATTCATGCATCAGCCAAATAAACATTTCACACAATCACTTCACACAATTCATTCACAGAATAACATATATAGGCGACTTTCCACATATATATAACTTCAAACACAAACTTAAGTCATAGAAAATGAAAAATAGATAACTAAAAGTTCTCGAGCGGGTGATCTTCGTCCATGGGGTCCGGCTCCACACGGGTGACTGTACGGATCATGAAGAAGCTAACCATCTCGGCACCCCACCGGATGTACTTCGCGTGGAGACGGCGGACAATGGTTTGGCGAGTGGTGCGCTCCGACCCACTGGAAGCACAGTACACGAGGAATCACCCCCGGTTCGTGGTGTGCTTCCACGATGAACCTTGCCCGTGGGTACTTCTTGGCCAGCACATAGTGGACGACGAAGGCGCTAGAGTACTGTCGGCGGAATGGGGCCCAGGGTACCCCTAACCGCCTGCGGAGGCCAACCAAATGCTGCAGATGGTGACACGTGGCGCTCCGGTCGCTGGGGCCTTGGGTCCCACCCGGATCGCCGTGCGGAACCCGTGGCCATTCCTAAGGAATAAGGGGTCTCCTCCAGAGGCCGCGTCCGCAAACCAGAAGGGGTCTTGGGCCTCCGGGAGTCCACGGCCCACGCGCTGAGCGAGCACTCGGGGTCCGTCCCCGAGCGCTCGGCATCCCAGAGGGCGAAGGGCGCGCTCGGGGTCCCTTCCCGAGCGCTCTCCCTCGGGCTCCCCTTTCAAGGTGCCCCGAGCGGCCCCCTGCGAGTGCTCCCCGAGCGCTCGGGATTGCTCGGGGGCATCCGGAAGACAGCTGGCGCCCTCTCCTAGCGAAGGAAGATGCTCGGGACCAAGTGCTCGGGGGACGACGTGTCCTCTGGTGGGACCCTCGCCCATTTACGTCGGCCAGCGCCCAGCTTCTCCAGTAAGCTTCCGCTCTGGCGGAGGCATTTAATGCCTGTCATTTCGACGAGGAACCCCAAGCCCTATGAGGGCATGATGACGGTCAGACCGGGTCCCACTGGTGCAGGTGATAAGCTCTGATAGCTATCCCTCTCTCTCTCTCTGAAGGGTGGGCCCGGGCTGACAGATTCTTTGACCAACCAAGCGCGCCGCCCCGCACGCCCTGTCACTGTCACCCTTTCTACCCCATGGGGGACGCCGCCGCGCAACTCATTGCGCGGGTCGAGAGGCCGACCCATGGGACCCGCGAGTGGGTATTCTACCGACCCAGTCAGAAGAGGCCAATAAGTCTTCATCCACGGGGCCCGCCGAAGGTAAAGATGTCAGAACCCCTGTTCCGACATACGGTGAAGCGACGTCCCGGCCGAAAGTATGCAGTTCGCATTAAATAGAGGTGTGGGCGCTTCCAGTTGCACCCACGTCGCCCACAGTATCAGTCCAGCTCATTTTCCTTTGCCGACCTATGTGGTATTCCCCCAAGTATATAAGGGGAGAGCCTGGTCCATGCAAGGGGTTGGCTCCTTTCCTAGTTCGATTTTCCTTAGGTTAAATCCGTACCGAAGAAGCACCGTTCTTCCGCTGGCTAGAGCAAGAAGAAGAACAGTGCGCACCTTTGTAACTCATCATACTTGCCATATACGCACGTATATACAAAAACAAGCAGGACGTAGGGTATTACGCCTTCCGGGGTGGCCTGAACCTGGGTAATCCTTGCGTCATTACATCCTTAGCCACCGGGTTTACTCGCTAAACTCTAATCCACACCAAGGCTCGTAAGAAACTCACTACTCCCCTAGGCCGAATTCCAAAGGGGGTCCCTCCGGACCACCGCTAGAGGCGTCTCTACGCTGACAGCTGGCGTGCCAGGTAGGGGGAGTTTTAGGGTTTCTTCGAACCTGCATCATCCATGTCGGGCAACGGGGAGTCTTCCGCCTCGAAGCACGACGATCCGTCTAAGAACCCGAGCAAGGCTGGCGGCCCCTCTGCGGTTGACCCCGGGCTTCGGCATGAGTCTCTGGCGGACGAGGGCGCAGAAGGCGCCCATCGGCCTGCCGGCGGTGCCGTCCCACCAGTTCGCCGCCAGCTGAATTTCGATCATGCCGGGGAAGCAAGCACGCTCCAGGCGGTCCAAGTCCTTCTCCGCATCCTCCTGTCCCAGTAGGTGGCGCGTCCCCAGTGGGCCCTTGGCTCCAGGACGTGGCCGCCCTGGTCGACACCGCCCGCCGCCAGGCTGCGGCCCGGAGTTCCTACGCCCCCCTCGGGGCGCGGGAACTCCCACATCACTCCTTCGGCAGCCGCACAGCCGCGCCCATCCGCGTGATGATACGCGGGGCCGTCGCGGCAAATCACCCCAGTCGGTCGCCTCCCCCTCCCCGGGGGGGCGCTCAGGATCTTCGCCATCGCCTTAACAGGCAGAGGGAAAATGAAGATGCTTGCATCGTTATCAAGCGCCAGCGCGAGGCCAGGCTCGACGACGTCAACTTCCTTGAAGAGCACCGGTGCCGAGCGGCCATCCGCGCCACCCGGTATCAGCAAAGCCTCCGGCGCTATCATAGCGCCGCGTCCGGCCTCAATCGCTCGAAGTCGGAGATCTCGTTCTTCGGCGCGTCCAGACGCGGGAAGGAAGGAACAAGCTCTCTCCCATGTGGGAGGGCCCATTCCGAGTGACCCGAGTCACCCGGCCAGGATCAGTAAGGCTGGCTGCCGAAGACGGGATGCCGCTCCCCAACGCGTGGAACATCGAGCTCCTGCGAAAGTTCTACCCGTGAATGGCCCGGGTAAGTTTTTCTTTTGGGGTCAGCTCCCCGAGTGCCGAAAGTGAGTCACGAGAAGTTCCGGGTTTGCCACCTAAGCCCTGGTCGCTCGGCCTAGTTCCTTAACCCCGAGCGCCAGTCCGGCCAAAGGTCGCCCGAGCATCCCTCGCGCTCGCACCTACACTCGGGGGCTCCCTTGTATCCCAAGCTATGTGAATAGCAGTATGATCAATATAAAGATGAATTCCCTTTATAAGAATCCCCTGTGCAGTATTGAATTCTCGTTTCAACATCAATATTCCGTTGCTAGCTCTCAAAAGAGTTCTTTTTCCCGGTGGGTATCAAGGTCCCGAACCCCCAATCGGCAAGTAGATCCCACCGATCCTAGTACGAGCGGTTGAGCTAGCCCAATGACCATCCGCGGGTTGTAAGACGTTTGGGCAGTTAGCTGTACCCCGAGCACATCTGAGTCAGGGCCAATAAGCCCCTGACCATTCGCGCTCTGCCGGTCAGCAACCCCGAGCGCTACCCAACGTCGGGTCACTCGGCTAGCATCACTCCTCGTGCTCGAGACCGGTAGGTAGACTCGAAAGCTTGTGGGGTCCACAAACGGGCAAGTCTTGAAAGAGCCTGTGGAAAAAACACCTCTTTTGCTAGTCAAGCTATATAATCGCTCATGAAGTGAACAGGTTCATAAAGGCGAAACCTCCGGGTACCGCCCACATCATCGAGGCCGAGTGCCAAGATTCCAATAAATCATGGAGCTTAATCCTTAAGCTAAGCTTCCGATCACTTATCCCCATTTTTAAAAAAGCTTCCGAGCACTATATTCGCAAATAATTCTTACTCGGCAATATTTCCAAGTATTTCTGAGGTCACAATGGGTTTACCTGAAGGTATCGGCGTAAGTCGCGGAAAGTACTTCGGGTTGTCCGCTCAAAGCCCTGGTACCCTGCCTGGTTCCTTAACCCTGGGCGCCAGCCTGGCAAAAGAGCCGCCCAAGTACCGTACACGCTTGCGCACGCGCCCGGCGGTTCCCCTTGAGATGCTTGGGAGATATGAGGAAATATTGCCGCGTACAAATGAAAGCCATCAAAAGAAACAAAGTTATGCAACTCTATCAGTCGTCGGTAGAGCGTTTGCTAACAATTAACTGTTTCAATAATCGTCTTTGCACAAAGTCTTGGACGAGTTTGCAGGAAAAATCCGAAGTCCGGAGCTCGTCCTCTGGACCCCCGGGGTCCCGAGGGCCTGACCTCCCGAGCCTTAGTCTCAGCCCTCCAAGCGCTCGGGGGCTGATCCCAAGCTCGAGCAGGAGTCCTTTCAAGTGACGGCGCGTCTAGCTCTCGGGGGCTGGGGGCCTCGGGGTCGCCCCGAGCGCCGTCCTCGGCTGTCCGCAAGCGAGAGCTAGACGCCACACAAGTCCAAGACGCGGCACGTCTAACTCTCGGGGGCCGGGGGCCTCGGGTCCGTCCCGAGCGCCGTCCTCGGCTGTCCGCGAGCAAGAGCCAGACGCGCCACTGAAGGTGAAGAAGATGACAAGTGTTCGGAGCTAAGTTCGAACGGAAAAAGTTGCGAAAGTAAAGCGTCGGGAGCCAAGTCCACGCTTGAAATCGCAACTAAGCGAAGTGTTCAGAGCCAAGTCTGAGCATAACTTTGCAAAAGTAAGATGTTCGCAGCCAAGTCCGCGTCTGAAATTACAAAGAATCTTTCCCGGAGCCAAGTCCGGGCGAAGAACCTGCAAACACAAAAGCAAAAACGCTGCTGGAGCCAAGTCCAGTACACATGCAATAAAAGGAAGGCAAGGAGCAAAAGGCCTTCCGGCCAAGAGTTCTTTGCGCTACAAAAAGTTGCCAATCAGGCACAAGTTCTTACAAAGGGGGTTTCGATCCCCTGGACTAAGAACAGAAAAAGAAAAACAAAGAAGAGGCTACTCCGAGCGGTCGTCGTCGTCGTTGCCGGCATCCACCTCGCGGTTGAAGCGCTGGGCGATCTGGTCGGCCACCGTTCGAATCTCCCTCCGAGCTTCGTCTCCGGCGACCTCGTCGTCCCCTTGCGCGGCGGGCTCCAACGAGAAGCTCGGGTTGCGGCTGCGGTAGCAAGCTAAGGTGTGCTCCGCCACCGCGAACGCCAGTTCTCGGCCTTCTTCTTCAAGCCGCCAGGGTCATGGCATCCCCGAGTCCGACGAAGCGCTCCGCGACTTGTTGGAATCCCAGCGCAACGCTCCCGGGGGTATCGGCCTTGAGCCCCTCCGGCAGGGCGACGTCCCCGAGCCCGGCGGCCCGAATGGCCCTCCGAGCCTGCGAGAAGATGTTCCCTCATCAGGCGCGTATGCTCCGTGCGTTCGCCAAGCAGCCCGAGGCGGGCCTCCTCCACCTTTTCCCATGCAGCGGTGGCCTCCAAGCGCTCACGTTTCCTTGCCTCCTCCACCTCTTGGAGCTTGGTTTGGAGGCTGCGCTTGGAAACGCGCGAGTCCTCGAGCCACCCCTCGAGGTTCTGGACTTGGGAGCGGAGATCTGCCATCTGCTTGGCAAGCTCTTCACGGGCAGCATCGACGCGGCCCTGGACTTCGGCATCCAGCTTCTTGGTCGCCTTCTCCAGGTCCCCTTCGCGCTTCGTGAGCGCGACCTCCTTCGTTTCGACTTCCTTTTCGCGAAGGGAAAGCTGCTCTTCGTGTCGCTTAACCTCGGCGGCCCTGCGCCTTCAAACTTTCCTCGCGCGAGGTCATCCGGTCTTCGATGTTACCTTCGCGAAGGGTGAGTTGTTCGTCGCGTCGGTCGGCCTCGGCAGCGCGCTTCTCCAGCCGCGCCTCCGCGTCAGCAACGTCCTTCTCCCCGCTGCTTCAAACCTTGCTCCCGCGCGGTCACCCGGGCCTCAATGTTGATGAGGCGGGAGGTTCGCTCATTAAAGAGGTTCTCCTTCTCGACGAGCTCCCTCTTCAGAGCATTCAAGGCTTCCCGCTGGCGAGCGACCTTGTCCATGTCCCGCTCGTATTCCCGCTTGGCAATACGAATGCGGCTCGAAAGTGTCTCCGCCGCCTCTGCAAGCAAAGCCTCCTGATCCTCCAGTGAGGCCTCCTTCTGCGCCAAAGTCTTCTCCTTGGCGGTGAAATCCTCCTGGACCTTGTCAAGAGCCGCGCGCGCGGCGTCGAACACTCCGGGGGGGATCACCCGGGGTGCCTCGTCGCGGCGCGTGGCGCGCTGCCCCCTCGGTAGCACAATGATAGCAGAGCCCCCGAGCTCCTCCTCCTGAGGCTCGGGGCACTCCGCAGCGTTAGAGCCACCGGCCCCTTCCTCGGGCCGAACGCTCTCGGTCTCCTCCGTGGGGACCGCCTCCTGCTCGGGCCCCGGCGCCTGCTCCTCAGGATCGGCGGCGCTCGGCTCCTGCTGACGCCCCGCCGCCTGTTCCTCAGGCGCGGCGGTGCGTGGCTCCTGCTCAAGTGACGCCGCCTGCTCCTCAGCCGCGGCGACACTTGGCTCCCGCTCCTCCTCCGGGCCAGCGCCCAGCTCCTCTGGGTCGGCGCTCGGAGCCTCTGGCGGCGCCTCCTCCGCTTCAGGTGCGGCTGCTCCCGCGCTCGGAACAGTTCCTTCCCGCGAGGCCGCTTCGGCGCTCGGGGACGGAACTGCGCTCGGGGCAAGCGGCGCACTCGGGGCCGGCGCCGCAGGACCGCTCGGGGCAGGGGTGCCACTCGGGGCAGCGCCCGCGCTCGCGTCCCCGCCCGCGCTCGGGGCAACCGGAGCGCTCGGGGCCACCGGCGGGCTCAGGGACAGCTTAGACTTCTTCGCCCTAAAAAACCAACAGAGCCAAGCTCGGGGTCAGCACCCGAGCACGATACATAGACAAAATAAGGCAAAGGTGAGGATTATTCTTACCGCCACTTGCCCTTCGGGACGACCGAGTCCGGGTCGGAGGACCCCGGCGGGTCTTTCCTCTTCTGTCCGGTGACGGCGTCCGCGCCGGCCGCCGGCGAGCTTCCAGTCGGCGCGGTCCCAGTGGCTCCTCGCCCCGAGCCGCCGCCTCCATTCCCCGGCGCCTGAGGGCCCGCGGGTGGAGGGGGCGGCGGAGGCGGCGCAGAAGGCCACCGCCCGAACTTGAGGCCGGCATGGGCAGAGCTTCCCTGCCCGACATCTCCCGCCACGGTCGGCTTCGGCGTCGTTTTCTTCTTCGCCGCCGGCGCCTGCGGTGGTGGAGACGGAGGTGGCGGGGCTAGCCCCTTGCCCTTCGGGTCGGCGGGGTCGGCAGCAACATCTGCCGCCGGGGCGCTCGCGGCTCTGGCCGCCTGCGCCTGCACCTCGTCTTCATCTGAGAAGATCCGAATGCCCCCAGCCGGCGCGCGCGGGCCAGCTCTCGGCGCGGACACGAAGCCATGCGCGTCGCACACCGGCATCATGTCCAGGATACTCTGCCGGTCCGCATACACGCAGAGTGGCAGGTCCGGCCGGGCGAGCTCGGCCTGCGAAGGGTCTTGAACCCCGAGCAGCGCCTTCAGAAACATCGCCACCGCGGCAGAGGTCAGGTTCTTGCCAGCGCCGACCTCCGTCCGGCAGAAGTCATCGTCGCCGGTGTACGTCCACGCCGGTCGCGCGCGCGCTCCCGTAGCAGCGCCAGCCGGCGTCGGAGGAAATCGCCGACGACCATGGTGGCCGTCAGCCCCAACTCTCGAAGTTGGGTGATGCGCGCCACCACCAAAAACAGCTCCTTGTCGCTCGGGTCCATGTACTCCCATGTCTTCTTGTGCTTCGCCGGCGCCTCCGGGATCAGCAGCTCCGTCGCCGGGTCGGTGTTGACATAGCACCACTGCTGGCGCCAATCGTCCCATTTGTTCCGCAACATCTGCGGAATGTAAAGATCGGCCTCCTTCCCTCCCCGGAGCTGGAAGTTGGCGCTACCAGTGACCTCCGCTCGGCCGGAGCCCCGCGTCCTCCCGACCGATCGAAGGACGAAGTAATGCCGAAGGAGCGCCACCGACGGCATCACCCCGACGAACATCTCGCAGAAGTGGGCGAAGATCGCCAGCACCACCACGGAGTTGGGGGTGAGATGGAGAAGGTGGACCCCATAATCCTTGAGGACCTCCATGAAGAACGCCGAGAATGGCGGCAGGAGTCCCGCCCCCAGGAAGCTCGTGAAGATCACCGCTTCGTTCGCCCGCGGGTTCGGCGGGTACGTCGCCGGCCGCACCACTGTCGGGTTCGGACGGCCCTCCGGCACCACAATGCCCCGGACCTTGTCCATCGCCTCCTCATTGAGGAGGCGGGACTTCTGGAGCACGCTAGGCGAGCTCGGGGTCGGGGAGCTGCTCTGTCGGGTCTTGCGGCGAGTCATTATGGTGGCGAATTGGTGGCGGAGAAAGCTTTCAGGAGGCAAAAATGGCGGCGGCGGGAGAAAGAAGACGAAGAAAGCGCAAGTACTTTGGGAGACAGAGCGTTTGCGCAAGGAGGTGAAAAGTTCAAAAGTGAGAAGTGGTTTTTTTTTCAAAGGGGAAAAAACCGCAGAAGTTCAACCGTCCTGCGGTTTCCAAAAAACAATCCTGGGCTGTCAGTTTACTGCCGTTGGCAGTAATTTCGCAGTCGCGCAAAATCCGGAGCACGCAACCGCCCGGAACGGCGCGCTTTTCCCGCGCGGGCGCAACACGAAGCGCCACGGCCAGGTGGCGCGTGCGGATTGGGCGTCGCTCCCGCTCCGCGCGCGCCGCGTTAAAAGCGCCCCTCCGCAGGGTGCATCAGAATGGGCCGGCATCTTTTGCTTGGCCCAAGAAGAAAGGCCTTATCCCCAGTCGTAGCCCTTCGGGCCGTCGCTGGGAGATAAGGCCGGGGGCTACTGTCGGCGGAATGGGGCCCAGGGTACCCCTAACCGCCTGCGGAGGCCAACCAAATGCCGCAGATGGTGACACGTGGCGCTCCGGTCGCTGGGGCCTTGGGTCCCACCCGGATCGCCGTGCGGAACCCGTGGCTATTCCTAAGGAATAAGGGGTCTCCTCCAGAGGCCGCGTCCGCAAACCAGAAGGGGTCTTGGGCCTCCAGGAGTCCACGGCCCACGCGCTGAGCGAGCACTCGGGGTCCGTCCCCGAGCGCTCGGCGTCCCAGAGGGCGAAGGGCGCGCTCGGGGTCCCTTCCCGAGCGCTCTCCCTCGGGCTCCCCCTTCAAGGTGCCCCGAGCGGCCCCCCTGCGAGTGCTCCCTGAGCGCTCGGGATTGCTCGGGGGCATCCGGAAGACAGCTGGCGCCCTCTCCTAGCGAAGGAAGATGCTCGGGACCGAGTGCTCGGGGGACGACGTGTCCTCTGGTGGGACCCTCGCCCATTTATGTCGGCCAGCGCCCAGCTTCTCCAGTAAGCTTCCGCTCTGGCGGAGGCATTTAATGCCTGTCATTTCGACGAGGAACCCCAAGCCCTATGAGGGCATGATGACGGTCAGACCGGGTCCCACTGGTGCAGGTGATAAGCTCTGACAGCTATCCCTCTCTCTCTCTCTGAAGGGTGGGCCCGGGCTGACAGATTCTTTGACCAACCAAGCGCGCCGCCCCGCACGCCCTGTCACTGTCACCCTTTCTACCCCATGGGGGACGCCGCCGCGCAACTCATTGCGCGGGTCGAGAGGCCGACCCATGGGACCCGCGAGTGGGTATTCTACCGACCCAGTCAGAAGAGGCCAATAAGTCTTCATCCACGGGGCCCGCCGAAGGTAAAGATGTCAGAACCCCTGTTCCGACATACGGTGAAGCGACGTCCCGGCCGAAAGTATGCAGTTCGCATTAAATAGAGGTGTGGGCGCTTCCAGTTGCACCCACGTCGCCCACAGTATCAGTCCAGCTCATTTTCCTTTGCCGACCTATGTGGTATTCCCCCAAGTATATAAGGGGAGAGCCTGGTCCATGCAAGGGGTTGGCTCCTTTCCTAGTTCGATTTTCCTTAGGTTAAATCCGTACCGAAGAAGCACCGTTCTTCCGCTGGGCTAGAGCAAGAAGAAGAACAGTGCGCACCTTTGTAACTCATCATACTTGCCATATACGCACATATATACAAAAACAAACAGGACGTAGGGTATTACGCCTTCCGGGGTGGCCTGAACCTGGGTAAATCCTTGCGCCATTACATCCTTAGCCACCGGGTTTACTCGCTAAACTCCAATCCACACCAAGGCTCGTAAGAAACTCACTACTCCCCTGGGCCGAATTCCAAAGGGGGTCCCTCCGGACCACCGCTAGAGGCGTCTCTACGCCGACAAGTACCGTACACCTTCAATGTACACATAGAGGAGGGTGCCCCCTGTGTCCCCATAGCCACACCCGAGGGCATTAACCATCTCGCGGGAGAGGCGCTCTACCAAGTTTTTGGAGGCGCATCCGGCTTCGAGCTTGATCGGGAATGGAGGAGGCGATGGAGGAGGCGACGGAGGAGGCGACAGAGAAGGCAACACCCTCGAGCACTTCCCGGTCGTGTGGGAGGAGCTACCGACATCTTCCATTCGGACGGGGCGACGCTGATGTTTTGGGGCAGAAATTGAAGAGAGGTAGAAGAGGCGGTGATGTGCAGGAGGCAGTTGCTTTTGACGTGGAGGCTTTTGACGACGAAGACATTATATATAGACACACCGGCGTGACTCTTTGCCTCCCCGTGCAAACCATCATGAGTAGCCTCCTCGTCTCCCGCCAATTCATCAACCAACATGACTTGTCATCTCTCGTTGCCCCGTGTGTAATTTTGCAACATCGACCTTCACATCGCACACGGTAAATACCTGTGAGTGTCTTCAATGATTACCCACATCGCACACGATCACTGGCTACGAGCCACGTGCAATGACTAGCAACATCGCACACGGTCGTTGCCTACGAGCCGTGTGCAATGACTAGCCCCATCGCACACGGTTTGGAATGCTCGGGAACATGTGCGGTGGTGACTAGCCTTACATTAGTGCGGCGCTTAGATCTCCTCCAAGCAACCGTGGTCGTGGTCACGGCGAATGGAAGATGCGAAGTAAAAACCCTAGCACACCGCCACATGTATATATGTTTATTCCATTATCTGCACACAGTTGCTTAGAACAAAATAGACATTTCAAACGTACATAGATTAAATAGAAATTTATAACACATATTAGAAAGACATCTCGAACACACATTAAGGAGACATTTTCGAACATCACATAGCAACAAAAGGCTAGTTCATTACGTACATTACATAAGTTCATGCATATAGACATAAGCTAGATCTCCTCCAGTGGGAGATCTTCGTCCATAGGTTCCGGGCTAAGAGGGGAGACAGTACCAACTTTGAAGAAGCCCACCATCTCGGCACCCCACCGGATGTACTTACCGTCGAGTTGCAAGACGGGATTTTTGTTGGGATGTACTTCCCGTCGAGTGAAGCGGACGAGGATACGCCCCAGCTCGTGGTGAGGTTCGACGAGATATTTGTGGTGGTGCAGAAACTTCTTACACAGGATACATCGGACGACGTATGCACCGGAGTAGTGCACGAGGTCGGCGTTGAACGCACAGAAGAGGCTGTCCTCGGTGTCACCATAGTCGCAGAAAAGCAGTGCATACATTGTGGCGTGGGAGAGCTCCATGTTCAGGTACGTGCGGTCCTCATTGATGGGCGAAGGAGGCGACGCTTCGCGCTTGTTCCACTTCGCCAAAGAGCTCCCTGCAGCGGCCATTGCGAGAGATTGAGGAGGTGGCTACGGGGCTGGGGGAGGAGAAGGGGATCGAGGAGGTGGCTGGCCTGGAGGTGGCGTTTGGAGGAATCAAGGCAGCGTGTGGTTTATAGGGGGGGCCGGTCTCTACATGTTAAGTGATATAACATCACACACGATTATCAAAAACAACCGTCACCGATTCTCAGAACATCGCACACGATCAACCAGGAAAAAATGTCACCTATGCTTCCTACCTCATCGCCAACGAACATTTATGTCTTACCGTGTGCGATGTGCTCCACATTGCACATGGGCCGTTTTCCTAGGCATGTCGCACACGGGCGCGATTTGGTGGCCGTGTGCGATGTTTGCATCGTTTACGGTTTGAGCGAAACCGTGTGTGATAGAGGATCTTAAAAGACCTATTTTGTAGTAGTGTCCATTTCACAACATTATAAAATGTATGAGGTTTGTAAGAGAGTTATAATCTTTTGTGACACTCTATACGTGATTCACGTACTTCAGTTTTATATAGGACACGTTTATACCGTATCTCAGAGTATCTAATCCGATCCGATGGGCGGCTACACATAAGAAATGTCATCAGACTATAATAACACGTACAGAGTACACGTACTCTAGTCTGGCCGCGGGCTCTGGGTTCGATCTGCGCACTGATGCCATTAGTGTTACATGCATGTGCATGGGATTTAATGACACTCCAAGTCAACCGAAAGACAATGGGATACGAGAGCCATGGATTAAACTAAGCTCGCGAATTAAAGCGCGTTTAAAAAGGAGATGATGGTATGTTTCAGATAGCACATACATAACTCCGAAGCTACTAGCTAGCTCGCTAGCTTAGTTAGTGTCGAACAGTTAAGAAGATCTTCCATTGGAGCGATCTAGCAGCTAGTTCAAGCGACCGCATCCGTGATGAAGGCCGGGAGGAATGAGAGTAGTAAGAAGCTTGTGAGCGGAGGAGCGTCTGCGGTGTGGCTTCTGCTTCCTCTTCTCGTCCTCGTGGTACTCAAGACCGATTTCCTGCCTCAGGTTGCTCGCCGTAAGTCTTCTAAATTAAACAACTTTGCCCGTCTGCTTTATTTTTTTTTCGAAGTGTTCATCGGTACGTGTTCTCTTCGTCATTGAGATCTTAATTTGTTTACTGTTTTCAATTTCATTGGAATCACGAATCGACAGTCTAGTTTGGCGTTTTATTCTGACAAGCCGCTCTGCATGTGTGGGTTTGGATCCCTCCGTTTTTACTCCGGATAACATTGTAATTTCTTGGATATAATACACCTTGGGTTCGCCTTACCATCAAAAGAAAACTGCTACAAAACGGGAAATCGTGTTTTCTGTATGTAATGTCATTGTTAAAAAGTTTTGTTTCGGTACATCCTCTTCTAAAAGTAGCTTAGGAATCTCAAAGCTCAGAGGGTATTTCCGTACTTTTCACTTATTGATTAGTATTAATTGGATTATCCCGGAGGAAGTTCTCTCCGCCCAAGCATGAGGTTGGTCACCGCTGGACATCTTGCGAGACCTGAATAGTTACGAAAGTAATCTTGGTTCTTGGAGATCGTTTAAGGAGTTGCGACCTGTGAAGAGTAATCTTGGAGCCGGAGCTTTTGTCGTATATCCCCTATCGATGGCTATCCTTGTTGTTCTTCTTGTAATTAGTCAACATAAAAAGCATAGGACCGGCCACTATGGACGCGCGTGTGCCATCAATTTATTCGCCGGGGCCGGCCACCATACGCACGTACTGGCGCGCGCGTACCAGTAGGGATGCCCTCTCCCTCAGGCTTGGTCCAGCCGCCGTCCTGGAAACCGTGCAATGCGCGCCGATGCCGGCGTGTATAAGGATGGGGGCTGAATAGCCGTACCACATGAAATAGGATCATATTACTCTTTTTTAACTTAAAAGGTAAGTTCTAATCTCTACATTGATCTGTATCGAGATTTATAAACTTTTTAAAGGAGATATACCGAAACAAAACTCATTAACCTATGTAAGGTAGAGGAGTACTAGATAGGCACTCAAAAGGATTAATTGCATGTCTCCCGAGTTCTGTTACTAGCATGGAGATACACCAAATAGCTTAATCACACTGTTGCAACCCTGTATTAGTTTATTAATAGACATATATATGATTAGGGGTTTGTGCGTGTGTTTTCGACGTGGTGCTTTCCTAGAAGCAGTCAATCCAAATGGGAAACAACTAAGGATGCAAGCGGCATGCCGCTTGAGCCGCATCCTTTATGTAAGTAGTACAATCTAGCATCTGAATTTATGCTAGGAGTAATGCGTAGTATTGTTGGCACGCCGCTTACATCCTATAAACAACAGACACAAGGTCATCGATGGTAATAAAACAAAAACAATTGGATTTGCACGAGATGTATAACTCGAGTATGTCAAAGCCCTTCAGTCCAAAGTTTGGTCCCTCTAAATTGACCAACAACACTGAGGTAACATATTTTTTTTTAGTAATGAGTATGTTTCTAACATTTGTACATTAATCTGAACTTTCTGTAATGAAACTCAATAGGATTTAATAAAATAAGCTCTACTCAAATATTTATTATGTACCAATCACTACTATAGAATCCATTTAAAGAATCGTCTGTACAGAGAGTATTACAGACGATTCCAACAGCGAACTGTTTGAGACAATGAGTACCAACAGTTCCCATTAGGTGAGACGCTACAGTACAGATGATTCCAAACTAGGAACCGTCTGTGCTATTTGTACAGACATTGTACATACGGTTCTTAATTTGGAAGGATCTGTACTATAGTGTCCCACCTAACCTGTAGGATTGGTAAACCACCGATCTTATGGCAGTCGTGAGACAGAGATACTTGTTGTTGGGTAGGGACCCCTAAAGCACAAGGCCAAGAGATCTGACAGCAAGGAAACGCTTTTTTTATACAGGTTCGGGCCTCTCTCAAGATAACAACCCTACGTCCTATTCGTATATATTGATCAAAGAGTATCTTACAAAAGAGGTGTATGTTGGTGGCTATCCTAGACCTAACCGGAGACTACTTCGACTAGTTCCGCGGGGCTCGACTTCTTCGAGGCGATAGGTCTTCTCGTGGGAATCGCTAGGGCTTCTGGATGGCTTCAGGCTTTAGGCTTCTAAGGCTTGTCAAGCTTGTAAAACCTCTGAGACTTGTGGAACTTGTCCTCCCCTATGGGATTGCTGATCCTTTTATAGGGGCTCCCCGAGTCGTACCGGACACGGACTTATGCCCGAGCAGAACTCTGGCTTCCTTAAACCTCGGGATTGACTCCCTAGTTTAAGGGGTGTCCTTCCTCCTTACGGGGGGTTACCTTATCTCCTGGGGATCCTTACCGGCTACGTATTCTTATTCCAAAAGTCCAGGGAATCGTATACGGATACCTCCTCATATACGGGATACTATATATCCATCGTCAAGCCCCCCATCACCGCGTGAAGTGAGGTCATGACTGTTTTGTAGGAAATCCGCTATTTTCAGGAAGCAACTCTAAATAGGCAAAATCGAGTACTTTGTTGACAACATCCCCGAGTAGGCGCTACCCCTACCGGGTAGTCGCGATATCCTTGCCGAGATAAACCTCTGAGTAGTCCAAGGCATTTTCTGGGCTAACTTACCTGAGAAGCATCTTTTGATTTAATCTGATCCGTCACGGACACGCGTTCGCCCGGTAGATTTCTAGGAAACCAAACTGTCGTGGCAGAATTTTCACGTGGTGATGAAGAATCTTTTCTTTTTCTGCGCTACTATTCAATTGACGTTAGCCAAAACGTAACGCGCTCGTCGGCGTCGTGGGTTTGTTAGACCCCCGTTTTCCGCACACATCGTCTCACATGCGTGAAAAGCAACTGTCTGCATTTAATGCGATGGAACAGATCGTGCCGTTAACCATGCTCCGGTCAGGCAAAAATTGAATCTCTTAAGAGACCGAGAGTCGATTGGGGTTTTGCCCACATTGCTCTCTGTCTCCTAGCATTCCCATCTTCTTCCTTGCCCCCTTGACTCTAGTCCTTACTTCGCCATCGCCGACCACCGTCAGCGGTAATGGGAAAAAAGAGCGCAGTGAAGAAGTCCCCCGAGTCCAAGAAGTCGACGGGAGATCCTTCGGGAGAGCCAATCATCGCCATTCCTGAGTTTGAGCCCTCGGTGATGGACTCCCGCCCTCAAGAAGCTCGTGGCGGAGGAGGTCATCCTCCCGGATGTATTCGTACGTTACCGGGGGGCTGCGAAGGAGACGGTCCCGAGTCCAGACACTAATTGGACCGTCGTTTTTGTGGATTTCTTTAGGTGCGAATTCCAATTCCCACCTTCTCACTTCTTCCTCCTAGTGCTCCAGTTCTACGGGATCGAGTTGATACATCTCAACCCGAACTCGGTCCTGATGCTGGCGGTCTTCGCACATCTGTGCGAAGCGTACCTCGGCATCAGGCTAAGCCTGGAGCTCTGGAGGTATTACTACAACCTCCACCGGATGAAGGCCAGCGGTGGAGGCATTGTCGGCGGTGCCGAATCCGAACCCTTCCATGTCATTCTAGTCAAAAAACCATTTTCTTCTTCGTTAGATTTCTTTTGATTGTGTAGATCTGTCTCCCGAGGAGCTTCAGAGTGGGTTGAACAACCTATTCGAGCAACCTCCTCAAGGCGGGCGGACTGATGTGCCCTTACCGATCCTGAAGCTCAGCTCCGACAACCAAAAGGAAATCCTTTCGGTGAGTTTTCTGCATTGTCTAGTCATGGTTCGTCCGACTAAAGCTACTAACGCTATCCAGGTCTTCTTTTGTAGCGAGTAGGCCGCGGGGCACCTGGCTCGGAGGCTGAGCGGGCTAGGGCCCCCACTCAGGACGAGGACGTTGAAGTCCTCGGTGCGACCGCTCCGACCCTTGAGACAAGGGCCGAAGGTCCATCTGAGGCTGCGGCGGCAGCGGAGACCATCCGAGCAAAGTCTCCTACTCGGGCTCCTTCTCCTCTGCCGAACCCCCAACCTCAGGTACGAACTCGCGCTTGACTAGCTCTTTCCTTGGTTTCTCCATGCTCTAGGATGATGGGAATGAGCTTGTCGGAAAGCAGGACATGAACGACCCTCACCCGGAGGAGCCGACACCTTCCTCTACAACTACCCGTGCAGAGGAGGATGCGTCGACAAAGGTGAAGACACCGCTGGTCTCTACCGAGAAGTGGAGTTCAGAGGTTCTGACGAAAGGGTCCTTACGTCCAGCGAAACGCCAACGGTAAGTCTTTCCTTCAGTCTTCTGTTCCGATCTCTTTTCCTTGAGGATGTTGATACACGTCCTTCTCTGACTAGGTTGTTCATCCGTCCGATCGGAGCTACCACCCGGGCCACTATGGGTAAGGAGACTTCCACGGCGGGTTAGGCGCAGACCTCGGTCGAGAAGGCCAAACCCCAACACCGGAGCCGTCGGTGCCTGAGGACGATGACGTCTGCTCCCTACTATAGGTAATCCAAGGAGTCAGTAACCAAATGTCAATGTACTCGGTACTAACCTTGTTGTTTTGACAGCGTGCCCTTTCTTGGGCTATCCCGTTGTGTGGCGAGCTCGAGGAGCTAAAAAAATGCCTCGACGAGTCCGAGAAGAGGCGGGCGGAGAGCGAGGCCGAACTCCAGGTCGTGAAGGCCCGCCTCTCCGAGGCGGAGTCTTCACCGAAATGGAGTCAAGCCTATGCGGGGAAGCTGGAGGAGGACCTCGAGCATGCCCTTTGCACGCTTGAGCTAGTGCTCGCCAAGATCGGAGTCACCATCTTCCCCAGCCCCACGCGTGCTATCCGGATGGTGGAGCTGGTAGTGTCAGTCTCCCGCCTGAAGCCTGTCATTGAGAAGCTCCTTTCCGAGTAGCTGCAGCAAGGCGTTCGGGATGCTTTGGCCATGGTTCTGGCTCTTCTGAAGTGCCAGTACCTGGAGCTGTCCCTGGAGGCTCTTGAAGCCAATCTGCCGGCAAGTGAGGAAGAGGAGCTCCTTGATACTGTACAGGGGATACCTGATACTTTTGCTGATCGGGTCCAGACACCTAGTCTGCCTAAATAACTTTGTAATACATTGTGATTAGTAACTGTGCTTTAATCAGTGTGTTTTTGTTTTCTGAAAACTTGAACTATACTGCTCTGTGAATGTTGGTCGGACACGAGGGTTCTCGTAGACTTATTTGAACTCTGCGTCCACTTTCCTTGACTTAGGCTTACGAGTTGTGTCGTATGCCACTGATTGCGATCGACCAGGCCTTAGGTTTAGTTAGATGGAGGTTTTATTGGCTCCTCGTCATCAGTAAACGCGTTAAGGGGTCGTCGCACAGGCTATCATGGCCATAGCAGCAACTCGTGTTCCCTTGTCGCAGGAATGTTAGACGCCAGTTAGTAAGTTCCACGTTTGCCCTGTTGGTGACAACATTGCACTCTATCCACGGTGCCTTCTGTTCAAAGTAGTCAGGGATGTGGATAAGCAAGCGGGTTTCGTTGGCCTAGTCATATTCGCACCTTCTCTTCTTCCTTTACTCGTGGTCGGGGAATGTTACTATGGAACCGGGGAGCTTAGTCGACCAGACCTTAGGTCTAGTCAGGTGGGGGCTCAGTGGCTTCCCCTGTCACCTGCAGACACGTTAAGGGGTCTTCCTCGCATTCCTGACGGTTGCAGCGTGGAACCCTTTTGCCTTGTGCAGGTTGAATCGTTGGTGCGCGCATGTGTATGCCTGATGCCACATACGTATCTAGCTCCCGACTGTCTTATTCAAGAAGTTTCTTAGATAGGCAGTCTGAAAAAATAAATATTAAACTAGGAACTTAATATTTAAAAAACTGTGAATTGACTGAAGTATCATTTACAAGCTACTGTAAGAAAAAACTGCCTGAAAGAACTAGAAATAAAAACATCATCCCCTCCTTTCGAGTTTGCCGTTGGTTGCTCCAGAGACTCTCGTGCTCTTGTCGTGACCCACTAAAAACGCTTGTCGAGTGCGCGTGCTGGGTGGTGGCGTCCGGAGCGTCTTCTCATCGGCTTGTTCGTAGCTTGATGACTTGAGGCTAGAGCTGGTGCAACCTGAGACGGACTGGCTTTCGAAGAGGTGATGACTGTGCGATCTTACCGAAGGTGCTTGCATGAGGAACTCTCTAAGGGGACTCGACTATCTCTTTACTGCTAACTCGAGCGACCTGGATCAGCCGATTTCTCCCGTAGAGCCATTGTCCTGCTGAGGAGAAAGCCCTTTTTGCCTCGGTCTGAACTAGTCGTGGAACCTGCTCTCCGACTTGGATGGGGTGTTTTCCGAAGTTGTCGCTCGTAGTTGCGGTGGAGGTCTTGCTGACGCGGGGGTGCGTGCAGCGGCGTCGGAGTCTGCTTCGCTACCTGAGAGTTGATGCTTTTGTGCGAGGTCGAGGCTACGCTTGTCGTAGAGTAGTGCTTCCTGGAGGGAGCTCTTTATTGTGAGGACAACCTTTGGGCCAGGCATCTTCATGCATTGGTAGGCGTAATGCGTTGCTGCCATGAATTTGGCAAGAGTTGGGCGCCCTAAGATGGCATTGTATGCCGTCTCGAAGTTGACTACGTCAAATAGGATCTTCTTTGTTCGGAAGTTTTCCGGTGTTCCGAAGGTAATCGGCAGTGTGACATGCCTGATCAGCATAGCTGATGAGCCTGGGACGATACCGTGGAATGCCTATGTCACCATCTGGACCGACGACCGCGGTACTTGCATCGCATCGAGGGTTTTTGTGAATAGAATGTTGAGGGAGCTTCCTCCGTTTATGAGCACCCGAGCCACTCGGAAGTTATTGATCGTAGGTTCGACAATGATCGGGTATCTTTCTGGTCGAACACAGTTCTTGAGGCAATCGGTTTGGTCGAAAGTGATCGTGACCTCCGACCACTTGACTGCCCGAGGGACTTGCGGTATACTCGTGAGAACTTCTCGAGCAATCACCTTGTATTGCCTCTTCGACTCGTAGGAAGCTGAGCCCCCCGAATATATGCTCGATTGCTCTAACATGCCCCTGGAATGGCTCAAGGGCGGAGTCATCATCAGAAGTCGTGTCCCGGCTGTTGTTTGCGACCTGCAGGATCTCCCCGCGGATCTTCTCTCTTTCTTCCTTGAGGTACTTCTTGAAGATGCGGCACTGACGGAGATCATGTGAATCGGTCTGGTGGAAATCGCACCAGAGTTTTCCTGTCTTATCGAGGGGAGTCGTCTGCTTATCCTTGGTACGCGGTCGCCAGGTGCTTCTCGGGGAGATCTCCTCAGTTTTAGATCTCTTCTCCCTGTTCCCTCCGGAGGATTTCTTCTTGCTCTTTGCCTTCGTTGAATCGTTTCTGGTCTGGAGGGGAGACCTGGGCAATCTGTTCTGTTGCTGTTTGATGTGATGTAGGGTTTCCTCAGCACAGGCAGCCTTTTCGGCTAGGTCCATCAGCTGTGCCATTGTCTTTGGAGGATGCATGATCAGGTCGTGCATGCACATCTCATTCCTGCTGCCTCAAACAAAGGCGCAGATGACATCTGAGTCTGTTATTTCAGGGATAGTATTGCGAACAGCACTAAACCACTTGGTGAAGTCTTGGAGGGTCTCGTCTGGGCGTTGGACGACTAGGAATAAGTCATCGACCCAGGCGGGACGCGTGAAGGTACCTTGGAAGTTTTCGAGGAGCATGTCACAAAGCTGTCCCCAGGAGCGGATCGTTCCTGGGGTAAGTTCGTCAACCAGGTCCTGGCTGCTCCTTTGAGAGTGGTCGGGAGGTAGTTGGTCATGACCTTCTCGTTCCCGCCTGTGGCTTCGATTGTCGTAGTGTAGATATGCAGGAACTCTGTAGGGTCCGTGGTGCCATCATACGACTCTAGGGCCCCAGGCTTGAAGCGAAACGGCCAGCACACATGTCGGAGCTCTTGGGATAGTGCTTGGCATCCGTTGATGGTTCTCCGATAAGGGACGTTCTCACCGTTGTTCGGGGTCGGAGACCGTCCTCAACCATTAGTGCGGTGCCTGCGGTCTCTCCGGGGAGGAGATTGCTCTCGCTGGTGCCTTTGGGATCAGCGCTCGTTGAGTGCATCGCGGAGGTCAATGTACTGTTCCACCCGGCGAGACTGGTACTTGGGATATCGTCCTTCTCTATCTGATTCCTCTAGTCAAAGAGGGGTCTTCCCTCAATTGGAGCTGTGTGCTACCGACTGGAGTCGAGAAGATTCGGCTTGGGCTTGGGCCTGCTGTAGTTCAGCCCCCAGCCATTGTAGCCACTGTATTCCATTGGGTGTCATCAAGTCTGCCACCGGTGGTCGTGACAGCAGATTGTGCACCTCGGCGAGTCTTCGAGCAGTTCGGGACATGTATTCCCCCGTCGCTTGAGGGGTTCTGTCTGCTGCCGTAGGCATATTCCCGTTCCCGCGGGGAGTAGCCATCGGGCTTCGATGTTGTTAGGCCCCATGCTGATCCAGGTCCTCGAGATCTTCCCGATTGTCATGGATCGCGAGAACCACTCGAGGGTCTGGATTAAATGAGGTGTAGTTCCACTCCATCATGTCTTCCTCATCGGGAGGAATGCTGTGATTGAGATCTTGATCGTTTCATCGATCAGAAGTTGCAGGCGATAGTCTGGACATCGGGCTGGTTGCTCCTGCCGGGGAATCATCGTTCGGCACCAACGTTCCCCTGAAGGCCCTGGCGCACTCGGTCCTGAAGTGATCAACTTCGCAATCCGAGTACTCGCCAGTGGCGTATTCTCCAAGATCTATGCGGTCAGTTGCCGGGTACAGATCTGTCTGGCCGAAGTTGAGTACCCAGTATGTCACGTGAGAGCGATCGGATCCCCCGTTGAACCTACTTCTTCCTCCTTGGGTCGAACCGGAGAGGGCTGTGCTGTCGGCGTCATGGGCTGATCGCAACTCCGATATTTCCTTGACGGCTTGAGCCGGAGAGGTCCCCACGGTCGGTGCCATCTGTCGACGATTGGTAAACCACCGATCTTACGGTAGTCGTGAGACAGAGATACTTGTTGTTGGGTAGGAACCC
Organism: Stipa capillata; assembly: GCA_019208055.1. Lineage (NCBI taxonomy): Eukaryota > Viridiplantae > Streptophyta > Magnoliopsida > Poales > Poaceae > Stipa > Stipa capillata. The sequence continues at coordinate 41,247 of JAGXJF010000783.1, read as the reverse complement.
CTAGGGCACAAGGCCAAGAGATCTGACAGCAAGGAAACGCTATTTTTATACAGATTCGGGCCTCCCTCAGGATAACAACGCTACGTCCTATTCGTATATATTGATCAAAGAGTGTCTTACAAAAGAGGTGTATGTTAGTGGCTATCCTAGACCTAATCGGAGGCTACTTCGACTAGTTCCGCGGGGCTCGACTCCTTCGAGGCAGCGGGTCTTCTCGTGGGAATCGCTAGGGCTTCTGGATGGCTTCAGGCTTTAGGCTTCTAAGGCTTGTCAAGCTTGTAAAACCTCTGAGACTTGTGGAACTTGTCCTCCCCTATGGGATTGCTGATCCTTTTATTGAGGCTCCCCGAGTCGTACCGGACACGGACTTATGCCCGAGCAGAACTCTGGCTTCCTTAAACGTCGGGATTGACTCTCTAGTTTAAGGAGTGTCCTTCCTCCTTACGGGGAATTACCTTATCTCCTAGGATCCTTACCGGATATGTATTCTTATTCCAAAAGTCCAGAGAATTGTATACGGATATCTCCTCGTATACGGGATACTATACTATCCATCGTCAAGTTCCATATTGCTAATTGAAGTGGAATGAAACTATCTTATAAGAGTTGGTGCTCCAAATCTCTTTAAAGCAATGGGAGGAGAGAAGAGAAATACCACACGCGCGTGGTCGCTCGCCTCACCGGGCGTGGCATGACGAATGGTGTGTGCGTTTATACAGATATTTTAGTATAGCCGGTTCAAAAAAAGGTCATGTATGAGAGTTTCGAACCATCTGTACAAAGCACTAGTAGTGAATGAATAATTAGAAAGTAGAAGAGAGAAAAGGCAGGTTTCAAATAAATTAGATGGTATCGATTTGTTTCCTTTCGAAAAGAAAACATGGGAGTACCAATATATTAATTCTGAAAACGGTGGTTCTAATTAACCCTATGAAGGGAGGACGGCTTGCTGGTGCATCGACCTGTTTGTTTTTATAAGAATACTAATGCATTTGTGACTACCATATACTTATATACGGACATGACTTACGTACAATGTTTTGCAGTTGGAGAGACCAGCTTTACCCAAGTCGCAGATGAAATGGCTCACAAGGTTTCGTCTTTAGGTGAGCCTAGCTTTATATCCCACGCTATTCTATCCCATGTATGCACTACAGATTACAGATCAATATCACTGCGTGGCTTGCTAGCCAGCATGTCTAGTTAAAACCCAGGCAATTAATTAAGATTACCAGTACGTCCTCTTTCTCTTACCCAGGTTTAGACAGTGCAAGTTTGAAGCAGCAACAACCACTTGACGTAGCCAAGTTAGAAGCTGCGGATGGTATGGCAAAACAATCTGTTATGTTAATTAATTATCTGAGGAAAGCTTCAGTTCTAAAATTAATCATCGATTGGTGTTAACAACAATTCATGGCACGTGATCCTTCATCCAATTCAGATTCGGTCGTCGGGGCACCTCCTCCAGCATCAACCGACGAGATGGCCAGCGACGTCGATGCAAATAAAGGTAATTAATTACCTCTCTGCAGAGCCGAAGTTAAATTAGCATGTTCAAGGCTGACTAGTGCGCAGTGCACGCACGTGCTACACACACTATATTACAACTATAGTTAAGGAGTCAACGAATCCACCGCAAAAAAGAAAGAAAGAAAGAGTCAACAAATCAATATAAAAATAAAGTTCCGATTCCTGCAACTAGTGTCTGGTCTTAACTTCAAGACCAGTAGAGTCTAGCGTTCAGTGCACCTGACAATCATATTGCGCTTAATCATTTCTTCTGATGTAAATTACTACTCTCGTTGTGATGTTGATAAATTGTAAACTGTTGCAGGTTCCATCCAACAGAAGCAAATCCTTGCCATGAACGGAAAAATAGATGGTTCTTTGATAAATTCAGGTACCAACTGCATACTTTCAAGCACGATTTGCATATTGGTAATTTGGGCACCCAAGCCATTCCCGTGTTTTGTGGTTGAAAGACCACACTAGTATAGAAATAACCATCCCAAACGGTTGAAATGTTGCATCCCAAACGGTTTTATGAACTGTCACCAATTGTCTGCTGCGGATGAGGGGGTGATATCCCAAACGGTTCTATGGCTGTTTGGGAAGAGAGGCACATTCCAAACGGTTAATACAGAAGAACTTGGGATGTCCCCGATATCCCAAATGGTTAATAAAGCAGAAGCGTGTGGGATGTTATACAGATCCCAAACGGTTAATAAAGCCGAACCGTGTGTGATGACATCCACATCCCAAACGGTTAATACAGAAGAACCGTGTGGGATATCTTCGACATCCGAAATGGTTAATAAAGCAGAAGCGTGTGGGATGTTATCCACATCCCAAACGGTTCAAAAAAATAGAAGCATGTGGGATATCATCCACATCCGAAATGGTTAATATAGGGAAACCGTTTGGGACGACTAAACATCCGAAATGGTTATTCCGTATTAACCATTTAGGATATGGTACACATCCCAAATGGTTTCCGTATATTAACTGTTTCGGACATGAATTTACAGCAGGAAGAAATAATTTGTTTTTTGGCCAGCAACCTGCATATGCATCAAAATTTGAGCAGAATTCATATATATAATAACATTTCATCAAAATATCCAGCACATACCAGAACTGCACATTTTATTCACATAACCATCCATCCAAACATTAATCCATTACAAAAATACATCCACACTTGAATCAATTGTGAAATCCATTACAAGTACCAAAATGCATTACAAAATCCATTAGAAAGTATGAATTAACATCAGCTAAGGACTGTGGAACGGTCCTTTTGGAGATAAGACTTTCACTTCAAAGAAGTAGGCGAATTGCCCTCGAATCTCTGCGAGGTTGGGCTCCTTCATCGACTTTGATCTCATTGAAGAAAAAAGCTGCAGCTATTAAGTTAAATGTCTTGGCTACAGCTAAAATGGCAAGAAATACTAATAACTTAAGAGAAATTAACCTGCGTTATCCCCTTAACGTCTTTGATCTTCCTCGAAACAGGATGAGTTTTGTCATGAAGTGGCAAACATAATAGGCACAAAGGTTGGTTCCTGTGGGTTGCTGGGCAACCTAGAAAAATTAAATCTCAGGCATATTAGTAATGGATAGAATTTTTTAGGAACTTAGATGATATCGAACAGTTATATACTTAATCAGGGAATACCTTAATTTTAAAATCGTGACGCCAAGTCTTGGCATCTCCTAGCACTGATCTCCTTCCATGAGCAACGGTGTCGAGTGCGCTGAGTGATTACAAAATTTAAGCAAATAGCACAAGGAAGAAAGAATAGAACTAATTATGAACGAAACGAAATGTGGTCTACCACCTGTCGATGAATTCGCGCATTGACGAGTAGTCATGAGGCTTCAAGGGATCAAGGTATGCTACCTTTTTATCTTTCAGCATGAAGACAATCAAGATCCAATGAAAGCTGCCAAAGTCTTTCTCCTCGGTCACAACTCATGCAGCCCGAATACAAAGTATAAAGTATAAATATGTGAAGTATAGTGTATAACTTACAACTCATTATATGGAAGCATTATGAAGTGTTTGTCCTGATGAGTCGTCAATGCGTGTACCAGGTAATTGTGGATGAGCTTAGGGTCACTGGCGATGCTTTGTGGAGAGACCAACTGTGGGTCGATGAAACCCACCGGGTCTTTCCTTACTTTGCATTCATCGATCATGTGCCTAAGTATTGAAAGTAAGAGTTAATATGTATGCATTTAGCGGCATAATGCTTGAATGGACTTTGAAGAGGAGAAACAAGTCCTCGAGGCCTACCGTGCAATCACCCGCTTCGTGGAGGAAGTGCTCCGGCTTGAAATACACAGGTATACTAACTTGTCTTGCTGCGCCCTCCCTGTTGGAGACGTCCATGTAGTACTTATGGAATTTCTGGCAAATCAAACCTGCACGCGCGAGTTGTTCTTGTCCTAGCAACGGTTGGCCACGCACGTATTTTGGGGCTACGTCCAGGGGAGGGAACATTCTACTGAACTCCTCATCGGTTAGCATGTTCGGATCCTTGATAATTGATTTTGCTTTGCCCTTTCCTTTGCCCTTCGCCGAGGCCCTTGCGCCGATCTTTTTGGCTATAACCCTCACCAGGGGGGCGGTGCCGGTAGATCAAACTCGCGAGTGAACTTGGAAGGTAGCACCGGTGGTGTCATAGCTACAGCAGCTCTTTGATGTTGGCATGTGGCTCTACATGCACAAGAGTGGGTTCATCAGTCCTCGGTGGCTGTGCTGCTAGCTGCATCTGATCTTGGATGTTGGCAGGTGGCTCAATAAGCATACTACAGGGTTCATCAGGCCTCGCTAGGGGTACTGAGAGCTGCAGCTGCTCTTGGATTTGGCAGGTGGCTGGACATGCAGCCTCGGTGACGCCGATATTGCGTCCTCCAAGACTATGTCCTTCTTGGGCCACTGGATGAATGACCCAACTGCGTCTCCCAAAGTCTGCATGTCGTTGTCCGCGCTTGCATGGAATAGCGGGACTCGCATGAATTTGGGGTCAACACTGTCGACGGTGCACCTAGCAAAACCTGCCGCCATCGCCACACCGTGTATTGTACCCCCTTGAGCGGGCGGATACACCATCCCGGAAGCAGCCTCTAAAGGAAAACCCAATTGGGCTATAATCACTTGGAGCTTGCACTTCTTCGGCTCGCTGATGCCACCGACTGCACATGTTGCGTTGGTATCATCGAGACATTCAGGGCCGGCTGATGCGCAACTACTTCGACGGCCACTAGGGCTGGGGTGTCCAAGACTTTCTTGTTGTGATCTCAACCTTTGCTCCATGGCATCCCTCTCCTGTGTCAACCTAGCCTCGAGCATCTGTTCAAACTCGGGCATAAGTATTTGACGGAGCTCGGATTTCATCCGCTCACTTTTGCAATCCGCTTTGGCTCTTTTCCATTCTTGTCTTGACTGTTCATTGAGTGGGAATGCCTTGCTATGTCTGACTAGGAGCCCTTGACCACGAGTATGGCCCGGGTGCTCCTTCATTCCCAAACTGGCTGTGAGAATGTCGTCAGCGCTAACGGAGTGGAAAGAGCCTTGGGAAGCTTGAACACCCAGCTCCTTCTGCATAGGGCAACAGATGGTACGTAAGTAATCATTATGTTATTAATTTACATACTACTAACTCAGATGACCAGGTTTATGATAGGTTATCGATCGTACCAGGTGTTGGTAAACTTCTTGGTCCGCAAGGTTTTGGAAGGTTGTTTGATCCGAAGAGTTGGTAGTAGACCTCCCTCTACACCAGTATCGAGCGCGCTCCGTCTCGACATCAGCAAATGGTGGATCGGGCCCCAAAGGTGTGCTTCTTCATCCTCCTTCTCCCACTGTCTCTTTTTGCCATAGTATCCTTTCGTGCCCATTCTATGTGGGTGTTTGTTCTTTGCCACTAAAGCCTTGTGTTCTTCACTTTTACGATGAAATCCAGATGTCGTCTTCATCTCCACAAATTTATCCCAGTCTTCAGGTGTAATCATCGGGCAAGGGCCGAAGGGCTGCTTTTGTTCCTGGACAAATTTCTTGTTCAACACATGTTTCCAATTCTTCCACGAACCACAAGCCTTCAGCTCCGCGACTCGTCGCACATCATTGACCTATCTCTCGGGCACCATGAAAGATTCCATTATCTCATCCACTAATAATCTGCGTTCGTCCTTAGTTACTCGCTTCCAGTCACTTAACAGGATGCTGACCCGACCCCTCGCGACCACCCCGCATATGGTCCTAAATTTTTTCATAGTTTTTTCCGGTTCTATAGGAGCCCCAGATTCCTCGTGGATGGCCTGCACTTCGAAGCGTCCCTTCGGTTTCATTGAGGGTTTCCTAGGACGGCGCACTGATTTTGCCAAGGAATCAGACGGTGCTCTCGGCGACGTCTGTTCAACAAGACCTCTAGCCGTTGTCTGCTCATCGGACCTCCTCGGAGAGGCATTATCGGATGACATCTAGTGAATCAAGTTATGCTAAAATAGCAGTGTACCAAAATATCCATAAGCACATATTCTAATACTGCTAGAACCAAACATGCAGGAGTCCACATGTTTAAATGCTGTAAGAAAAATAAACATGGCTATGCAGTTCAGGAAACCTAATGAACCATAATACCACTGCTCTGATTCCAATCAGTCATATAATACCTAATAATCGAGATTAACTATTCCAGCAGTACCACCGGTAGAGCTGTTCGTGAGCCCACATTGACCATCTTACCGGGACAGTGGGCGATGGAGTGGAGGGCAACCGACCTACCAGGAGGGCGTTCACGTCGGCGCTCGGGGCGGGGGAGGCGGTCCTCGGAAATGGAGACGATGATGACGGAGCTCGGTCCTAGGGCACGCGATCGACGACGGCGAGGGCAGTCGGTTCTCGGGGCTTGCGCTGGGAAGGAGCTCCAAGGGGGCTGGCGGCTTGAGCCTGGGGCAGATGTTGAAGACGTCGACGTTGGGTGCAGGAAGCGGCCGCGGGTTGCGTCGGGCCCGGGAGGTGGCGGCGGTAGGGGTGGCGGCGAGGGCAATGCCGCCGATTAGGGCTCGGGCTCGGGAGGCGTCGGCGGGGTGCGTCGGGCTCGGGATGAGGGGCCGGCGTCGGTGCGGGTCAGGAGGCGGCGGTCGCGCTAGGGCTGGGGTCAAGAATAAGATCACTCAGAATACGAGGGAGGGCCGCGCGCTGGGGAATTTTAAGGGACGCACATCCCAAACGGTTTGATGTCTTAACTGTTTGGGATATGGTACACATCCGACACGGTTTTGACGTAAAAACTGTTGCGGACGTGGTACACATCCCAAATGGTTTTTGTGTCTTAACCGTTTGGGATGTGAATTTTCAGCAGGATTAAAAAAAATTTAGGCCAACAGCTACATATGCATCAGAATTTCACAAGAAATCATACAGATCATACATTTCATCAGATTATCCAGCACATAGCAACTGAGTTCATTCATTTCCACAAATATATACTGCATTAAATCATTTCCACAAATATGTACTGCATTGGTTCATTTCCACAAATATAAACCTAACTCCAAAAATTACATATGTAGCATTTGTTGATTAATCACTCATTCCACTAGCTTATTTCCTTTGAACACTAGCCCTTCCGAGTGATCTTCACGTACGTAGCATGTTTCTTCAAGTTGATCTTCCTCGACCTTTATGCGGTCTCCAATAGGTGGCAAGTCGTCGAATTGGTTGCATTCATCCTCATCAACCATATTCTCAACTCCGATGATCCTCCTTTTCCCACACAGCACCACGTGCTGCTTCTTATGTGCGAGGTCTTTTACTAGAAGACTTGGGTAACTTGGGTGGCAAGTACGAAGGGTTCGCTTTTGTATGCGGCTCGGTTGAGGTCGACGTAATTGATGCCGTACTTATCAACCTTCACATGTTTCAGATTGACCCATTGACACCAGAACAAAGGAATCTTGAAAAACACATAATCAAGCTCCCAAATCTCCTCGATCATCCCATAATAGAATTCTTTGTTCCCAGATGTATCTCGGGCTTCTATGCAGACAGAGCTATTCTGGTATATGCTCTTCGCATCTTGGGTCTTTGTGTAGAATGTGTACCCATTTATATCGTATCCTTGCCAAGTTTGAACTGTAAATGTAGGCCCTTTAGCCAACCAGGTCAGCGTGTCGGTTGAGGAGCCCCTGACGATTCGCTTCTTAATCCATTGGTTGAATATCTTCTTGTGTTCTTTCATCCTCCAAGCATCTGTCGCTTTCGGATACTCCTCCCTTAGCTTTGCGAGATGTTCTATGATATAAGGGGACACTAAGGTCATGTGTTGTAAGACGGTGAAATAGGCTATAGCATGTGCTTCCGCATTAGGGGTGATTGCTTTCCTTCATATGGTCCCGATTCCGCCAAGTCTCCCCTCATGGTGAGACCGAGGCACACTAATCAGTTGTGCTTCAGCCATGTAGTTGATGCAGAACTCGACAACCTCCTCTGAAGTATAACCTTTGACGATACTGCCCTCTGGATGATTTCGGTTCCGAACATAGTGCTTCTGAATTCCCATGAAACGCTCGAACGGATACATGCTTTGTAGAAACACCGGGCCGCACATCTGTATCTCGTGCACGAGGTGAGTAATGAGATGGACCATGATATCAAAGAACGATGGCGGGAAGTACATCTCAAGTTAACAAAGAGTCTTGACCACCTCGTCTTGCAGATTACCTAGTGAAAGGGGATATATGACCTTTTGAGATATTGTGTTAAAGAAACGACGCAACCTCATTAGTGCTTCTCGGACATCAATAGGCAGAATATTTCTGATACCCACTGGGAGCATCTGTGTCATCATGACATGGCAATCATGAGACTTCATGCCAATTAACTTCAAGTCTGCCATGGAAACAAGATTCTTTATGTTCGCGGAGTAACCTGACGGAACTTTAACGGTACACAAGAACTCGCACAGCTCAATTCTCTCGTCCTTCGATAAAGTGTAGCAAGCAGGGGGAGGTACGTCCGGCCTTTATCGGTCTTTACTGGTGCTAACTCAGGTCTAATGCCCATATGGACCAAGTCCATTCGTGCCTTAACGCCATCCTTTGTTTTGTCACGGATGTTTAGTAACATACCAAGCACGCTGTCACATACGTTTTTCTCTACGTGTATGACATCTATGCAGTGACGCACTTCTTGATCCTTCCAATAAGGTAGCTCCTAAAATATTGATCTCTTCTTCTAGATGCTCTTCTCACCAGGCCGCTTTTTCGATTTAGGCCCCTTGCCAAGCACAACTTTGATGTCCTTCACCATGGCATGGACCTCTGTCCCAGTAAAGGCCTTTGTTTCGCACCATATTCTGTCTTCCCGTCGAATTGATTCTTCATGCTACGGTATGGGTGATTTCTTCTCAAGAATCTTTGGTGCATGTATACGGTTTTACATGAGTGCTTCAGCCACACGCTCGCAGTATCTTCCAAGCATGTCACGCAGGCTTTTGTTCCCTTTGTAGTCTGCCCTGAGTAGTTACCATATGCAGGATAATCGTGGATGGTAAGGAACAACAGCCCACATAGATTGAAGTACTCTTTTATGTACGCATCCCATACCTTTAACCCTCGTCCTTCCAGAGAGTTTGTAGTTCTTCAATCAGTAGTCTGAAGTAAACATCGATGTCGTTACCAGGTTGCTTTAGTCCGTGGATAAGTATCATGATGTACTTCCACTTCATACACAACCAAGGAGGAAGGTTGTACATGCACAGAAGAACGGGCCAAGTGCTGTGTCTGCTACTCATACTGCCGAACGGATTCATTCCATCGGTACTCAATCCAAACCTTACATTCCTCAGGTCCGCACCGAAGGATGGGTACTTCCTATCGATGTTTCTCCACTGGGCCGCATTTGTGGGGTGTCTCACCATTCCATCGCTCTTACGACCCTCGGCATGCCAACGCATCAACTTTGCCTCCTTCGGGTTCGCAAACAACCTCTTCAAACGAGGAATTACAGGTAGATACCATGCAACCTTGTAAGGAACTCCTTTCGTCACCTCAGCGCATTCCTCGTCCTTATCCAGACCACCCTTACGCTTGTATCGAGGTGCTTTGCAGACTGGACATGATAGCAAGTCCACATACTTTTTGCGGTACAGGATACAGTCATTCCAACAAGTATGTGTTCTTTCAACCTCCATTCCCAAGGGACAAATAACCTTCTTGCATTTGTACATTGTTTTGGGCAACTCATTACCCTCTGGTAGCATGTCGGTGAACAGACCTAACATCGCCGTAAAGCTCTTGTCGGACCATCCGCTACTTGCCTTCAATTTCAGAAGTTCAAGTACGGATGACAACCTGGTGTATTTTGCCTTGCAGCCCGAATACAAAGGTTTCTGAGAGTCCTCTAACATGCCAGTGAATTGCTTATACCCTCCGTCATTATGGTTCCCTCTACATCACGTAGCATGTCATCCAGATTAGGCATAGTATCCGCGTTATCCGACATCACATCATCGGAAGCACAATCATCAACATCTGGCTGATCATCATTGACTGTGTTTGGCATATCGTACAAATCGGTGTCGTCGATGTTATTATTATCTTCATGTGTGATCGCCTCTTCACCGTGCTTGCTCCAACATGTATATCCTTCCTTGAAACCCCTTCGAATCAAGTGTGCTTCAATCTGCTTAGGGTTTTGCCACTGCCTAGTATTATCACAATCAACGCATGGACAAAAAATCCACTCTTCCCCCTTATTGTGCATATCCAACATGGCAGCTTTTAAGAAACCAACGATGCCTTGGATGTACGCTTGGCTAACACGGCTCTCGTTGTACATCCACCCTTGATTCATCTAGATACGTTCACATATGAAGAATTAATGAGTGATCTGTCATTCTACATAATTAAAACTTGACTTGTTCCAATCAATACAAGATATATAACAATAGAAATGTAATTACTAACCTTTTAAAACCAACAACAAATAGGTGTTCTAAAAGTATGCAATGTCCGGTTGCCTTAAATTCGCCACCCAAATCGCCAGCAAATCGGCCGTCAACCAGACAGCCAACACTTATGTCGGGCTTCCAAATCTGTCTGGTTGGCCGAGGTATTTATTGGGCTAATCATCCCAAACGGTTTAAAAAATAGAGCCATCACGGATAAGTAAGTCATCCCAAACGGCTGTGTTTCATGAACCGTTTGGGAGTACATCGCAGATGGTTCAAATTTTTAAACGTCGTGGATGTAATATCGTCCCTTTCGGCCTACTTATCCCAAACGGCTATAAAACTAGAACCGTTTGGGATGTGAGCACTGTGGAATTTTAAGGGACACACATCCCAAACGGCTTTTCTGTATTAACCGTTTCGGATGTGAATTTCTAGCATAATATATTTAGGCGGTAAACTAACTGTGCCCATTCGTCTCTTCGATTGTCTTCTTTGTCGCTTCATCTTCTCGCCGCTTCACTCCCTCCGCATCAATACTCCATCCGCCTCTGCCTCCGCCGAATCCATTCCCTCCTACTGCTTTTTTCCTCTGCCATGGCCAGTCTGCCGCCGTCATCAGCGCCACTGTCCGTCCCGTCACCCTTTGCAGGTCCTCCGTCGCTGATTAGTTGGCCATCCACCACCACCAACTACTCGACCAACGAGGACTCACCAATGGTGGTCTCCTCCGACGATGATTGGATGCTACCGACCTCCTCCGACGATGATCGGATGGCCATCGACGATGATTCGATGCTAGGCACGGAGGACGACGCTGACGAGGCCAACCATGAGGAGGAGGACGACGCCGACGAGGCCAACCATGAGGAGGACGAGGACAACGGCGACGATGACAAAGAGGAGAACGACGGCAACGACGACAACGAGCAGCACGGCGCCACCGCTGCCCGAAAGGGCTACTGTACTGACGACTGCTGGGAGCACACCGACGAGGACGAGGACGATTGCTGGGAGCACACGGACGAGGACGATGTCGAACTCGATGGCTTCGACGACGGAGGCGACGGCAGTAATGACATGGACGACGACGCGGCCTCCACGGCGATGATGGCATGATCTGGCCCGCCCAGGAAGAGGCATAGGCTTTATTAGATAATTAATTAGTATACTAATTACTACTATGTAATTATTACTGCTACTTCGTAATATATATATGTTCAAATATATGTTCGATCTCTGCCTTAGTGTCCAAAAATCGCAAATATATGTTCTATTGTGTTCCTCCCATTCATAAGAGATTGGTAGTTCTCACCGAAAGCAGGTGAAAGTCATGAGTTGTTCATTCGATCTTTGCCCATCACGGATCAAAAAATAGAGCCGTCACGGATAAGTATGTCATCCCAAACGGCTCTGTTTCACGATCCGTTTGGGATTACATCGCAGACGATTATACTTTTTAACCGTTGCAGATAAGGAAGTCATCCCAAACGGCTTAGTTTCACAAATCGTTTGGGATTACATCACAGACGGTTCAAATTTTTAACCGTCACGGATGTAATATCATCCCAAACGGTCTATTTTTGACCGACTTATCCCAAATGGCTGGAAAATTAGAACCGTTTGGGATGTGCGGCAAACATGATGGCTATGCTTAACTGTTTGGGATGAGCTGTCGTTTATGTGCCGTTCTGTACTAGTGCCAGGTAACGCCAAAATTTTGCTGGCAATACAAAAATTTGGTATCAAACCAAATCCTAGCCAATTTGCATTGGCAAACATGGGCTATGAGTTAACCAAACAAGCCGTGTATACACTGCATTCCAAATTAGTTTTGTCATGTCTACCATGATTCATGTTTCGGCCCTATATCATGGACTGCTTTTGGTATGTTTACATCGTAGGTCCCCTATCCATAATTGCCCTTTTTTTTCCAAGTGTCACAACAAAATAAACTAAGTTAAGTTTCTAATCACTCTTTTGTCATACGCAGATGTGGCAGCACCAAGAAGCAAGTTGACTTGCAACTTCAGCAGTTATCGCATGAACACCTGCGCCATGGAAGGCAGACGTCCGTATCCACGGCAAATCCGCCACCGTCTACGTGGTTTCACCGTCCGACTGCCGGCATGAGAACGCGACGACCATGATCCGTCCATATCCACGCAAGTGGGAATCACCTACCGACTATGGACAGGGTCCGGGAGGTCACCATCCGTTCGAGTGCACCGGCCGAAACGGACACCATCCAGCCGAGGTGCGCAGTCACGCACGACGTCCCGGCGGTGGTCTTCTCCACTGGCGGCTACAGCGTGAACTTCTTCCACGCCATGACCGACATAGTAATCCCGCTGTACATCACGGCGCGCGAGTACAATGGCCGTGTCCAGCTCCTAGCCACTGACTATGACAGCAAGTGGATCGCCAAGTACCGGTCCATCCTTGGTGCCCTCTCCATCTATCCGGTCATAGATTTCGACGCCGATGTCGCCGTTCGTTGTTTCCCATCGGCGCGAGTCGGCATCGAGAGCCATAAGGAGCTCGGTATCAATCTTGACCTGTCCCGCGACGGCTACACCATGATGGACTTCCGGGACTTCCTCCGGTCGGCCTACTCGTTGAAGCGGCCGTGGGCAACCCCCGTAAGCCGGAACTCCGGCCAGAGGCCTCGGCTCGTCATGCTGCTGCGGCGCCACTCAAGGGCGCTGACGAATGAGGCAGAGGCCGTCGCAACTGCTACAGACCTCGGCTTTGAGGTGGTGACCACGGGGCCAGAGGACGTCCGCGACATGGGCCAGTTCGCGGAGGTGGTAAACTCGTGCGACGTGATGGTGGGCGTGCATGGCGCCGGGCTAACCAACATGGTGTTCCTTCCGCACAACGGCACCATCCTGCAGATCATCCCGTGGGGGGGGGATGAAGTGGCCCTGCTGGCATGCCTTCGGACAGCCGACGCCGGACATGGGGCTCCGGTATGTCTAGTACGAGGCAACTGCCGAGGAGACGACGCTCAAGGAGATATACCCGAAGGACCACTCCGTCTTCACCGACCCCATGTCCATACACCGCCAGGGATTCACCATGTTGTGGGCGACCTTCCTCAACGGCCAGAACGTCACCCTCGACATCGACCACTTCAGAGAGATCATGCAGCAAATTTACCAGTCCGTCACAATAACATAGAGTACGCTGTCCCTTATGTGATGGATCATTGAGTAATTTTTGCTCTTCTTTTGCGGTTTGGTTTCCACTTCTTAACCAAAGTTATTAATCACCAGAAAATATGGATATTCATGAAGGCAAAATGGTATTCTTTTTGCGAGAAATAGAAAGCTAGTTGGTTGATTTCTTCCCTTGCAGAAAATTAGTTAGTAGAGGTTAGGAGAAGGGTTTTGGTGCTGCGTGGAAGAGGGTGCAGGAGGGATAGTTAATTTTCTAGGCAGAGGTAAGCTTCTAATGCTAGTTCTTCTAAGTCGCGTAGTAAATCATGACTATATTTTCTAGCTAAGCTTGGTAGTCAGTTAACATCAACGGTCAATACAACATGTGCTGCCTGAATGATGTATCTCAATTGCCTCCGCTTTATTATTTGAGCGTAATCTCATTCCGTCAATACAACGGTGCAGCTTGGTTCTAGTGTAAATAATGAACTAATTAACCCTCCTATATATGAGTCTCGTTCCCTGGAGCTGACGACGTACGACAACCGGAGCTAGTCCGATCAAGCTCTGGTGGAGTCGGCGCGGCGGTCACGAAACGTACGTGCCGTGTTTGCATGCTTCAACACGAACGCACGTACTGGCCGGTGAACTATAAACCATCTAAGCCTATATTATACTAGTTAATCTGAGTGATGTCACGACCACGTTTTTCAAAGAGGGTACACTACTACAGAACGGCTCATCCTGGATGGCATATCGCAGACGGGTTCATGTGCCCGTCTAGGATAGAAGCCATTCCAGACGGGCCCACAAACTACCACGTCTGTGATGACTTTTGCCCGGGACCTAGTGTCTTGGATGATATGTCATCCAAGACGGGTCGTAGCCGACCGTCTGGAAAGAGACATCGCAGACAGTTCATCCCGCAACCCGTCTGCGAAGGAACACGTTATCGCAGACGGCTCGAGGTTGAACCGTCTGTGATGACACATCAGAGACGCACATGTTATGAACCGTCTGCTATGTGTCAACACATCGCAGACGGCCTTGTGTTCACGTGTCTGTGATATGTCATTAAAGGCGGTTCAAGTGGCTAAACCGTCTGGAATGATTTCTCCACCTTTATAACAGAACCAGTGCTCCCATTCTATTAGGGTTTTCTAGGTCTGTCGGGCTGGTGGCGGCGGCTGAGGCGATTTTGAGGCAATTTTGGGGGAGGATAAGAAGATTGGAAGGAGATAATTTATTTGGTGTGCCAATAGGTTAGTACATTTGGTTACTTAGTTAGTTTAATTGCTATCTAACCCTAGATGTAGTGCAATTATGTTCTATTAGAAGGTAATTTTGGTTTAATAGATTTGTAGGTATTGATGAATGGTTTATTAATTGTGGTTTAGATGTAATATATACGCATGCTTGAACCCGATAGATCTAGGTTGGATGGTTTTGCGCATAATTGGAGAAGTGAGAGAGAGCGATGAGTTTAATATTTATTTTGACTCAAATAGATAATTAATAAATCAACATATGTTTATATGTATGTCATAGTGCCGATGGATCGAAGATGGATGTATGATGCGAACCGTGTGAGCCCTGAGTATATCAGTGGCGTGAACGAATTTTTAAGAGCGGCTGAGGATGATATGTCGAGTAGGAAGTCTGGTCATATGTGTTGTCCATGCTATGACTGCAAGAACGAGAAGATGTTCAAAAACATGGCTCAGTTACAAGATCATTTGATCCGTAGGGGATTCATAGCTGGCTATACAAATTGGATCCATCACGGTGAACACACGGAGGGGAGCGATGAAGGAATGAGTGGCGAAGAGTTGAATCTGGAGGCTGATGATGGTTCTGAGTCTGATGAAGAGGATGCCGAGATGCGTACCAATGACAACGATCTCGAGCAAATGCTGCGCAATGCTGAAGGTAATGACCTTGGTGGCAGGCAATATGACAAATTTCTGGGTCTAATGGATGACTCGGAGAGACAATTGTACCATGGTTGCAAGGAGAAATATACCTGGCTGTCAGCTATTCTGGAACTGCTCAAATTGAAGGCAAGCGGAGGTTGGTCTGACAAAAGCTTTAGTGTACTTTTACAACTCTTGGCAGACATGCTTCCCGATGGGAACGAGTTGCCAAAAAGTACATACAAAGCTAAGAAGATTCTCTGTCCGCTAGGAATGGATGTACGAAGAATACATGCTTGCAAAAATGACTGCATCCTCTTCCGTAAAGAGTACGAGAATCTACATGTATGTCCGGTTTGTAAGACTTCCCGATACAAGAAGCACAACAATGCTACGGATGATAACATCGAGGGCAATGAGGAGACGAACGGCATTCCAGCCAAGGTTGTATGGTATCTTCCTATCATTCCTCGACTGAAGCGTTTGTTTGCAAATGCTGAACATGCAAAGAAAATGCGGTGGCATGCGGAGGGGCGGAAAGTTGATGATTTGATTGGACACTCAGCGGACTCCATCCAGTGGAGAAACATCGACAGGAAATTCCCAAATTTTGGTGCGGATTCTAGAAATGTACGGTTCGGGATGAGTACGGATGGAATAAATCCCTTTGGTAACATGAGCAGTCGTCACAGCACTTGGCCTGTGGCTCTTTGTATGTACAACCTCCCACCTTGGTTGTGCATGAAGAGGAAGTACATCATGTTGGCCATGCTCATCGAAGGCTCGAAGCAACCCGGAAATGACATAGATACGTACCTGTCTTTACTGAAGGAGGATCTGGAAACATTGTGGCATGAGGGCGTGGAGACGTGGGATGCAGACAAGAGAGAGAACTTCACCCTACGAGGATTGCTATTTTGCACCATCAATGACTATCCTGCGTACGGTAACCTATCCGGCGAGAGTACTAAAGGAGCAACAGGCTATGTTCAATGCATGGAAGATACGGCCAGTTTGTACCTGAAGAAATCGCGCAAAACCGTATACATGCGGCACCGTAGGTTTTTGCGTTGAAATCATCCTTACCGCAAGTTGGCTGCTGAGTTCGATGGAACCATCGAAGAGGGATCGGCTCCACCTCTTTTAACCGGGAGACAGGTATACGGAATGGTTAAAGATGCTGATGTTCTTCTTGGAAAGGGGCGTAAATTAATGAAAGATTTGTGGAAAAAGAAATCACTATTTTGGGGTTTGCCTTACTAGAAAGAGCTAGATGTTCGCCACTGTATCGACGTCATGCACATAGAGAAGAACGTCTTTGACAGCCTAATTGGCCTCTTGCTGAATATCCCTGATAAAACAAAGGACGACGTGAAGGCACGTCAAGACTACGTGAAACTGGGCATCATGCCTGAGTTAGCTCTGATAGAAATCGACAAAGGTAGAACCTTCCTCCCACCTGCATGTTACACACTCTCTAAAGCCGAGAAAATTGAGCTATGCCAGTGCTTGCACGATGTGAAAGTTCCAAGCAGGTATTACGCCAATATCAAGAAGCTAGTTTCAATGCAGGAATTGAAATTATTTGGCATGAAGTCTCACGATTGTCACGTTTTGATGACGCAGATACTTCCTATTGCTATTAGAGGGATTTTGCCTGGTGATGTCAGAGATACAATCATAATGCTATGTCAATTCTTCGACAGAATATCACAAAAGGCGATAAGTATACCTGAACTGGATGCTCTAGAGGCAAGGCTTGTGGTTGTCCTATGTCGCCTTGAGATGTACTTCTCCCCATCATTTTTTGAGATCATGCCGCACCTCATGACTCACCTAGTTAGAGAGATCAAATGTGCGGTCCTGTGTTCCTACGAAGCATGTACCCGTTCGAGAGATATATGGGAATTCTGAAGGGCTATGTACGAAATCGCTCGCGGCCTGAGGGAAGCATTGTGGAAGGTTATGCCACTGAAGAGGTCGTTGAGTTATGTTTGGACTACATGCCACATGTCAACCCGATAGGTCTACCTGAATCACGACACGTGGGCAGGCTCCATGGTACCGGGGTCCTCGGAGCAAAATCCATCACTCCTGATCGCGACGATCATGCTCGAGCTCATTTCATGGTCTTGCAGCACATCTCTGTGGTTTCGCCATACATCGATGAACACATGGAAATGCTACGACATCAAAATCCAAGAAAAAGCAAAGTGTGGATCAAGAAACAACATATGTCCCTATTCAACCAATGGTTCCAAGATCGGATCACCACCACGTCATCATCTGATGAAATGCTGACATGGTTGTCAAAGAAACCATACTTCACAATCTGGACATACCAAGGATATGATATAAATGGATACACATTTTATACGAAGGCTCAAGATGCAAAAAGCACATATCAGAACAGTGGTGTGCGGGTCGATGCTATCGATTCCGCCGGTCATAAGCATTGTTACTACGGGCTCATCGAGGAGATTTGGGAGCTCGATTACTTCAAGTTCAAAATCCCAATATTTCGGTGTCGTTGGGCCCACCTCTCGCACATTAAGACCGACGAATACGATGTGACTACTGTTGACCTGAGCCGTGTTGGCTACGGTACTGAACCATTCGTCCTCGCGAAGCATGTTCATCAGGTATTCTATATGATCGATCCGTCAAGCAAGAGGCGGCATGTCGTTAGAAATGGAAAAAGAAGCATCATAGGAGTCGACAACGTTGCTGACGAGGATGATTACAACGAATTCACCTAGAATTATTCCAGAGATTTGAGTTTCGAGGCTGAAGCCATGGAGGGAGCTAGGTCATACTACCGCAACGATCATCGTGAAGGGCTCACTTTCAAAGGGAAGAAGCAAGTATTGTAACTAATTGATATTATTTTTATTTGGATATTTACTTTCATTGTCTTCCATCTATATATGTACTTAGCAGTCTCTTGCGATTGTTGGCAGCGAGCAAATGTGAATATATATATCATTTCCAAGTATGTGATTGTTTCAGTGTGAATATGTTGTGCAGTATATATCTGCTGTTTCAGAGGGCATGGCTAGCAATTCCTGAGGCTAGCTCCCAAAACAGACAGAGTTATGCCCTCTGTAAACACCTATCCCAAACGGGTTAACAGTTAAAACTGTCTGCGATAGAAGTCATCCAAGACGGGTCAAAGATATTAACCGTCTGGGATTAAAAGTTATCGTAGACGGTTTCGTCTGTTGACCCGTCTGGGAAGAAAGGTTATCGTAGACGGTTGGCCCTAGACCCGTATGTGATGATGGTCATTGCAGACGGGTGGCTCACTTAACCCGTCTGGGATGACCTTACTACATATACGACGACTTAGAAAAATTTCGGCACCCCGCGCCATTTCGCATTCCAAATCCCTAATTCCCCTCCAGCGCCGCTGTTCCCCGCGCCGCCCCTGCCCGAGCCCGCGCCGCCACCCATTCAGCGCCGCCGCCGGAGAAGGAGCCGAGCCCACGCCGCCACCCATTCCGCGCCGCCACTGACGTCGCCCTAGCCGGTGCCACCGTCACCCGCGCCAGAGCCTCCGTCGCCCGCGCCACCACCACCGTCCCCCAGTACAGGACGCAAGGTACGTTGAGACTTAGGGTTATTTTTGGATGAGACTTAGGGATACAATTTAGGTGAGCGAGAGCAATTTTAGGTTAATTTGCTACTACTTTTAGGTTAATTTGCTACTGTTTTGTGTTATGTACTTGTAATGCTCATGGTGGTGCGCAGCATGATGTGGACATGTAAATTGTAATGCACATTTTGAAATATTAGTTAATGTGTGTTTGTCTTGAATTTGATGCTTGTAGAACTAATTACTAATCTATATGTCTAATTGCTAAACAGTATTAACAAGATTCTAGCATCCTCTAGGTTAATTTGCCTCATATAGGTTAATTTTGCTACTGTTTTTAGGTTAATTTCCTCATATAGGTTAATACTGGAATAATTTAGTTCATCTCAATTTTGTTGATCGTCGCTAGGTTAATACTGGAATAATTTAGTTGATCTCAATTTTGTTGATCGTCGTTAATATGCTTGCCAAAGATGTCAATGGTGCTTGTCCTGTAAATGCTTACGTCCTGGTGGCATAGGGATGATATAGTTGTCCTTTACTCCTTTAGTAGCTATACCTTGCTTGCCATGTGCATGCTTCACTCCCTTCAAAATTATGTTAACTAGTTATGAGATTTGTAATACAACTAAGGTCACCTTGATTTGTAATCAGACTCAAGCATATGCTAATAAGGGTTAGAAACTTGAAAGCACAGAGAATTAAACTTTTAGTTTAGGTCTACTTTCCAGTTGTTTCATCATGAACTCTGTATCATTTCCTTGGATGATTCATGAACTCTGTAATGATTCCAGTTGTTTCTATCTTGCTGTCTCATAAACTGATTTCTCAATTGCATTGAGTTACCCTCTCATACTTAACTACTACTATAGACCTATGCCTTGCTTTGTTAGTTTACACAGATATGTCAGACGCCCATTCTTCTTCTAATTCCTCGTCGGGGCACTCATCGTTGTCGAACCCTACTGCGGGCAACGATGAAGAAAGTAGGCAAAAAGGCAGTCGGAAGCCCCGAACAATGTCGAAGCCCCCTAGTAGACGTATGGTCATCACGCAAGTGTCTACGAAGTCTAGTGTGCCGACGAAACCCGATGACGTAGCGAATAAATTCTGCACTTTCTGCGGGATACTTGGGCGGGAGAGGGTCAACATAACCATTGCCAACTGGAAGGATATTACCGCCGCGAAGGAGGAGGAGTTAATGGCTGAAGTAAAAAGGTGGTTCGAGATCCCGCCAGAACACGATGAACGTGTCAGAGCGGCTGCAATGAAGACCATGGGCAAGGCGTGGAGATCGTTCAAGAGCATCTTGACGACAAAGTTCGTACGGACAGGTGAGAGCCCATTTTAGAAGTACGGCTTCTTGGACGAGCAAGTGTACAATAGATTTGTGGAGATGAAGACCACGCCAGAAGAAGTGGCGAAGAGTGAACGGCAGAAGGCCCTTCAAGCAAGAAACAAGCACCCGCATAAGCTTGGAAGCACAGGATATGAAGGTGCATCGGCGAGATGGGAGATGCAGGATCGGCTGGCAATGGAGAAGAATCTACCCCCTCCATTCCCAGTGTGGTTTCTGGCCGTGCCGCCTCCTGGTGCAGAGCACGTGCCAAGCCAGATCCGCAGAGTGGTTCGGCTACATTTCCAAACCCCGCTGACCAGGAAGTGGTCGATCGTATGGTAATATACCTGACTGTGTACACACAATTCTTCGGAACCATATGAGTATCATTTGTAATGTAACTCTCATGCGTGGTCATTGCAGGTGCAGATAGCTTCGCAAGGGTCACTAGATGATGATGAAGAAGCACAATCATCTAGGACCAAAGACCTCCTGACCGTAGTGTTGGGAAACCCAGAGCACCCAGGTCGCACAAGAGGTGTTGGGGTTGCAGTTCCCTGGAGAGAGGGATTCCCTGAGATGGAGGAGCAGTACGAGAGGAGGAAGGCTGCTAAGAGGAGTCGAACTCAGTCAACAATGACTACGAGAGACTTCGAAGATTTGGAGAGGCGTATTCAAGAGGAGTCAGGAGGCAGGTTGAGGCATTTAAGGAGGAGTTCAGAGCTCAACTTGCACTCTCTAACGTAGCTATGGCGAGCCCCAGAAATATTCCGAGTAGCTGCGCATCCGCCGAAGAACAGGGTGAAACATATCCCTGCGACGCCATCTCGGTAAGGGCCATTTATAGGGTTTTTATAATAGCAAGTACATAACTTTGGACTTAATCAACAAGGTACTCAATAATTTTGTAGGAGATGACTCCTTGCACGTTGTTGGCAAGGGTAGCTGGAGATGTCGCCCTCGATGCTACATTTGGGATGGCATATCCCAAGGAGGCGGGGACTCTACTGCATAGTCGCCCCATAGCACCGAATTTTCAGAAGGTGCATGTAGACGACGTGGTTGAAGGTTTCAAGGAGCTCCCGCTTCCCATGCCACCAAACGACGAGATCACGATGCTGCGTCAGACGGTTGGCACCTTTATCCAGTGGCCGAAGAGGGACATCAGAATACAAGTGTGGCCTGCCTCTCAAAGCGCATCACGCACTGAGCCTGCTAGGATACCAGAGGTTAACCCTACCCCCATGGGAGCTGGTAGCGGCAGCGCAACGGGCTGATGAGCCAGCTTCATCTCCGGTCAAGCCGGCAGAGCCAGCAGCCGCTACCTCCATGGGGGCGGTGCTACAGATGAGAGCAGTTCCTTCACCGGTGAAGCGCACCTATTCTAAGGGGACTAGCAGAACCGGCAAGGGCAGGAGTCGCCGTAGTGGCCCCAAGACATCCAAGGGCAGCGAAAAATTGAAGGCAGCTCTAGTGGCAGAACTTGGGTTTGATCTGGACAGAGTGGATGATCTCCCTTTCGTGCCTCTGGCTCGTCGATTTGTGAATGGACAAGTCTTGGTCACGCCGGAGGACATATCGAGCTCACTGGCATGCCAGAGGTTGCATGATTGGTATATGAAGGCGACGAACAACCTAGAGCCTGACCAAACCATGCCACGAGGCGTCAAGGTCGCTTTCAAGGAGGAACACCTTTTCCACCAGGACATAGGCGGGTTGTTCTACCTGTACTTTCAAGACCTGTTCGAACTCTTCAACCTCAACGCCCCGGAGCAGACCCTGTTGAGATGCTGGACATTGTAAGTCTACAACTTCTCAGTCAATCAGTTTTCTCCATACCTATGCAACTTAATTAAGTCATGACATGATTTCCCATTTTGCATAGATACATGCACACTGAAGCCAGACTTACCAACGAACCTATCGGGTTCATTGACCCGGCAAGGGTGACTTGGGCAAACATTATAGACAACAAAGATGCAGTTCTGGAGTATGTTAAGCATGCACTGTTGTCCCAAAAGGATAATGAGTACATCGTATTTCCCTTCAACCCTGAGTAAGTGTTGCATCACATCCAATACTTATAATTTCACCATTACACATATATCACAAAGCTGATTTGGTAGTACATCTATATATGCAGCTTCCATTGGGTTTTGGTCATACTTATACCAAAATGGAATAGGGTTGTATACCTTGATTCCTCGCGAAATCCTTCACGCGACTTTGGGCCGATTCGCGACATACTTGACGAAGCGTTCATCGATTACAAAGCTCGTGGAGGGATAAGTGGCAAAGGGCCCAAGCTGCGACATAAATTTGATTTTCCGGTACATATATATCCATTACTATGTTAATATAGCATATTGACATGCTTCATAATAGATTCTTCTTAGCTAACGTATATTTTTTTGTTGTTTTAGTGCAAACAACAACCCAAGGGGACAAACCTATGTGGATTCTACGTTTGCTACCACATGGAGGTTGTCGCGGGTTTCGTTAGGCGAAGACTAGCTGAGGAGGTATACCCAAATGCAAGCATTATTTTGAGTTTGTTTATATTTTGTAATTTTCTAGTCCTTATTGAGTTTATGACAGCAACAGGCATGGAAGGTTGAAGATGCCACACTTGATGAAGCTGAACTCAAGCACATTCGAGGGATTTTTGCCTTCATCAATACACAAATCATCAATCCCGATGGCAAGTCTATGGTGGCGGCTTAGCAGACTAGCATTGTCTTTCATCTTTGTTCTAAGCACTCTATTGCAACTTTTCTTTCAAACACTGAAGTATGCGATTGCGAGCTCTAGTTTCTGAATGATGTGACTCATTTCTAGCTAGCAATTGTGAATATATGTAGCTAGCAATTGTGAATGTATAAATATGTGATTGTTTCAGTGTATCACTGTCTGTGAATGTATAAACATGTGAATATTCTGTCAAATATATATCTACTGTTTCAGAGGGCATGGCTAGCAATTCCTGAGGCTAGCCACAAAACAGGCAGTGTTATGCCCTCTGTTCACACCCATCCTAGACGGGTCAATACTTAAACCCGTCCGTGATATCAGTCATCACAGACGGGTGATTAACTTTGTGATATGAGATTTGAGTGTACTCCAGTTGTGATTTTCCAATAAATGGCCTATCACCTCTTTTGCTTATGTGGCCCATCCAAAGAAGAGGAACGGTAAGCTATTCTACAGTTGTTCAGCAGGTGGAGCAGATTCTAAGCCAGGTTTGACAAGTCAAACATGTGTCTGAGCGAGTCCTGTGTTCATCACTTAGCACAAGGGTCTTGTCCTTATCTGCCCCGAGTAAGGTAATCCGACACATTACCCTTACTCCATGGAAGTGGTATGGCTGCCTAGTCAACAGGTGAAAGGCCCCATCTTCTCTGTCCCCAACCGTTGGCAATTTATTTTGAAACCACATCCTCTGAGTTTTGTCCTAGGGTTATCAATATTTCTACACATGTTCTAACCTAGCCTCTAATGCTAGTGAAGGATACTGATATAATGATACGGAGGGCTCCTGATCTTCACGGTTGGACAGATAACTAGCTAGGCCTTGATGGAAACCCACCCCAACAACAAACTCCAACGAGAAAGCCTTTGGGGAACTAGGAACCAAATCAACCAAGCTCTTGATTGAATACCACGATTTCCACTCGGAGGCACACACCGATCCTTACAAATCCAAGAGAAGAGTAAGGCCTAAGGTGGAGGTCCCAATCTAGAGGGATGAACCCTAGATTAGGAGCAAAGCTCTGCTTTTAGTTAATACATCAAGTCTAAACCTAATTAGGGTTTGAGTACGGGTATTTATAGTCCTAACCCCATAACCCTTGAAGGATAAGCCAACTCGTTACATGGGCCTCGGCCCGTTACCGTGTGCAGATAGTGTGCCCAGACATTCCGGGGTACCTTACCCGGACTGTCTGGACATGTTGATCAATGTACATCCGAAGGATTGGAGCTGACACTCAGGATAGAGGACGTCCGGAGACTCCGGGGCTTGATGCCCAGAAATGTCCGGATGTGGAGCTGGAACACGGTGCTCTCGGGTACCCCTCCGGAGTGTCCGGGATAGGTACCGGAGTGTCCGGGTACAATCCCGAGAGGAGCTCTTTGGCTTGTGCATCCGAAGTATCTGGGCCAGTGCCTCCGGAATGTCCGAACACATATTCCAGGCAGCCTGGGCTCTTCCTCCACTTGGCTTCGCTCCACTTTGTTGACCCTTCATACCTGAGCAAGCACAGAGTCGAAGCATCAGGTAGCATACCATTCAAGCTCAAGTCAATTGGAGGTGCATCAAGGAATAGAGTCACCTCATGTTGTATAGCCTTAGCTCGAGCTCTTGTCATTGGACCACTTGGTTTTGGAGGTGGACTTGGTGAGCTTGAGTGAGTTGTGGGGTCTTCACCCTTGGTGCAAGTGATGTCCGCATCATATAATTTATTGTAAGGTTTTCAAGGTAAATATGGCCTACAAAGATAATAGGTGTCGGGACGCAAAATCCATAACAGAGAATCTTAAGTGAAATCACCCGCTAAGTCAAAACGTCAACCCCGACCTCAACCCTTGGGTATCAGTTCCAAGAGGAGTGGAGTAATATGGCTTCGAATAGCCCGAGATGTCAACCCTGAACTTGCTCCGGTAAACTAATGCACAGATTAAGTAGTGTGATATGGTGTCCTCACTCTTTTTCTCACTGAGCCAGAATATCAATCCCAAACTCGTCCCAGCAACTGAAAGCTTGGCTGGAGTAGGATGATATAGTTCCCAAAATCCCAGTGAAAGAGTCACTTCACAGGGGTGATTAAACCTAACGATTCTATGATATAGACTCTGGAACCCTACCCACACCATGTGCTTCAATAACATACACGCAAGGCACATGAGGCAGGTGAGAACAAACAAGTATCACAACAGCAACTCTACGACTGAAACTGCAATAATACTAGTTGCTCTTTAAAACATAACATAATTCACACAAAGAGTTGATTACACAGCGGAAGATTAAACATGGTTAAGAAGCAAAAAAGGTAAGGCCAAAAGATGGCAGCAAAACAAACCAAGCTGTCGAACCCTGGGCAGGGCCACTGCCTGGGATTCCCAGCAACTAGTCATCGTGGGCGTCGATCTCTACATAGAAACTATCCGTTGAGGGGATGATTTCCTCTGCACAAAAATTATCAACGACTGCAAGGTGAGTACAAAAATTGTACTCCGCAAGACTTACAAGGAAAATTATTAATAGATGCAACAGGTTTCAATAAGGGGGTAATCGTGGACTATTTTGTGAAAAGCTGATTATCCATTTAACAATACTTTTTAAGTAGAATGAAATCCGACTACTAGATTACTTTCAAAGGAGATGAATCGACTCTTCACGATGAAATCTATTGCAGACCACCATACACTTAACCCTCGATTCTTCCTCAACCACCAGGGAGGAAGCAATCGCTAACACCTCAACCTTAGAGTTGGCATGTTTTAAAGTAATGTTGTAGTTGTCCAATTCGATGCGGATTCTTACCAAGTTGTCCATAACCGTGGACATGGCTATTCGAATAGTTCAAACCCTGCAGGGGTGTACATCTTTACCTACATGTATCAATTGACTCTTAATGCTAGGCCAAAGACGTACTTCACAAGGTGTGTTAGCAGAGTGTGATGAACACTACCTTTACAATGTTTTCAACTTAAATATGAGCCACCCTAATGGGCTAATCCGTGTACACCAGTCCGGCCAGTACCCCGACACGGTCCCAAAAGTTGTAGCAGGAGATACATCCCCGGTCCCGGACCGTGTGTAACCCTTACACCTATATTGAGGCACCACATCACAGTCTTTTTCACTCACCCAGCAAATGAAAACGGCAAACTATGTAGCTCATGACTCAAGCCTAGACAAATTATTCAGTCGTGGGTGGCCCATTATACCACCCGTGTAGAAGTAAGCAAATCTTGGTTCAAAAGGACACCGGGAACCGGTCCTTGTGGGAAAAACGAGACAACCCACCATGCTCCCAGCCATGGCCTCTCATCTAAGCCCAATCATTATTAATCAAGTGCATTAGTTCCTTCCCGGTGAATACCCACCCACCACTTAACCCATCCAGAGTGTTGTGCTTAGTCTGCCATCCAAGGAATTACGACTTCTACATGACTAAGCATGTCTAAGCATCGTTAACCATATAAGAAACCTAGAAGCAACAACTACACTACTCTAAATAGGTTGGGGTGCGGTGGGGTTGATTGAGCGACAAAGTAAGTTATGCAAGGAATAAAGCTAGTACTTAACAGAAAGTATAAGTTGAACGCATGCGATTGGGTTTTGGAAACAATTAATAATTTGCAAATAGTAAGATGATCGCAAAATGTTCAAAGGGTTGCTTGCCTTACGGTTCGGCTATTAAGTCTTGACCCTGCTCATGATTATATGCTTCGAGATCTTCCAGCTCTATTGGGAAGAACGGAAACAACGGAAAAAGGAGATGCGATAATAAATATCACAATGATGAACATCAACATGATATGAAATGCATTTCATGGCATGGAAGATTCAAAATGAAGACTAATGCAAGTGGAATCAATTTAATCGGAGTCCGGACGCTCGAGATATCGCGATCCGATGACTTCCGCTAACCGAGAAAATCCTAATTTAAGTTTTTAGCCATTTATATTTTTCCTAGCATGCAAACATGTATGAAAATAACATATTTAGAAAGATCTCATTTTTCTGAACATTTTGATATATTATTTGTATTTTTCTGATTAAAAATGGATTTTCTATGAATTTTCTAAGATTTAATCAATTTAAATACCCTTTTTGTATTTTTCTCAATAAATAAAATTAATATTAAATAATAAATATTTTTATTACTCATGTCTGTCCTAGCCTCAGAGACTGACATGTGGGCCTCATGGTCAACTCTGGTCAAAGTGGACCGAGTCAACGACAGGTGGGACCCACTTGTCATATATTTTTGATTTTCTTTTATTATTTTTGTAAATTCTGACGGGTGGGTCCTACATGTCATAGAGACATATTTAATCAGTTCATTTATTGCACTGGTTAGCTGTTAATTGCTATGATTAATATGTCGGATTAGCACTAATTACCAATCATTAGCACTAATGATGTTCGAACAGTAATTAACCGAGATCACAATTAATTACGGCATTAATTACACTTAACAATAAGTGTTATCATTAATATGTCAGATTGAGTTAATTTAACCGGTCCTAATGACATACTTAAGGGGGCAATTAATACCCCTAATAGATACGGCCGGGACTCGGCCGTTTTGGCTCGGTCCGACCGGCGGTTCGCCCGGCGCGGTGCCGCAGGCAGCGGCGGGGGTTGCGGCGAAGTGGCGGATGGGCATAGCAGTGAGGCGAGCGGCGGCAGGGCTTACCGGCGCGGCACGAGGCGGGGAGGCGAGGGGGTTGTCGTCGGGGTGGTGAGGCGATGGGAGGAGGCGGCGGGGACGAGGTGGGCGGCGGCTTCGGGATGAGGCAGATGGGGCGGCGAGCAGCGACAGTGGCGAGCGGGGTCGGGGGTGCTAGGCGGGGTGGCGAGATCGTCGGGGAGGTGAGCAGCGACGGCTGGCCGCGGAGGTGCTCCGGGGTGACGGCGAGGGGCGGGGTCGGGGCGAGCGACGGCGAGGCAAGGCGGTGAGGTGGTGGCTGAAAGGATCGTAGGTACCGACTAGAGGGGGTGAATAGGAGGCTAACTAATTTTAAAACAATTACTCCAATTTATCAAGATTAAGGCTTAACAGGTTAAAGGGTTCAGCTAGCTGTGTGAGAGGTCAAATACTCAGGCAGAATTTGATATGTAAATTAACACATAGCTGTCACATAGGTACCTAACACAGGTGTACTGGCAACCCTAAGCAAATGTGAAAGATAGATAGCTGTGTAACAGATAACTTGCACAGATATGGGACAAGCAATAAGACAACTGTGACACAGCTAAACTAACACAGACAAAGAAGTAAAAGTCACAGCTAGATTATGTATATCAGTGAATCATACAAGCATGCAACCAGATGAGCAAGTAAATGCAGAATGAAAAGTGCTCAGAGAGACAAGGGATTTTTCACCGAAGTTTTCACTCTTTTCAGAGAGGTACGTCTCCGTTGGAGAGACTACTTCGAAGAGATAGCCAGCACTAAATCGTGCTTGTTCTCCGAGTACTTGAGCTTTCAGGTCTCTTGCCTTAGCTTGTGGAATTCTTTTCGCCTTGCAGCAGGTAGACTTCAGATCACTTTCACAAACTACTGAGCTAACCCACACAAGCTTGGGGGTCACTAGCAGCTCCTACACCCATCTAGAAGTAGACACTCCAAGAAGGAATCTGCAACGTAAACTCTTGGAGGAACCAGTGCTCTTTGCTCAAATTTCTAACTCTCTCTTAAACTAAGACTTAGGAATATTTGATTCTGTTCAGGAGAAGAGAGGTTTGCAACGGTCGGAAATGATTCACAAAGGTTGGCAAAGATTGCAAAGGTTGAGGTCCAAGACCTCTTCTGGTCCCCTATATATAGGGGTCCACAGGCACCTAACCGTTACACTCATGCCACGTACGATTAAGTGGATCACTGGTGACAGACACCGGTGACACAGCTAATCACAACGCACAACGGTAACCGGCTCAGGCAGACCGACACCTGTGTCACCGGAGGCTGACACAGGTGAAACCCTAACTGACGTAGCCTCACTACTCAACCCGGTCTTGGCACATTACATGCCCTCAGTGAACACAACTAACTCTGATGCCTAATTAGGAGAGAATCTCCAACAGTCTTCTGACTCGACAGACAAACTATTACAGTGCAGTTCCCTTAGCATTTTTCAAGCTCTCCCCTGGCACAGAGATGTACCTGAGTCATAGAACAGTTGTTCACCTGTGACACAGTTGTTCCACACAGGTAACTTTGGCTCTAGGGTTTTAGGATGCTAGCACAGCAGTGTGCTAGCGCAACCCAGTTTCACACTTGTGCAAAACTATTGTTACCGGGCCACTGACCTCAAGGAATCAGTGCCACTGTCCAACACTCTGAACATTGAGCAAAAAACCTCCAAAAATCATTGCTACTTCATCCCTCTTGATAGTACAGGTGTTTCCTAAGGACTCAAGAAAACTAGCAAACCTAGGCTTCAGCTTCCACCAACTATAGTCACGGCTCTTGACGCATCAAGCATCCTTCACCTTGCTTGCAACTCCTTGCACAGCACCAGCTTCTTCACAGCTATGGCACAGCTGCCTAGTGCCGCCATCTTCTTATCCTGGGAAACCACCTTTGTACTTTTGGGTGGTCATCCTTTCCTGGATGACTCTTCTTCTTGGAACCTAATCATCCTCTTTACACTCATTGTAAACATTAGATTCAGTTTGGGTTGCCATGAACCATCAAAACCATTTAGGGGCCTAGATGCTCTTTCAATCTCTCCCTTTTTGGTGGTTAGTGGCAACCCATTCAACATTATCAATAAAGATATGAATGAATAGTACATGAGTAGTATTTTCTCACAACTTGCATTTCATCAGTTCAGAGCATTAAATGAATCATGAGTAATAGACTAAACTGAACTGCTAATGATAT
Organism: Stipa capillata; assembly: GCA_019208055.1. Taxonomy (NCBI): domain Eukaryota; kingdom Viridiplantae; phylum Streptophyta; class Magnoliopsida; order Poales; family Poaceae; genus Stipa; species Stipa capillata. The sequence continues at coordinate 11,156 of JAGXJF010000783.1, read as the reverse complement.
AGTTTTTAGAGTTTCTTTTAATGCATGTTCTGAGCATTCATTAACATGTGTTATGATCAGAGCAAACATATATATATGAAGCAGAGTATGTGTGAAGAATCAGAGCATAAATCAGAGTAGAGCAAAAACCATTCACACATACCAGCACATAATCATGATAGAATAGCATAGCTCAGAACATAAAGGAAACTGCATCAGAGCATAAAGAAATGACTTAATGTGATCAAGACATAAGGAATCGAAGAAGAAGAACAAGTCTTGATACACAGCAAAACTTTCCACTCCCCTTAAATATATCTCCCCCATATGTTGGTTTTCTCCCCATAAAGCCTTCCTCCCTTCTCTCCCCTTGCTTCTCTCCCCCTTTGACACTAAACACCAGAAAAGGGTTAGGAAAAAGAAACTTCAAATTGAATTGGATCTTAAGAGCTGAAGAACCTCTGAGAGTTGAGTCTGCATTTGATCAATCTTTGTGTGCAAACTGGTCATTTCTTCTCAGAGCTGGAGATTCTCTTTGCGCAGAGCTACAAATTGAACATGCATGATCTTGTTTTGGTAAGCTCTGGCAGCTTCTTGGGACATCATCGAGGATGCAAGGGTGCCATCTGCTACTACCTGTGTCACAGATACAAGCTCAGCTGGGTCAGCTGCAGGATCACCAGCTGTACCGGTGGTACATGGAGAGGAGAGCCATGGGGCTGTGAAGCTAGATCTTGAGAGGCTGCAGGAACCATCTGTGTCACCGGTGGGGTGGCACAGGTGAAACACTTGGCTCACCAAAGAGTGCTGGCACAGCCATCTCATCAGGGTGATCATCAGCTTGAGGTCTGAGCTGGGTTTTGGCTGTCTTTACTGAGATATCAAAGTGGATTCTGGAAGACCTGTTCTCTGAAGGATAGTAGACATGATGTATGACCCATACCTCAGCTTTGCCTTCTTATCTTTCTGAAAAGCATCAATTTCATGAAAGATGTAACGTGCCACATCAAATTGTTGATTCTTAGCAATATGCACTAACACCTACCACACTGGATTGTACACTGCATCTGTGTTGCCGCCCTTTGGCTCAAGGGTGACATTGAGAATCTTTACGAAGTGTTTGGCAGTGATGGTGATGCCCTTGAAGTACACATGATCTAAAGGGGCATTTGTAGGGAATGTGAAGTTCCTTGGGTAGAACTTTCCTCTTTCAGCATTTGAGACTGGCTCTAATTTCAATAGATTAGGCATTCTAGGCTCCACAGATGCATTAAATAGGTTATTGAACTCTGGAGCTGTTATGGATAGCAATTGTCCCCTAGTTCTCCAGAGCATGACATCTGATTTTCTTGTTCTACCCAAACAGTCGCATAGAACTCCTTGGTCACTTCAGGATCATAGCTGTCGACGATTGGTAAACCGCCGATCTTACGGTATCTGTGAACTATGATACTTGGGGGGTAGGGACCTCTAGGGCACAAGGCCAAGAGATCTGACGGCAAGGAAACGCTCTTTTATACAGGTTCGGGCCTCCCTCAGAATAATAACCCTACGTCCTATTCGTATATATTGATCGGAGAATGTCTTTACAAGGGATGTGTATGTTAGTGGCTACCTAGACCTAATCGAGACTACGATGACTAGTTCCGCTAGGCTCGACTCCTTCGAGGCAGCGGGTCTTCTCGTGGGAATGCTAGGGCTTCTGGATGGCTTCAGGCTTCTCTCTCTGGCTTCTAAGACCTGTTCAACTTGTCCTCCCCTATGGGATCGCTGGTCCTTTTATAGGGGGTTCCCCAGTCGTACTGGACATGGATTTATGCCCGAGTAGGACTCTGGCTTCCTTAAACGTCGGGATTGACTTCCTAGTTTAGGGGTGTCCTCCCTCCTTACGGGGGGTTACCTTATCTCCTGGAAATCCTTACCAGATATGTATTCTATTCTGATAATCCAGGGAATCGTATACGGATACCTCCTCGTCTACGGGATACTATACTATCATCATCAAGCCCCCATCAGTACGTGAATTGAGGTCATGACTGTTCTGTAGGAAATCTGCCCTTGTCGGGAAACAACTCCGAGTAGGCGAAATGGAGTACTTTATTGACAACGTCCCCGGGTAGGAACTATCTGTCGGAGTGAAGTGAAGTCATGACTGTTCTGTAAATCCTGCCCTTTGTCTGGAAAATATCCTCCGGTAGGTCCAAACCGAGTACTTTATCGACAAGATTCCTAGTAGGAACTAATATTTACTGGGTATTCGTGCCATCCTGGTCAGAGTAAATCTCCCGAGTTCTCCAAGGAATTTTTCTGGGTTTTAAATTACCCAGAAGCATTTCTCACTTGTTTTAATTGATCCGTCGATCACGTACACCGCGTTCGCCTGGTAGATTTCTGGTAAACCGGCCTTGTGGTGGAAATTTTCGCGTGGTGATGAAGAATCTTTTTCTTTTATTCTGTCTACTGTTTGGCTAACGTTACCCGAAACGCAACGCGCTTGTCGGGGTCGTTGCTGTCATACCTCTTTTCCCCCTCACACAGCCAACGTCTCTCAGCGGTGAAAAAGCAACTGTCCACATTAAATGCGATGAACGAGATCGTGCGTAACCGCCGCTTTGGTCCGGCGAAACTTGGAATATTTTAAGAGAGAGGGAATTGGGGTTTTTTGCCCACATTGCTCCCTATCTTCGCAATACTCCCCATTTTACTTTCCTGCACTCCTACTTTCAACCTCTTCGATCATGGCCGTACCTCCTTCATCTGGAAGACCAATGGCCCGCGCTTGGAGTTTACCTCTTGAGACTTGCAATCATCAAAGAGCTAACCCTTCTCCATCGCTTCGTCGCCGGTTTTGCCCTGTTCAGAGCGAGCCGGTCCCCAGCCCGTCCTTCCAGGCTGGTTGGTTATCTTCCGGATTTCTTCGTTGCGGATTTTTCGCCCGCATCTTCCTTCTTTTACCTCTATTCTACCAGTTCTACCGATGCGATAGTTAACCTCGACCACCAGCGCTTCATTCCTCTTCTCTTTGCCTCTTTTGCCCATCTTGTGTGAAGCTTTCCTTGAGTTCCGTCCCTCTTTAGGACCTTTCAGATCTTATCACATTCTGTGAGAGGATTCGGGTATAAGCCGTGGAAGCACCCGCGTCCCGAGTTGCTGGTAGGAAGGGTGCAGAGTATGGATATCGAGAGAATCAACCCGTTTTCCAGGATGGAAAAGGAATGGTGCTACTACTGCCAGCCCACCGTCCACTCATTGAGTATCAAGTACTACTGGGTGGTCCCCTGGAGTTGACATCTACTTGTACCTGCTAGAACGGCGCTGGGACTTTTCGCACTGAGGACTTCTAGATCAATTGAGATTACAGGTCTCAGTCGCCTGGCTTGAAACATCGTTCACCATCAGCATCTACTTCATCAGCGTGGGGCTGTGTCCCTCGCATTCGAGAGACAGGTGCCCGTTGGTGAATCACCACGCGATCCCTAACCATAGTCACAGGAAAATGGGTATTGGTTTGCAGGTTTTTTCTAAATTTTTTTAGAGCCCTGTTTAATCTTGATTCCCTCTTTCTCCCTTTTGAGTCAGGCCCTCCCACAGGCGCGCGTGTTCGAGAAGATGTGATTATTATTTAAAGATAGCCTTCTACCGGGGCGTCAGGACATTCCTTTGTCAACTGCCACCTTCGGTCCCCTCAACAAGAACGGGAAGATGTTTCTCAATGGTAATCTTTCACTTTCGTTTCGGACATCTCTGTTCCTCTTTTTTCTTCGAGTAGTGCTAACGGCGGTAAACTGCTCGGCAACCTATTCTAGTGCGAGGGGCGTGGGATGCGGATTCCCGCAGCGGGACCTCTGTCATGCTAATATCGTGAAGCGGCCTTACGAGAGACCCGACCATGTGGGGACATCGAACAGTTGCCCCCAGAGCAGATCGAGAGCGTAAGAGTTGCGCGAGAAGTTTGGTGTTCACCAGGCGCTCCAGGACATGTCTCTCGGATTTTCTCCGGTAACGTTTCTTACTTTTTCTGTCTTTTTCACAGTACTTTCCTTAATTTCTGATTGGAGTTCTTGTCCAAAAAGCTGAAAAGTCATGCGGACCCCCCCCCCCCCCTTCGACTCGGGCTGTGGGGGGACCCCCCTGTTCGGGGAGCGGGTGGTTCCTCTAGTTTGGGCGAACCACCGCGTGTTCTAAAGAGACGCAAGGTCGCCCACTTTTATCCCTCGTCATCGATCTTTCTTATCCCGCATGCTGAGTTTCTATTTGTAGGGAGTCATCCTTGACAGTCCGGGACGATCGCTGCTGCAAGGCGCCGTCCACCCTCGCCGGGATCCGATCCAGCCATGTTTTTCGAAGAGCAACCTGCCTTACTCGCAAAACTCCTGCCCTAGTCGTAGGCACCTCTACCGACTGCAGAGACATCCACCTCTTTCCCCGCCGACTCCTCCGTTCAGCCCCTAGTCGACCGTCGCAATCGGGAGACTTGGCCCGGACGATATCCGATTCACGCCCATCGGTCCCTTGATGGAGGTATTTCTTGCTTGAAAAACCTCTTTTGCGACCCTTCTTTCTCTTCTCACCCTATTGTTCTCCCAGCACGCCCAGGGTAGGTGTCATTCTTCTTCGTGTGCCTGCGATCTGAGAGCTTCGGGACCGGCCTTTCCTCAAGAGAAGGCGAAATCTTCTTCTCTTGAAAAAACAACTCTCTTTGGTGGCTGATCGTCTGAGTGGTAATTAAGGCAGCCGGGTCGCACTTCTTGGGCATCCGTTTAGGGCTTCTTGGCCGACAGCCTCGGCTGGTGGACTTGACGTAAGTAGCCCAGGTTTTTGTGTGATCATTTTGAAAACTGTCGAGGGGAAACTACCCCGGGGCTGCTGTGTACGCTCTTTGTACTTTCTAGTAGACAAATAGTGTGCCACCTGCCCGGCCAGGCTTTTTGCTGATACTTACTGAGTTTTTTCGTGTGGGTTCTTCTGACGATTTTTATACTCTTCCGCCCGAGCTGTCTAGGCCACCCACTGTGTACTCCGAGAACTGTCCCTCGAGTAGGCCAGTCTTAGGTTTTTCTACATATATAACTTCTGGAGTTTGGCTCGGTGTTCCAAGATTTGATTAAAATTACAGCCATCCTCTCAATGGCTAATTTAGCGATCCTATTCGATTACCTCGTCTATAGTATAAGGGCCTCCCGTTTTGGGGAGAGTCTTTTTGCTATTAACGTTTGTTCTGAATGAGTCGTAGAACGGAGGGTCGCCAAATGTGCGGAGTGCGGATGTGTCCGTTCAGTAATAGCGATTGGAGTCTTGGTTGATACCTGGCGGCTTCGGATTAAGGGCTGAATCCGATTTCTCCTCAAGGAAGTTGAGGTGTCCTCTCGTCGAGAGGTTTGCTTCCTTGTCTTGTATAAGCTCTACCCGTGGTGATTTTGAGCGAGAGCTTCGCAGGGGAGCAGGCTTCCGTTCCCGATACGCAAGAAAGAAAGGTGGTTTGGCCCATGGCCCACTGGCGAGTCGTATCCTGAGTGCCCGAAAGGACTGGGCAGTTCGCGCACCCATGCTTTTGTGTGTGCGGAGAGGTGATCGAAAACAGGGTTTTCATGCCCGGGAGGAGAGTCCTTGGCGCGCTCGACTTGCCCGTTGCTCTGTGTTGATGTGAGGCCGAGGCGTAGCATATTTTTTTTATCGGGCAGTGCAGTATTCGATGAATTCTGCGCTAGCGAACTGAGTGCCGTTGTCGGTTATGATCCTGCTCGTCGGGACGCCAAATCGGGTCATGTGACATCTCCCTTCATTATGAACCCCGCTTGCCGCTTCCAATGTTATTTGTACGCTGTTTCGGCTCAATCCACTTGGTGAATCGTGTCGATTTGACGAATGGAGACTTATATCCCCCGGCTAAACTGTAAACTGTCCCTATGTATCCAGACCCCATGTGTGAAAGCCCTTATAAGGGAATTGTCTGTAATGCTTGGGCTGGCTGGTGAATGCCTCTGCTGTGCAATTGACACTGCTGACTGCATCGCTTCAATAACTCGCTCGCATCACATAGGGCTGTCGCCAATAGGATCCTTGTCTAAAGGCCTTATTCGACTAGGGTTTCGGAAAGATGCATGTGCCCCGCACATCCTCCATGGATCTCCTCGAGTAATTATGTACCTGCTCTCTGAGTTTATACACCGCTGAGCACCTCCGTGAGTCCACCTCGTGGTAGAGGACTCCGTCAACCGGAGCACATCCTGGCGCGTCGGGCAAGCTCTCTGGATATTGTATCGTTCCTCGGTTAGTTCCGCTCGAGGAAGGTACTTGCGGATGAGTCTATCCACGTAATCTTCAGGATTAGGGGAGCAACGAGTCGGCCCGCGCCGCTCCCCTTGGGGCGTCAATGCCTAGTGACACCCTGAATGGTGCTCCGTTTTAGGGGCGTCATTCCTCTCGGCCGTGGACTCGTTCGAGCTACTGGACGGGTGTCCGAAATCCTGTTATAAAGGTTCCAGTGGGCGATGGAGAACGTGAGGAAGCTCAGGCCGGAGCAAGACTATCTCGGCTCGCAGTTGTCCTTCCTCTGGATGTTCCTTACTTCAGGCCGATGAACTCTTCTCTCATTCTTCCTCACGCTCCGCAAGGTAAGCCCCGCCATGTTTAGGGTCTGGTCCTGAATATTCCTTGACACTTGTCCTCGCACCAGGTTGTGCGTCCCCACTCACCAGTAGAGTGGAAAGGTGCCAAGTGGTGGAATGCGACTCGAGCCGTGAAGCAAACCCTCATACTCGGCCATCGTTGTTCGTGGCTTGGAATCGATCCTGTAGTGCATACTCCAGTCATTCTCTGGTTGGGAAGTTTAAAATTACTCGAGCCCCCCCGCCTTTCGATGTTGTGTAGATCCGAATGTCTTCTTTTGCCGCTGGTGATTCACCGGAGTGGTTGGGCTCCAACATTCGGTGATGAAATCGGTGAGTACCTGTGATTTTATAGCGGTGCGACGCACGAATGGAATGTCGAACTCATCCTAGCTCGACGGCCCATTGGCGATGCCGGCCAATGGCGTTCGTGGTTTGCGGAAGATTTCTCCCCGAGGGTAGGTTGTTGGACTGTAATCGTGTGAGCTTGGAAGTAAGTGCCGAAAATTAGCGAGATGTGTGAGTAACGTGTGTAATAGGAGTTTTTGAACTTGAAGGGTAACGGTCTTTTGGCATGGCTAGTAAATCTCGCTGAACGTACGTAGACCGTCTTAGTTGCAACCTTCCTCGCATTGTTCTGTGGTCCCCGCGTTCCACCGTTCATTACTCCTCTGATTATTGTAGACCAGCAGCGATGTAGAGGAATGAGTCGATCTTCTGGCTGCGGCCGCGACTAGCATGTGGGTCGTTAAGTCTTCCTTATGCTTTGGAATGCCTTTTCTGATTCTTCTGTCCTCCTCGAAGGCCGCGGTGTTTTCGTAGGTGTTTGAAGAAAGTACTTCCGCGTTCCCCCATAATCGGGAGATGAATCGGCTCATGGCTGCGATGCAGTCCATAGTCTTTGGCCCTGTTTGTTTGGGCTTTCATTTGGCTTTTGGACTCGTTTGGCTTAAAAGCCAAAAGCACCTATTTATGTGCCTTTGGCTTTGGGCTTTTGGCTCTCGTGGTTAAGCCAAATTCCAAGAAGCCAAATAAAGCCCAATACAACATGGCCTTTGAACTCTACGTCTACTGTACTTTGGTGATTTCATCTCTGCGTTCGACTCGTATCTTGTCAGGATTTTTGCTTCATTCCTCGGTGTGAAACCAAAAATCTAAGTAATTTCCTCTGCAATCGACTCCGGAAAGTATATTTTTTTCGGGGTTTAGCATTAATCCGATTTCTTCGAAGAACTTCCTTCTTCTTTATTTTTAATGACGAGGTCCATCGCCGTAGAGCTTCACTTTCCGACCATTTGCTGTGGAGGCGAGCTTGCATTTCACGTTGATAGTTTCGCCCTGCATTTTTTTAGTCCAAAAGAGGCATCTTCGAATAGCAAATACGTCCAAATAGAGTTACGAATGAGTTTTCTCCTCGTTTCCTTCTCGCCACATGCTTATCTGAATGATCGCCGGAGTAAGCGTCGAGAGGCTTCGATATCGCATCTGGATGTAGAGTCTACTATCTTAGGTCCTGAGTCCTGTTTGGGTAATGGAAGGGCATCTTCTATTGCAAGCCTTTGTTAAGGTCCGTATGAAATTGCCGCATATTCGCCATTTTTCAGTTAGCTTTCTTTACCGTAACGGGTTGGTTAGCACCATTTCGGGTTGTTCGCCTTCTCGATAAATCCAGCTTTCTTCGGGAGCCTTTTCGATTTCCATGTTTGATGGCTTCCTTCCGATTGGAGCAAACCGTCGGAGCTTCTGTTTTACTGGCACGGCGCCATACGGCGAACTGTTAGCCTGTGCTCCATTACGCTGCCTGGGATTCCGGCATATCGGAAGGTTGCCATGGCGAAAAATCAATCTGAGTTGTCCCAGATGAAGGTGATGAACGTGATTCCTGATTTCTGAATCGAGAGTTTGAGCCGATCTTGACCTACCTTGGATGGTTCTTATGGATCCAAGGGAAGGTTTTTTAACCTCGCGGTGAGTTTTTACACGTAATTTTAGCTTTGTAGAGGTTGTGTCCCCTCACTCCCTTGGGACACTTGCACATGGTCGACAACTGCGTTTGTCGCAGAGTAATGCTTCGTGGGGGGAGCTCTTTATTGTGATGACGCCCTTTGGGGTATGCATCTTTCATACCTAATTATGCGTAAGTGTGTTGCTGCCATGAATTTGGCCAGGGTTTGGGCGCCCCAGGATGGCATTGTATGCCCGTCTCCTCGAATTCGACTAGTCGAACAGGAGTCTTCTCTTTCCGGAAAGTGTCTCCCGGTGTGCCAAAAGGTACCGGGAAGGGTGACGTTGCCCGATCGGGCGTAGCCGACGACCCTTGGCCGATACCTTGGAACGCCTGCGTTACGGTCTGGATCGGGTGCCGTGGTAACTTGCATGGCATCGAGGGCGTATGGTGACTAGGATGTCTCAGGAGCTTCCCCTGTGTTTATTAGCACCCCGGGCCACTTGGCAGTTGTTGATGTGTTGGTTCGCCAATATTGGGTATGCTCCTGTCGAAAACACATTCTCGGGTGACAGTTGTTTGGTCGAATGTGATCGTTGACTCGCGACCATTTGGTTGTCGAGCGACTTGCGGTATGTTCGCGAGAACCTCCGGCAATGGCCTGTATTGCCTTTTCGACTCGTAGAGGATGAGCCCCCGAATTATGCTCGATTTGTCTCTGATATGCCCCTGGAAGCTCAGGGGTGGGGGAAGAACCCCCCCCCATCATCGTCGTATGTATTGTCTCACTGTTGTTTGCGACCTGCTTTTTTCTCGCGGAATTTCTCTACTTTATTTTCTTGAAGATGCGGCACTGACGGAGAATTCAATGTGAATCTCGGTCGCGGTGAAGTCGCACTAGACTTTCCCTGCGTTGTCCGGAGGCACCGTCGGCTTGTCCTGGCGTGTGGGCCCGGTAGGCACGCTTCCTCGGGAAGGTCGGCTAAACCTCCTCGCTTTAGCTTCCTTCTCCCGGTTCCCTTTCCGGAGGATTTCTTCCTCCGGTTCGTCTTCGATGAGTCATCTCTATCGTCTGCGTCGGAAGGGGGATCTTGGTCGCCCTGTCCTGTTGCTGCGTTTGATGTACTGTAGGTTTCCTCCGCACAGGCGGCCTTTTCGGCTAGAGTCACAATCCTGTAAGGAATGGTCTTGGGAGGGTGCATGATTAGGTATGTGCGTGCACGTCTTCGTTTCCTGCTGCCCTCGCACGAAGGCGCGAATAACATCCGAGTCTGTTACCTCGGGGATATTGTTGCAAACAGCACTAAAAACCGCTTGTGAACTCTCGGAAGGTCTCGTCTTTTCCGTTGGACGACTATGAATCAGGTCGTCGATCCAACCGGACGTGTGAAAAGTACCTGGAGTTTGCGAGGAGCATGTCGCAAAAACTTTCCCCAGAGAGCGGATCATATCCTAGGGGTAGAGTTCGTCAACCAGGTCCTGCCGCTCCTCTAAGGGCGGTCAGGGAGTAGTTGGCCATAAATCTTTCTCGTTCCCCGCGCCGCCTGCGTGCCCGTCGATTCGTCATAGTGTAGATCTGCAAGAATTCTGTAGGAATTCATGGTGCCATCAGTATGATTCTAGGGCCTCCGGGCTTGAAACTGGGACGACCATCGCACATTGTCAGAGCTCTTGGATGTGCTTGGCATCGATTGATGTGGTCTTCTGATAAGGCGAATTCTCGCCGCTAATTGGGTCTGGATCGTCCCCATTATTCAGCGCGGGCCTTGGTAGTCTCTTCTCCAGGGAGGAGTCTATTCTCGCTGATTGCCTTGGGGAGCAGCGCTCGTTGATCCTGTCGCGGAGGGACTCCGATGTGCTGTCTATCCTATGGCGAGACTAGTTCCATGGATGTCGTCCTTCTTCCGGCCGATCCCTTTGTCAGAGGGTGTTTTTCTCGGGCGAGCTTGGTGACCCGAACTGGGGAGTCGAGAAGATTCCCTTGGTCTTGCGGCCTGTGTAGTTCATCCCCTGAGCCGTCGGTAGCCATTGTGCTCTGGTCAGGTGTCGTTCAGATCTTTGTTTGTGGTCGTTAACGCAGATTGCGCACCTCGGTGATTCCTTCGAGCAGTTCAGGACACGTACTTCACTCGTCCCTTTTTGAGGGTTCTGTGTCGCTGTTAGTAAGCCCTATTCCTCGTTCCCAAGGGGAATACCATCGACCTGATGTTCGTGAGCCGCCTTCCTGACCTGGTCTTCAGGATCTTCCCGACTCGTACCTGGATCGCGAGAACGATCCGAAGTCTAGTTGGATGGGTGGATTCCCACTCCATCGTGTCCCCCCGACGTATGTAGGGATGCGTGTGATTTGGTAATCTTGATCGTTGATCGATCAGACTTGCGGGACCGCCCCGGTCTTGGGCTATCGCTCCTGCCTGGAATTGTGGTGTATCACCATGTCTTTGAAGGCCCTGCTCACTCGTTTTCGGAAGTGATTCGACTTACGCCATCCGAAGTACTCGCCAGCATGGCATATTCCTCCAAAATCTACGCGAGGGGGGTCTCATTCACCCGGGTAAGGCTTCCCTCGGGCTCAAAGTTTGTCGTAGAGGCCCTGGTTTGAGTACCATGGTGCGTTGCATGAA
>JAGXJF010000782.1:0-216823 GCA_019208055.1 Stipa capillata | reverse complement strand
AGATACATATATATGGTCGAAAAGATGGGAAAAAGAAACAGAAAATGCCAAGGCTAGGGTCTCGATATTTTAGTGATTTTATAAGGGGGTGCACGATTTCTTGTGCAAAGGATCCCAAAGGTGATGAGGAAGAAAGTTGCTGGGGGCGGCGGAGAAACGGACTAGGGGTAAACCCCCGGGAGAGAGAAAAGGTGATAGGAGTGCCTACGGGGATATATGTATCCATATGTGTGCACATAGGTCGATATACGCATATACACGAAGGCGACCGGAATAGGTATACATACACATGTATGCACATTGGTATATGCATGTAGGGATTTGCACGCATGCATATACGGACATGCAAGCAATTCGATAGGGCAAAAGATAAGTAGAGGCTGCTTTACACCGAGGGACGTAGGATCAAATTTGGGGAACAGATAAATGTGATGAATGTTCGAACACATGTGTCGAGAGGGGAAAGAGATTACATGGTAGTTATAACTAGATGGGGATGTGAAAACGAGGGGGACGATAAGGTTTGAATTATATTTGTTTATGAATATTATTATTAGCATAAAAAAAATTGTAAGCCCTAAGTTTCAGGTTTCAGAAAATCAGGATGTGATAGGTTGATTGGTGCTTCTTCTTATTTTTTATCCTCATCATCATCCATTCCCTCCACCATATGATCACATTGCTCACCACCATTAGCATCATCATAAACATCATCCTCAGATTCCTCCTCTTCAAACTCCTCAAACTCTGGCTCTGGTTCTAGCATGGGGAAGCAGAGGTTGACTCATTTGCAAGAAAGGATTTCCTCTAGTGTGCAATTTGTGGTTGTCCAGGACTTGCCAACATCGGTTTGAATTGACATTGAAGTTAAATGTTGTAGAGCTAGGGTTTTTACTGAGGTGAGAGGGGATGGGGAGGGTTCCTGACTAGAGTTGAGGTTTGGGTAAAAGTTTGGGAGCAATGAAGTGGAGTTTGAATACTAATTGCATGGAAGGTGTATGGGAGGACAAAGGTGTTCGATAAGAGTTGTGCCAAATTTTTGAACTAGAGATATACATGTTTTTGCACATTTGAGTTGCTAGCACTGAGATGGGTATTGTGGAATTTTTTGGAATTTTTATGAGCTTTATTTATATGGGTTGCAGCTCAAACCTAGGTTTTGCTTAAAATTCAAATTTGGATGTAATCAAAAATATTTAAACTGGACCCTCAAATATTATTTCATAATTTGGTGACAATTAGTTTCAAGAAGTTTTTGAAATTTTTCCAGAATTTTTGGGTGGAGGAAAACACATGTAATATGGGTTTTTGAATTTCTGTCTGAAAAGAAACTTATTAGGTGATTAGCCGAGGGATTAGGGTTTGAGAGCTTAGGGTCGGCAAGGTTGGGTAGATGGTATAAGGGGGTTTAGCATGCATTTTCAAAGAGGGGGAAATAGCTCCGACAGACTTGCCGCTAGGGTTTGGGTTTGGAAAGTGCTCGTGCATATACGGTGCGTGTGTTCCAATTAGGGTTTTATATGCACATGCAATGATGGGGTTGCGACTTGGGTTCGTTGCACGACGATGCGACCTAACTCAAGTGCTCCCATGAAATAACATGCTTCAAGAAAAACTGAAATCCCAATTGCATGACAGCTTGGGCAAGATACATATACGTATATACGCGTATTAGGGTTTATGTTTTCAAAAATCGGGGTACTCGAAAACAGGGTGTGACACACTCCATCTTCCATCCTCACCTCCTTCCCTAATTTGTATCATAATTTCATAAAGTTTCAAACAAGGAAATTTCAAACCAAAATTTTCGAGTGAGGGAGTTTCAACTCATGAAATTTCAAAAATATCCAAGTGACTCACTTAAAACTCAAGTCATAAAAACAACTCACAAATCCAAGAAAGACTTCCAATTAAAAACTGAATTGAGGGAACCTCTAACGGCAGCACATCCTGGCAAGCAGTTGTGGCCAGTGAGGAGGAGGAAGAACACAAGATTGTGAGAAGAAGAACATGATCAAGCAAGACGAGCTAGCTCCAACCTTAAGCAGGAGCGCAGGAGGCAGCGTTCACAGTGTGGGCTGGCCTACCTATTCTTTTCTAATTTCTATTTTTTATAAAATCTAAAAAGGATATTATAATTTTAAAATAACATTTAAAAAATATATCCCACGTCCATTAAATTATATATATATATATCAAATAAAATATTCATGCAACTCATGAAAATTGTTCCAATAGATCACAAAAATGTTTTGAATGGAAAAGTATTTTTTACAATATGTTTCACTATCCATGGAAAAATATCTATGTATTTCAGAAAATTGTTCCATATTTGATAGAAGAAATGATGGACTTGTGTTAAACTTTCCTCTTCATGTCAAAACAATTAAAAATCACTATTGGAATAAATCATATACTCTGGTAAACAAAAAAACTATTATCTAACTTTCTTTTACACAAAGGGCGCCAAAAAAATATTTATGAGTGAAACACATGAAAAACTATAAAGAAAATAAAAAAGAATAGAAAACAAAAGTAAAACATGTAAGAAATATTCATGCACGAGTGAAAAAAAATACTATCACCTAAACGCTTTTACTAAAATACACCAAAATTATCTATCGGTGAAAAATACAGAGAAAATAAAAGAGCTGAAACAAAAGGAAAGGAAAATATGCAGAAAAATGAGAAAGATGAAAAAGGAAAAAAAGGAAAAAGAATGAAAAAAGTGAGAAAATAAAACAAGATAAAAGATAAAAAAGAAGAAAAACAAAGGATAAAAAAGACACACTTAGTAGGCCGGTCCAGATGAAATCGAGAGGTGTACGACAGTTCCTTACCTCCCGCTATGAGCAGGAATTAGGACTTCGGTGATCAAGCATGAAAAGGAGTGGGAGAAGAGTTGCTCGACTATTGTTTTCTTCCTCCCCAATCTAGGTTTTGGGCCCAGTTAGGCCTTTTGTTCCTAGGGAACCAATCCAGGGGGGATTAGGTTGATCCCCTCCCACCACGCAATCCCCTCATGGTTAGCATGGATTGGTGGGGAACTCCACATTTAAACATAAAAGCAGAGTCAAAAAAATTTAAAAAATATTTCGAGAAATTCAAAAAAATTCAAAATCCTACTATCAGACAAAGATTCAGGATATTCAAATCTCACTGGATTTTGAACTTTGATGTAAGTTCATCTCCTCGCCACAAAAATATCTAAATAGTTCTACATATAAGTATTGTATGACACAAAATTTACAAACCAATAGTGCTAATTTCACAATCTATGTTTTGTCTAAAAATAGTAAACAAAGTTGTCCTCACTCCCATCCTTCATAGACCTCTCTTGCATCCTTCATAAACCAAGAATAATAAGCTATGTTGCTAACATTGTATCCACCAAAATGTATACTACACAGAATAAGAAATTATAACAATTAATATGAGTGAGGACAACTATTAACAAAATATATACATATGTGGTATTACACCTAGTAGACTATCCCTCTGCACTAGCTAACAACGCTCGTTTCATTCTGTACGGTAGTTCGGTTGAGTGACCCGCTAGCTGAGATGTTGTGCCGACTAGACAGGGTGTGGGTGATCGTACCGAGCTTTCGAACGACCTGCTAGCCCTAGTGCTAGGTTAGGGTGTGGATATGGTTGCCGGACTTCTCTAATCCTACCTTACTTAATGAACTAGAGAGCGGCGCTACTTCTTTTTGGACTTCGGAATTGCATGTAGATTTTGGTTGTTGATGTTTATGCCTTTACCCGGCTTGACCAACGGTGATGCATACGTCTGAGGTGCGCATGAAATGTTGGTCATGTGTCGAATCGTCCAATAGTGAGTGCATACGACAATTGTGGTGAGCATATGATGTGTTGGGCGATTACTCGGGTATTTAGGTTAAGCATCAAACCTGTCTTATGGAATTCCGGGGCCCTGACATCCGGTGTCACGACAGGATCCCACGATGGCCGAGATTCATCCTCTCCTTCTCTACTCCAAGCGACAACGATCTAGGAGAAAGCAAAGCAAGTTCAATTTACTGAATTGAGTTGGTAAAAACTTATAGTAGCATGGATTGAATACACACATGTATGCAACTTTACACATAGAATTATGAATTTCTAATCCATTTAAGCAAATATTAGAATATAACATAGTTAATAATCATTAGTATACTACATGTACGGCTATAGGGAATGTGGACATTTGTCAAACAGAATTACAAGTTACATGTAGCATCACTTTGTTATTGGTGATAAAATTAACATGTTGCTTCAAAGCATAGGTTGTTAACTCATTCCCCTGTTTAAATTAGTTGCAGATCAAAAAAGTGACAGAACACTATGAGATTATCAACAGATAGGCACCTCACATCAAGTAATTCTGTAATAAGTAATACAATGGAAGAATAAATGATTTCAAAACAACAAAAAATCATATAGAAGAGATTTTTCATATAGAATATGATTTTCTTCAAAGAAAGATGCTTAAAGAAAAATTGCTACATTCCTTAAGTCTACAGCTATAGAAGTGTAACATTTTGTAAGAATGATTTCAAGATTCCCCTTATGTAATTGAAGTGTTTGCTTTTCTCAATCATTTTCAGTAGTTTCTCAGTTTCTGATTTTTGCACTAGGCTGGAAGCCAATTTTATTTACTAGCAATTTCAAGTCGTACTATGCATTATGAAGGTAAGATACTGATAAGAAGTGACCATATCACAAAGGAACATACAAAAGGCACTTAGATACAATAATATAGTATACTAGGCAAAAGCAGCATCCCACTTTCACTTTGCAATTTTGGCATTTGCTATGTAAAGGCAAGGATGCAGTACACAATAAAAATACACTAAAGTGCTGAACTAAAGCAAAATGAGCTGACGATAAGAGGGTGAACCTAACCAAACAAAGCTCCTAGAATAAAGCCATGGTCATTTGTAGCTATCGTAAAGATATCGAGACATAGTTGTATATGCTCCTCTTGAGCAAATAAATTAGTCGCCCAGAGAAAATCAAAACCTGGAACAAGATGAAACTAAGATAACCTTTATACGCACAAAGACGAGCACATCAACCAATCAAAGCCAAAAGTCCTCACCTTACTGCTCACTCTGATATGAAAAACAATGAGGAGCAGCACCACAAGATTCGCTCCCAACCCAAAGAGGAAATTCCCAACGCTACCACCGGCACCCATAAGAATCGCTCGCCGACGAAAACCACCAAGAAATCAAACCGCCGTCGCTATCGAAACGCAAACAAGGGCCCAAACAATGTTCCTCGCCGAAAATGTGGAACAACGACGCGGCGGAGAGGAACGCGGCAAGATCTTTCGCAGCAAGTGCAATGCGATACGCGCACGCGCTAGCTCCCTAGAGAAATCGCCTCCGCGCCGTAGCTTTTCTATTCTCTTCTCGTTTTTTTCTTTTTCTTTCTTCCTCTCTCTCTCTCTCTTTCTCGGATTTGGGTGAGGAAGAAGACGAGCACAGAGCACAGTAATAGCCCGGGACCTCGTAGGTCGAACACCGGATTTGCATCGGTGATGGCTGCGTACGTGGCACGGTTCAGGTCCTTGGCCCTTAGGTTGAGCCGGCGCACCTGGTCACTCGGGGATGCGGATTCGGACGTAGAGGCGGTGCCGAGGTCCCAGAGCGTCGCGGAGGTCGTAGCTGCCACCCGGGAGCTTGGCCAAAACCCTAGAACACCAGGGTTGAGAGAGGAAGGAAGAGGAGCAGGAGGTGCTTATCAGGGAGGATGCCGCCGTAAGAGAAGAACGCCGCCGGGGAGTAGAGGACGGCAGCGCTGTCGGGAGGAGCGACTTGCGTCGCCCTTGGTCGTGTCGGCGTGCTGGGAACTTCCATACTAGGGCAGAAGATGTTTGTTAGCCCTAGAAAATGGCCCATAACGGAGGAATTAAGTGAGCTTTTCCTGTATGAATCAAAAATCAAATACATCAAAAAACTTTTAGAAAGGAAATTGAGACCGGCCGAGGCATTAGGCCCTGTTTGATTTGGTTTTTCAATAACTTTTAATTAAAAAAACTGCAGTCTAACTAAACATCTGAAGTTTTAATACTTCTTTTTCAAAATACTATAGATGGTTTGAATCAATAAACCATATATTTACCTTTTTACAATCACAATAATTTTTACAAACAGATTTATCAAAAACTACTGCACAACAAAGGTGACCTTCAAATACCAACCGAAGCCAAAGCCTATCCCTCCATCGTCACCGAAATCCTCTCTCCGCATACATCACAGCGGCCGGCGCTGCCACCGATCTCTCCCCAGAGTCCAAGCCTCTTCTTCCACCGCAGAGAAGCCATGGCCTCGCCGCACCGCTTTCTCCTCCTGCCAATCCTCCTCCTCCTCCTCGCCCTCTCCCTCTCCCTCGCCGCCGCCTTCCAGTCCGACGAGCTGCTCCTCCACGACGACGAGGAGTTCGAGGGCATCCGGACCCCTTCCACCCCCTCCGGGCCGCCCTTGCGGGCGCCGGCGGCCTCCTCCCGCCGCCGATTCGCCGAAACAGCGCAGGCGGCGGGCGCCTCCGAGTCCAACACCGTCCAGTTCACCCTCAAGCACGACCTCGGCGCCGGCGCGGGGTTCGTCTCCGCGGGGTCCTTCTCCGCCCGCCTCAAGTCCTCCGCCCACGGCTCCCAGGTCTGCTTCGCCTCCCTTCGGTAGCTTCCTTCCCTGTTTGGTTGGTCGTCGTAGCTCTCGTTGCTTGCTGATCTGCTTTCTCTGCTTGCTGATCCAGTGATCTGTGGACGGTTGGTATGTGGTTGCTGATCGTGACTGGACCCTGCTTAGCATAGATTTTGTTGACTTTGTGCCCTGATTTGATTTGTAGTTTTCGTTCTTTGGTCGGGAGATGCAGTGAACTGTGACTCGAATTGCTACAAAAAGTGAACGGCAGATCGGATCTGGTGGTGGTTATTGTCTTCTCCCATCTGTGTGATGATCTGATTTGCTTTTTGTTTGAAGTATGTGTAGGAAAGAGGTGGGGGCTAGGAATGAGGTGACCGGGTGGAGATCGGAAGGGTTAGTTTGATTGTTTGGTTCGTTGAGCGGAATTATTTGTGTTGTCTGCGCTCGTAAATTTTGGATTTGTGATTCTCAGTACATTTTGCTTCCCTGCTACTATGTAGTTACCTTGCAGAGAAAGTTGATAAAGATTATGAGTGGGGTATTTGGGGTTAATTCTTGCCGTTTTGGGCCAGAGCTGTTTGGTTTGCTGCTTGCAATGCAAATTTGCTAGCTCTATACGCCTCCTAGTTATTTTACATGGCACACTTGTGG
Source organism: Stipa capillata (assembly GCA_019208055.1). Lineage (NCBI taxonomy): Eukaryota > Viridiplantae > Streptophyta > Magnoliopsida > Poales > Poaceae > Stipa > Stipa capillata. The sequence continues at coordinate 209,516 of JAGXJF010000782.1, read as the reverse complement.
ATGCTATAATACCTTGATGTAACCATCCGGTACGATAAGATCAGTTATGTTATGATGAGGACATCCCAAGCTTCCATGTATCATGCACTTCAGAACAATATGAGCTAACAAAAAGGGTTCAAGGAACCATGATAACACCCAAGCCTAATTCAAGGTGAGAACTGCAATGATGCATAGAATTGGCCAGTTACAAGAGCTAGGACAATAAGATTGCTCAATGAGTGAGAATGAGTTGCTCCATAATAGTTCTACATTGCTTATCAGCATATTGATACATGAAGAAGAATTGGAGCTGAGCTAACGGAACTACAACCAACAAAGAAGAACAACATGCTGATGCTTACAACACCAGATTCCGTCCATCCACTTCCCACCTAAACTCATGTTAATCTTGAGACACGAATTGAAAGCTTATCAGTCTACTTTGAGGCTGAACAAACGGTGTATCATTTGGAGTCCAGAGTCAAACATCATGCAAGTTTTAATACAAGCCGTCGAGGCAATTGTCTTATGTGTGATGATCCACAAGTTTGTCTCCTATAGGCCTAGCGTGAACTGACTCTATACCTCCTGACTTGGAGGGGTGTTCCTAGCATAAGTACCTCTTTACTCATTCTCTTGGCTAGACCTTTAATTTGTTCAGGAATTCAATGTTAAACACCCCCTTGGGAATTAGGAATTATACGAGTTAACTGTGTCCGTTGTTCTTGTGCTACATGATCAACACATTTGCTTTTGTTGGTCGAGTAGGCAAGGATTGAAGAGTGTGGTTGGATGGATTCGAGTGCTGCAAGTTGCTGTAATCAAGATTGTGGTTGACAGTGTCATCATCAGTTTGTATAGATCCAAGTTATCACAATCCTATGTTGTGAAGACCGGGCACTCTGTATTATCTGGTATCAGAGCTTCAATTTACATGGTAGCATTATATTTTCTTGTAGTAGATCTAATTTTTTTTCTTATATTTTCTTTAGCCTGATGTCTTATTTTATATAGAGATTAAACCAAATCTACTACCGCGGGTAAATACTCTTAAACTGAAACTCTGATACCAGATGATTCGTACAACCTGCGGAATGACACTGCTAACCACCGTTTCGATCACGGCAGATTGTGGAGCTTGAGTTTGCCTAACCATATTGCAATCACTGATTGTAATGGCCTAGTCTTAGGCTTGTAAATTTGATTCTTTGTATCAATGCATCGAGCCACAAGCTTTGCGTTTTCTCGAAAAAAATAGTGCAATCACCGAAGCAAACACAAGAATAACAAAGTCACTTAACTCAGATAATTACCAATACCCGAAGGGTTGTTTTAGTTCATCAATCAAGCCATATAAACTCCGTGTCCTCGGCTCTCAATTGTTCATGTAGAAAGCTGAGAGCAAGCAAGGTAGAACTATTAGGTAACAACCCATTCTCAGTGAGGGAACTGGAGGTCGGATCTTGTGGTAGCTGTTTTCTTCTTACATCAGTATTATATGTTTTTTGTTTTATGTTTGACTGCTTAGGATATGTGACTTGAGATTTGAGATCCGGATGGGGTAGTTTGTTTGGTTTATTTAGTGGAATAATTGGTGATGTGAGTGTTATTAAATTTGTGTTTGGTGATCTTTAGTACATTTGGTTTAGCTAGCTCTATCCTGTACTCTGCAGGGAAGTTGATACAGATTATGAGTGGAGTATTGGGGATTGATGTGTTAGTTCCTTGTGCCTTGGGATTATTCTACATTTATAATGCATTTTGTGACCCCTAGTGATTTCTGATTACGATGGCATACAAGGGAATATTGTGTTTCCGGTCATATTCATATTACATACCTTGGGTGTTAACGACCTAGTACGATAAGACAGGTTATTTTATTTAGTACTTACATCTTATGCTGCTTACTAGTTTGGTACTTCTTTTGTTTATGACGAGGGTAATTGTGAATTTCTGTTTTAAAGACAGTGAGTAATGACCCTATTCCTTAGCATTTAAATGGTACGCTGGTGCTTATATGTGGATCTTACATTTACAAATACCAAACATGTATCCATTACATGAAGATCACATCTCATGCAATGTTAAGAATAAGGATAGGTGCAGTTGACCCTATCCTAACAAATAAGAATAGTATCTTATTTTTAAGCAGGTGCAGATTAATTAGGGTTACTTTGCATTTAAATGAGATTAGTTACTATAAGTTAGGGATAGCTTTCTTAGGGGCTAAGTCATCCACCTCTATAAAAGGAGGCTCATGTATCCATTATCATTTTCAGTAAGCAATGACAACCAATCTGTTATTCTCTCCCAATGTTGTCTCTCTCACTAGTATATAATCTCATCCCCTACAAGCCGAGCAGCATTGGCTTGCAAGGGATGAAACTGGATCATAGGTGAGAGACGTCATTGGGAGAGAATAAGAGATTGGTTTGTTATTGCTAAATTATAATGGATACATTGATTCGACTAGTTGATGATCCATTCTTCTGTACAAAATTAGATGATGTAGAATGAGGTTCATCAAGGAAGCAATGAGATCTATTGCGAATTTTGTTCTTCTGATTAATAATTAGTTTCATTTAGTTATACCCGATACTTTCTCCATGCATCTTCATTGTATGGTTCATTCTAGGTAGAAATGTACTTAGAATTATTGATGGCTTTGCTTGCTGGTATTCTGGTTTGACTAGTTTCATGATTGAAAAATCAACCATGCCAGCACTGCACTCTACTTGTACTCAAGCTAACCATATGTTAGGTTCCTATGTTCTTTCTTTGACTGTAAATGTAAGGCAGGAGAGTTATATTTTTTCTTAATTTATGTGACTCCTTGTTTGGATCAGACTCTCACTAAGCTTCGCTTTATGAGGAATGAGTTGACTGAGGATGAAAAAGATGCATTTACGGTACCTTCTTGTCCTCCATTCCTTCTTTCCTGATTTCAGTAATTTTTGTTATATGTCAACTTTTTGTAATTGCAGAAATTATTGAATAAAGATGGTTTTTATACAATTAGGCTACCGTCTAATGTGTTGGACCCTACAAGAAAAGATTACGTTTATTCCTCAATCAAAGCTGTAAGTTGACTAACATCAGGGTATTTCTCTTCACCTTATCTTTACAAAATACTGGATCAAAGATTAGTCCAATGGATACTCAAATCATTGCTTAACAACTCAAGCCCTGTAATCTGCTATGTACGCTTTTTCTAGTTTAGGGCCTCTTTGATTCGTGGTAAAATTTCCTGGTTCCTGTGGTAATAGAACTGTTTCCTGTAAAATTCCTGTGAATCAAAGAGGCCCTTATTATGGAATAACCATTGCTTGCACATTTTATTAGAACAAAATCAACAAATATACTGATTAAAATTCGCTTGGAGCAAAAGCCACTGCAAAGAGCATCTGTTATCAAAGAAGCATCAGTTGCAGAATTGGAATGTTCTTCTGTTATGGGAATTATTGTGATTCTAGAGTTGTGTTTTCAATTCCTGAACTGTGTACCTTTCTATATTTTTCAGAGATGCATTCCACGTGACAGCTTGGATGAACATATTGTTATCCACATGGTAATTCTCTCTATTTCTGAATTCCTACTTGTATATGCTCCTCTCTGGAGTTGTTTATTTCATGATGATGGAAAATTTTGATACATGTTAAACACATTGTGGGTAATTTGTTTGTTAATAATCACATGTTGTATAATGTACAGAATTGTGTGAATTAATGTTGCTTGATTGTTTGCTACTTTTTCTACGGCGGCATCAGCTGGGGTTTGGTTTGGAAAGCATTAGGATATTTTAAATTCAGTGTTTGTTGTTAACTATCCCTTCAGTATGTGTATCTAGAAATATCTATTTGTATCCCTTAAGGATAAGATTGCTAAGTATCCCAGCAGTTTGCATTCTGTTCTGGATAGGAATGGCTATCTTTAAATGGAGTTCCTCATGTTTTCAGCACTAATCAAAGAATTGCCTTCCCTGCTCAAAGCCTTCTCGCCCCTTGCGCACGATGGCGAACGCTGAGTTATCAAGTTACTTAGCCCTTCCGATCCTGTCCCGGGACACATTTTCTTCTACAATCCTCACTTTCCCACTACCACAAACCATCCCGTAACACTGTTAGTGCTAGCCATGTGACGTTACAACATGTATATTCCATAGGTTAGGTTCAGCCTGACTATTTTTCTGCTGTAAAGTACACCATTTTCATCCTGAGTTCATTTTATTATATGTATGCTTCTTTTGCAGAAGTCTGCTTTCTCATTTCTTAGAAACCATCACCTGTACTGAGCACATAGCTTGTCTGTTCCATGATACTTTTGAATATCTTTAATCCCAGGGTTAAATCGGTTTTGCAATCAAATGGTAACATCTGTCACAGGATAAAATGCTAGAAGGAACGATCATCATTGTTTTTTCCTATAGATGGATGTGATAGAAGTTCTCTTGGGTGTTTGACTCACACTGAGATTTGATAATGCCTTATTTGCAGGATGGTGTAAATATTTTGGCAGTTAATTATGGTTCTGTTGGTGGATGCCAATATCCCCGGCCAATGAAAGTAGTAAGTTATCTTGCTTGAAACAGTATTTATAGGAGTTACATGTAGTTAATGATTATAATTATTTTTGTGAGGATGTAGTTAATAATTTATAGTAAGAACCTAGAGTAAATTCCGTTGTGGACCATGTATTTGTTACAAATGACAGGATGAATCACATTTTTAAAAAAATCAGCACATTCCACCGAGGTTTTACAGCTGAAATCCTGATTTGAGTTTTGTCAAACCTATCAGTTTGTGAGATGTTTCATTCCTAAATGTGCTGATACTTTTAAATCTGGTTTGATGTGTCAGTTTCTTTATGGATACATGGTCGACAATGGAATTAAACCAAGAACCTATAACCTTTTGACTGTAAATTCCCCAGCAAAACACGCGTAGGTGTTGTTTGGATGTGCACCCATTCAAACAAGGCCTTAGGTTCTTTCACATTATGAACAGGACATATAATCTTGTTCTTGTTTCCGTATGTAATTTCATCGTACAACGAAACAAATATGATCTAGTTGTGGAAGGGCTTTTAAGATAACAGTTATCTGCACTAAGAATATTTATGGAATGAAGATATACGCTTTGTTGGTGATCTTACAGAAACCTGAAATGTCAAAATGTTGGGAGCTGTACTGCCTAGTTTAAACTTCTACCAAATTATATTTTAACATTGCCAAAGGATGCCCTGTAGACCTGTATATTGTGATCATTAAAGAGTAACACAAGAAGATTATATTTACATGCTTAAATTCTTGTTTCAGCCATCTAAATGGACATTCAATTCGTACAGTGTTCTGAAGACTGCTGAACAAGCACCAAGGTAAATCACTGCTTTACTGAGGTTAAGAAAACAATGAGTAAATAGAGCACCCTAAACCTGGTAATATACATTTATCTACGATATCATTGCACATGAGCAACAATCTATTGCTGCTTGAACAGTCTCAAAGCTGTCCTGTCTCAAATGACACCTGATTCCAAGTTTTAACTAAGTTGTGCACTTGCAGAACTCCATCATTTGTAGATCAACTGATAGAAGCTGATAGTGGACTTGGTGAAGTGATGAAACCACCTGAGAAATCTTTCTGGGCTAAATATGTGAGTACAGTTCTAAATATCATGTGTATATTATTCAACTTTCCCTTTGGTGTCTACATGTCTTAGAAAGTTGTTCTCTGCTTTTTCCCTTTGATCTTACTGCTGCTTCCTGCTTTGCAGTGGATGTATATAATTCCTCTTGGTCTCATTGTCATGAATGCTGTCACGGCAGCAGCAAACATACCAGAGGAGCAAGCTGGAGGGCAGGGTCAACCTGCAGCACAAAGGGCGCCAATTGTTGCTCCAAGGAGGACATAATGGCTGCCTATATGTTTCCCATGAAATAGGTATTTTATGTGGCTAGCTATCTCAGTATCACATTCTTGTGCTTTGTTATAATATATGACAATGTTATCATAAACCTGTCTTCCTCTCTCTATTGCCTCAACTTAGCAACACTTGGCATCTGCGGAAGATGCACATATCCTAAAACAATGGACTTATTGGAGTACACATTACTGTTAGTAACCAGTTGATACGAATTATCAAGCGCTTTAGGATGCACACCTTAATTCCACATTTGTCTAGGGTATCTCCTGAGGATGCACACCTTAATTCCACTTGTATTCAGTTTAAATTTCTTCTTTGATTTTATGCCAATAAATTATTAAATTAGGAATGCTCCTGTCGTCTAGCTTATCTTTCATACTCATGCAATGTACTACTAGAAAACCTTATTTCTTGCCAAAATGGTAACTGGCACCAGTAATCTTATGCTCAAAATCATTTGAATTTCAGATTCACGAACAAATAGCCAGAACAGGGGCTGTACCAGCGGGTGATAAAACTCAGTTCGCATTTTTTGCATTCAGAAACTCCCCTTGTTGCAGAATCATCTCAGAAAGGTGGGATCAAAACACACACATTTTGCCTGTCGATAGAAAGTGTGATGAGTCTTTAACTTAGTGCAAATTGTATGTCTTATTCTTCAGAACTAGCTTAAGTTGGCAAGGAAATATTGAACATTGGATGTTGTGTTCATAACCCTCCTTTTGTACCAACGTTATCTTACTGCTCGCATAATCAATGGTTCGTGTATATCTGGAATTGGCCCCCGCTGGAATCGGCCATACATGTGAGGTATGGAAACGCGTCTTTCGCGGTCGACCGTGCTGCACGGTCAACTCGTTTGGTGGGCCCCATTTCTCCTTTGCGTGATTTGGAAGTTTGATTTATTGTAGTAGGAAGTTTGAGGTTGAATTAGTAGAAAGCAAAAGATTTAATTCTTGTAGTAGAAAGTTTATATGTACTAGTTGAAAGCTCCAAGTTTTTTCTAGCAGGAAGGAACCAGTTGAAACTTTGTTTGTTCTAATAGAAAGCTTGGTATGAGGTCAAATCATTCTGACAGCTACTGTAGCGCTGTCAGAATTAACCGCTCGCGTGGCCAACCGTAAATCACAGCCCTCCTTGAGGTATTGTACGGACTGCCAGATTGGGATGTTATTGGGGTAATTTTACTGTAATGTTAGTCGTAGTGCTTAAGAAAAGTGAAATGGCAGGCTAGAAGTCATGTTCCCAATGCTCCAGGAATTTTTGTTGAGGCCGTTCTCTTTGGAACACTTGCCGTTGCAAAGGCGTACGCATTGATGATCAGTTACCTAGGGTCAGTTTGAGGTTGCTAAATATGTGCTATGCTGAACTGTGTAATCTGGTAAGTCAGAGAGATCTTTACTAGGTTAAATAGGATTTTACTGTTGCATCTAATAAAAGATTCTTCCATCTGACTGCTACCTCAAAAAAGAAAGAGAAATAAGTGCTTTTGAAAAGTCAGCCAAGCCCTAGTAGAGCTAATTGCTTGCGTTCATGACGTTGAAAAGGAGGGAAGCACGGTTTGCCATTGTTTCTTGCTCTCTGCCGTACACATCTCTTCCCTCTCTAGTCTCCGTCGATCATCTTCTCTATACTTTACCTATTTCTTTCCCCTTGTCTCCAATCCATCTTCATCTCTAACCTCTCTAACCATCTTTTTCCTCCTCTTATCTCGGATTCATCCCTAGTCATTTTTAGAAGGTCCTAGTGTTGCTGACCACCTTGGAGGCTAGACCGTCGTGGCCGCTAAGACCCTGTACAATGCAGGTGCTTAGACAGGTGCCTCAGGAAAAAAACCCGGTTTTTATAAGAGGTGCTTAGGCAGGTGCTTAGTAAGGGCGACGGAAGCAAAGTTAAGCACCTGGTGCTAAGCTGGTGCTTAGAGTGACACAGGTGACAGGTGCTTCAACCGGTGCTCCAAGAAGCACAAATAGTACTCCACACAATGCAGCGCTGCATTGGAGACAACAGGTGCTAGAGTAGGTGCTACACGAATATTAAAGCAACTTAAGCACCCATATGAAGCACTCTGCATTGTAAGTCACATATTTTTTAAGACGCAACACTACTCTCTCTCTTTAAGCACTGGGCTATAAGCACCCTGCATCGTACATGACCTAATACGAACCACCTTGCCAATTTGACCAGGCTGCACTCTACAGGCTGGCTGTAGGTATCCTCCCTGGAAGTGTTAAAGGGCCTCCCGGGGACCTTGTTTGGTAGCCCAAAACCTCCTCAGGATTCCGCCCTTTTGCTGGAGACCGAAGCCCACGCGGCCCATTAACCCGGGGCAGGCCGTCTACCTCTTTGGACACCCAAAACCGGGGGGAGGGGGTTGGGGGCGACCCAGTCCAATCCGCTTGTTTTCCCTGGGAGGAGAGCCACGCCTGGCTAGATAGGGGAGAGAACGCGCGTCTCGTGCGACCGAGTGGCGCCACCATCCGCCTCCGTCTCCGCGTCTGTCCGCCTCCCTCCGCCCGATAGTGACGGTCGTACCTCAGTCTGTGAAGCCTCCGTCGAGTACCTCCGCCTCGTCACCGACCGCGGCGCCTCCGCCTTGCACCTCCGCCTTCGTCGACGCCGACGCCTCAACTGATCTGCTTCGCCTTCGCCTCCGCCTCCGCCTCCCTCCACCGATGGTGACGGCCGTACCTCAGTCCGCAATGCCTCCGCCTAGCACCTCCGCCTCGCCACCAACCGAGCCTGGCTCCTCCACTTCGCTGCTGAACGCGGGGCCTCCACTGAGCTCCTCCACATCACTGCCTCCAGATCCACGAAGGTGAGCACAACCTCCTCTCCCCTAGATCTATGCAGCCACGAATGTGTTCTGGTTCGTAGCTAGCAGCAAAAGACACCATCGATTAATCCCCGGCTGGCTCTATACTTGGATCCTCCGGATCTCCCACTCCCCCACTTCGTTTTGAGGAGGGAGGGGAGGAGGCGACTGCTGCTCTTGAGGGAGATCAGCAACGTGAGGTTCCTGTGCCAATTCCACTCCTTCGTCAACCACTCGCCGCCGCCGCCGCCTCTACCCAGTTGCCAGCTCCCGTTCCTGCACGGTGAGGTTTCTTCGTATTTTGTTCTTCCCCTCTAGCATTAGGAGATAGTTTTTGTTGGTATGCTTTGATGTGTCGCTGAGGTCTTGATGTTCATGTTGTACTTTTCAATTTCTTGCTCTTGTGCTTGTCTATGTAATAGTTGCTTCAATGATTCTTCATAGCACACTGTAACAGAAAGGGAATAAAGTTCATATCAGGCTTACCCTCAGTCAATTTCCTTTGTACATGTTTGCGTTGGATGTGACTATGTGAGAGTGAGTTAGTCCCCTACCCTGGTCTTTGTATGGGGTAGGCTAGTAGAATCAATCCTGTTCTTGCCCCTTCTAAAGTTGTAGTGGTATGTACCTATCTACAATTTGAACAAGTTAAATTGGATCGAGACTTGCTGTTACCATGGATTGTTCGTTTATGAGGATTTACCTGGTTCAATTGTGATTGTTAAATAATGGAGTAATATTTTACCTGGCTCATTTCAACTTTGGTTTAGTAACATAATAGATCAAGATTAATTTCAGTAAACCTTGACTCTGTTCAGTACGTTCATAAGCTAGCGGATCAGCCTTTTTGTTAGCTAGTAGCTATGGATGCAAATACTTGCAGCTGATCTTACGTGCTCATTGAATTACAAAGTATCTGTGCTTATAGTGAGTGCTACGACTAAGGCCTAGTATAAAGTGCTTCGATCTGCATCCAGACTTGACAATATGTTTTACTCTTTTATTCAATTTTCATACATGATCGTGCTTCTATATGTCCCTTATTTTCTTGAGGGAAACAGTAAGGAAAGCACTCATGATTTGGCCTTCTACACTAATTAATTCTAACTCTGAATGAATTCAAGAGAGGTCTTATTCCTTTTCCTCTTGTATCTGTATTGAGTTTCTAGCTTTCCAAACATGCATGTTTATTCTTTGCCAGTCTCCATTGTTTATTACGAGGGCACGGTGCTAGCTAGATAGTCAAGTAAGAGCTTATGAGCAGCAACCATACAGTCTCTTCTTAATTAGAGCAGGTCAAACTTACGTCCTCCAATATTAATTAACAGATATATGGAAGACCTTGACTTGGTGAGCTCGTGAAAATCGTCAATGCATACCTTTACAGAATAAATGAATTTCTTTTCCTGACTACAAGAAGAGCAACTAGAACAATGGTTACATGTCAAATGTTAATAAAATGCAAGTGAACGAGCCCTTTGTCACATGTTCACACCTGACAATAACTTGAATCGCATAATTTTTCTCTGTACTCGACATAGACTCTCTAGTGAACTTGAATCTGTCATGACTAGTATTTGACTATCTTCACTAGAAACAAAAGCCATGTCAGTACACAATCAGAATTCTAAGATGTCTCTACTCTTCATTGTTTCTCAAAGATGCTTCTTTGCTAGTCTCAGTTTTTTTCTCTTCAAATCAGATTTAAAGCCTACATGGCATTTGAGTAAACTTGTCTGCATAGTGATTACCTTATTAGTACTTTTTACTTTGCAGGTTCCTTATAGTTGGTAGATGGAAATGTTCAAAGAAGTAGAGTGACTCCTCAATTCGGCATGGATAAATCACATAAATGCAATGTTTATTTTTCTGAATAGAACACTGGAATACTTGTTGTCGATGGACTATTACCATAATTGTCACACTAAATTTGTCCTTGATGTTGTGTTATTTGTATGACTTGACATGTATGACTGGTTGTATGAATTTTGTTGATGCATGTGGAATTATTCAGTTTTTCTTTTGCTAATTATTTGTGTGTGTTTCTGATTTCCTGATTTTTCATGAATATTTCTGAATTATTTGTGATAGTTTTGAGTTATTTTCTGTCAGCAAGAAAAAAGAAAGGGTAGCTCACACACATGGAGAGCTATCCTTGCTGGTAGAGCGATGCTAAATTTGGGTTTGATCAAACGCATTGGTGATCGTAGCAACACTAGTATTTGGGATGAACCGTGGATCCAAGCCAATCCAGGTCATCGTCCTCTTGGCAAACGCCCATCTGCTGCAACCACTACGGTTATTGAATTAATACGTGAGGAGAGGTGCTCCTAGAACGAGAAAGCTCTTCGAGAGAATTTGCTTGCTCCTAACGTGTTAACAGTTATGCACATACCCCTTGGAAGGTTCTCAAAATTTTGGGTGTGGGCTCCGGAAAGGCACGGTCCTTATTCTACATGCTCAGCCTACAGATTACTTGTAGAGTCCAAAAGATCCAGTGTGCTCGCTGATCTGCCCTCCAACTCCAGGGGCTCTAAAATGCTTTGGCAGAATCTCTAGAAGCTAAAGGTACCACCAAAAGTCAGAATTTTCTAGTGGACTGTCTGCCACAATTTCTTACCCGCTCGAGCTCTACTTTTGTGTAGACACATTGAGAAAGATTGTTGTAGGTAAAAACGACGCCCGCGTCGCTCTCCTGGGCGGCTCGGGCGGAAAACCCTAGCCGCCGTAGAGTCTCCTCCCCCCTCCCGCCTCCCCCTCGCCGCCGCCGGAGGAAGTTGCCTGGCAAAGCCCGCGTAGCGGACGGTGGCGGCGAGGCCTCTTTACCCAAGATCGGCAGTCGGCGGGCGGGTTCCGAGCTGGTGAGCTCGCCCCGGCTTGGAGGCGTCATGGTGGCGGCGACTTCGTCGGGATCTGCGACAGCGGCGGAGAGCCAGGCGGAGGTTCAGACGGCGGGCTCGATAGCTCGTGGCGAAGTGGCGGTGCCGTCCAGCGGCAGGTCGAGCGCGGCATGAGGAGGAGCGCCGCAGCGGCAGTGGACGCGGTGGGGAACGGGAAGGGGACGCGGTGGGGGCAGTGATGTCCCGGGAGGAGGCCGGGAGGCCGGCGCGGAGGTGGGAGATGAGGGGCGGGAAGGGGAGCGCGGCGTGGAGCGCCGCGGCGTCGATGTAGACATGCTCTGCTGCGCGGGCGGCGGCGCTGCTCTGGCCCCGGCTCCGGTTTCTGCTCTGCTGCGCTGCTCGCGGCATTTGGGCTGGGTGGTCGTCGGCCGGCCGGATGAGGGCCAGATCCAGATCTGAAGCCCAGCCCTGCCCAGATTTGAGCCCTCCGGCCGGGGGGCCGCTGCTGCCGGCTGGCTGGCGCCCACACGCGCTCGGGCCGGCGGTGTTTGGGCAGCCGGCAGCCGGCGAAAGCTTTTGGGGCGCAGGGTACAGGTGTAGAATACAGGTGTAGGCTAAATACAGGTTTAAGCTGCCAATACTGGTCTCGTGTTGATCTTCCGAGGTGTGTTAAGGACAGGCTCGATGGTGCTAAGGATCTTCGGGCGAAAGCCCTCCTCGGTCTTTGACTAATGCCGGCAATGGCGGCGCTCTGTTGCGTCGTTCCCCTTCTTGAAGGCGTTGTCGTTTGGATCCCACCATTCGATGTATCTCCAGGAGAAATCCGAAGAACCGGCTCGCTGGTTCGAGCGACGGTAGCGTCTCAACGTCTCTCCCCCCTGGGGGCGTCGCCTTGGAGTCCTGGATTTGGCAGTTTCGAGATCGGCATGAGGACCGGACTGTGGCAATGTTGGGTCGTCGGGTTGCGTCTGCAAAGCTGATGTGCAGATGACACTGGGCGGTGCGTTTTCGTCTGTCCTATTGGTGCTGGAGAGGCGTCTCTGGACCTCGCCTCTCTCTTTCTGGCGCAGGACCTCCCTTTCGGGTGTCGATGGTTCCGGCAATCGTGGCCGTGGCGGGCTTGTCCCAACGCGACAGATGGGCGTACTCTTTGGTTGCTGAGATGAAGTCGAAGTCGCTTGATCGTGAGTTTACAGGCAGGCAGGGAGTGTGATGAGCGATGGACGATGACATTACAGGCAGGCTTTGCGTCCGTTTCGTCTGTGTTTGTTTGGGTTAGCCGGCTTTGTCAGTGTTGCTGTCTCGTCGGTTTGGGCTGTTGGCCTAGTTTAGCTAGGTAGCTTCCCGGCGCCATGTTGCAGGGTCTTGGTGCAAGGGTTTGTTCCCTTGGTGTTTTCGGCCGGTATTCCTCGGTTCTAGCTCTAGACCTAGTTTAGCTAGGGAGCTTTCCGATGGCTTTCGCTGGTGTTCCTCTTTGTAAATTGCACCTTATTTTGTATTTCGTTCTTTTCTATCTATGAGAGAGGCAGAGCTCCTGCCATAATTGTTCGAAAAAGAAAGAAAGCTCATGTGAGGTGCGTGGGGATGGGAGCGAAACTGTGTTGCATGTTCTTCTTCATTGCACCTATGCAAAGGCCTTTTGGTCTGCTCTCCGGAATATCGGAATATCACGGGAATTAAAATTCAGCCTCTCCATCCTGATACTTGGTATGTGGACCTCCTTGATCCCCTCATGTTTAAGTCCTCTGAAGCTGCCACCATTATTTGTGGCATGTACTCTTTGTGGTTTGCTCGTAACGCAAGAAGAAATGGTGATCTGCCTCCCTCTCTTAACTCATTCTGTTTATTGGTCAGTAGATATGGTGACTGAGTTGACACAGGCCCAGAAAGTGCAGGAAGCTACCTTTGAACTTCCTATCAAATGGAAGCCTCCAGTCTAAGGTACGATGAACGTGAATGCTGATGCAGCTTTTTGTGCTGATGCTTTGTAATGGTGCATCTCGAGTTGTGATTAGAGACGAGCTGGGCACTTTCAAAATGGCTTGTGGCCGGTGGTACCCTCATGTGTCCAGTGTTCTTAGTGCTGAAGCTCTCGCTTGCCCCGTGATGGTGTATTGCTAGCATGTGAGGGGGGCTTCTGGGACATCATTTTTGAAATTGATTCGGCTTGCTTCGTCTCGTTCTGGAGAGATCGAGATCATCTTCGAGCGGAGATCTCGCCTATTCTCTCGGAAATTCAGGAGCTATGTATGTATTTTACCTCTTTTGATATCTATTTCATGCACCGGGATGCTAATACGGCTGCACATTTGTGTGCTCAAGAAACTGCTAGGAGCAGGCAAGGGCGCTCTTGGTTCAGCCAGGCACCGGTTTTCTTATGTAATTGTCTCCTCAAAGACTGTAATCCTGCTATTTAATCAATACTAGCTAAATGTACGTGTGTTGCTATGGAATAAAAAACTATACTCCATTAGTTATTTAGACGCTTGTACCATCATATTTCTAAATTTTGTGCTAAATAACAATTATCCTAAAATTTGTATTTATCGAATTTTAACTATAATACAAAATTGTGACATACATCCACCATATAGAAAGAATGACAATTACGATAATTTCTTTTGCACTTAAAGAGTAGTCTCAGTGGGTGAACGGGCGACCACCAATTCGGATCTTTATAAGACTAAAGGTAACTCCTGTTTTTACCGCAAAAAAAAGAAAAAGTTATTTGTGTTATTCTTGAATTTTTCATGTTTTTAGAATATTTTAAGCATTTTTTAGAACTATTTATGATTTTTTGAAATTTTTCTGGAATTATTCGTGAAAGTTTTTGATTTTTTCTAATTTTTTTATTTTATTTTATGCTCGGAAGTTCGTCCTACTCCCGTTGTTACCAAACAGCCATGAGGCTAATTTTCCCACCAGGAAGATCTCCCCCATAGAATGGAGAGATTTTATGTGCTCTTAAAAATCTCCTCTAGAGGTTTACTATCCTGCGATTTCTCTCCCTAGCAACCAAACAAGGCGGTTGAAGGGTAACGCCGGCAATCAACACATACTAGACAGACCTCACATGGACCGGTAAGGCTGTAGACTCCAGAGCCACAAGGAAATTTAGAATAAATTGCACTTTTTTACCCTCTAATTCGATCATAGTTGCGCAAATTACCCTGGCTTACAAATGAGTTCACGTTACAGGTACAAGTAGTTGCGATGGTACGGAACAATTTGCCTCATTATACATTCAGTATAATGTACACAATTTGTTTTTTGTTTTTCACAAGCACACAAATAGGCATATGTTGGCATACAATTTGCAAGTTCACACATCATCTCACATTGTACATATATGGATATTCGTAGATTTATTTCAAAACATAGAACTGTGATTTGGCTATGCTCCTGGGATGATTTTCCGTTTTACCTCTTTCCTTTTTCTTGCACAGACGGTGGTAAGTTGGCACTTGCAATTTCTAATTACAATGAATGGAGGTTTACAAATTTTACTTGCACGAGGCAAACTTTTGATAACATGCAAAAGATATTGCATCGAGAAAGAAAGGAGTATAGCAGCAAAACATGATCAAGAGGCAGCTGCTTACGAAAGGACAACAACGGAAGGAACACTCGACCCGCCAAGATAAAAAAAAAGAAGCAAACAGCAACGCACTAGGGAAAGAAAATCAATTATTCAAACATGCAGTTCCGATCAAACAACAACATCATGAAAGGCTATATAGCCTACATTGCATGCCATGTTAGTGCACTTGCAGTCCTGGCAGCAATATGTTACTTAACTGAATTTACTGACATAGACATATATATGGATTCTTCGGTATAAATTCTTCAAAGAAATATAAGTATTCTGTTACATGGTACCAAAAATATTAGCTGGGTGCTCGAAAGAGTGATTTCGGAGTATAAATTCTTTAGTAGATGTGCCTTTGTGAGATAAGATATGATGGCAGGCCTTGTGTTCCGAACTCCGCTCGACTGTAACTGTTGTAGTCACCTGGAGACACAAGTACAATATGGTTTTGAAGTGGTTAATTATATGCTGTTGTCAACCATTCCATTTGCACAATCATTGCAGAGTAATTCTGCGATGAACTAGAAGCTTATGAAAAATATTGTCTGTTCAAACCTTGAGCCATCTAGTTCAGGGTGGAGTTAGCATTGCCGTGGTGAAATTCTCAAGACCAATACCTAAGCTGCATTGTACATGGTGTAGCAAGAGTTAAAAAGGATATTTGATTAACAATTATGTTTTGCTTCTGTTAAGCGAAAGTCTCTCGGCAGATCAAGAACTCAAGAAGTGATGGGTATCTATAGCGATTTTATCACCATGATTTGGGACATAGTGTCCTCTAAGATCTCAGCACTTCATTACTAGTAAGTTCTCGTATGTACTCTCGTACTCCTGAACAAAGCTGACAGGTCTCACACAATCTTTAATTATGTTTTGCTTCTGTTAAGCGAAAGTCTCTCGGAAGATCAAGAACTCTGGAAGTGTAGCAAGAAGTGATGGGTATCTATAGCGATTTTTATCACCATGATTTGGGACATAGTGTCCTCTAAGATCTCAGCACTTCATTACTTGTAAGTTCTCATATGTACTCTCGTACTCCTGAACAAAGCTGACAGGTCTCATACAATCTTTAATTATGAGATACTCCCTCTGTTTATATATAAGATATATTTTAATTGGTTAGGACAAAAATTTGATCAACAATTACTTTATTAATATGTGGTTTATGTGATACAAAATAACAATCACCAGTAACTACTTTTGAATATGAATCTAATGACATCAATTTTATGTTACATAAATTACATATCTGTGAGAACCCTAGTTTTTAGAGTTAGTCGTGAAAGGCATGAGGTGGAAGTCAGGTCAACTCGCGTTGCTGAATTGACCCAATTCTATCGAGCTACGTCGAGAGTTAGGTCGAGAGGAGGGATCTTGTTGTGCATTTATGGCATACATGTGATTCATGGCATTCATCATTCATATACGTTCAAATATAATTAAAATTAAAACTTTATTAATTAAAGAATATTACAAATGTCTTAAGTACAACATTATTATAAAATGAATAAAGAAGAAGAAAATAAAAATTACATGATGAAATGTCTACTTATACATCAATACTAACCCCAATCTTTAGATACGGAGATGTAGTAGAACACCGAGAGTCGGAGGGGGAAGTCTTTTGAAATATTGGCGGCATCCGAGGTCGTCGAATATATACACTCGAGACCGTTGGAATTACACAGTTACTGTAGGAGGCAAAAGTTTTCGAAAACGAGGTTTTGAAATATATGCGGTCTCACCGGCACAGTTCCGCCAACATCCGCAGGTTTAGTTGCGGGGCAAATTAGTGCCGAGTGAACCTAAATAATTTTAGTTTTAAAAATAATTTTGTAAAACAATTTTGTTTTTAAAAATGTCGGAGAGCCATGTGGCTAAGACCCTCATTTGGACGAATCTACAAATGTATATATGTATATGGAGAAAAGAGGTGAGAGTATTAAAATAATTTTATTTTTATCCTATACTATATTGCCTCCATGATTTTTGTTTTGAAAAGAAATCATACTTCTAAAATCAATATGGTGATAAGGCAACCATTCATCAAATGCTTATCCAATAGCCCACATAAAATTGACTGAAGTCAAATTTATTTGGTTCATAAGACAACATATCCACCCAAGGATTCATGTAGAAGATAGCCAACCAAGACATGTGAAATAGCCACTGCAGTTATCTAATAACAGCAATAGCAGCCGACCAAAGTAAAATATCAGCCGAGCCATACCAAGCAGCTTGTAAACCAAGCAAAGAGATTTGTAACAGCCGACCAAGAGATAAGCAGGAGGTGGCAGATTTTTCTAGCGAAGAGACTACATATAACACCTCAGTAGGAATCAGGAAGCATAATAACCAGCAATAGTAGCCACATTCGAGGCCACCATTTCCTCAAAAAAAAATTGAGAGCAGCAAGAAAAGTCACCAAGCTCAGGATAAAGAGCTCAAGAACTAGAAGAATAGGGAAGGAGAGAACCAGCCGAGGAGAGGCAGGACCATAGAAGAGAAGAGTAGGCCACCAGTAAGCCAAGAAGCAAGCCAAAGACCTAGGAGGCCAGACCTTGCCACTTGAAACAAGGTATTAGCTTATCCAAGATCACCTTAGTCTCTCATATACATGCATAAAAGCTTAGCATGATAATAAGAACCCTCAGATTTTAAATACATCGTAAGGGTTATTAGGTAGCTAGTGTTGTGTATCTGTTCTTATCCCAAGTATACCTTATCTCTAACCTCTTCTCAGAAAAAGATCATCACAGATTTAAGACAAAGTTCTAGTGCAGAAGATCTGTTCTTACCAGATCAATACCTCTCTACAACCTTCTCAGATTTATTCATCACATAAATGGCTAGTAATCAAAAGAGAGCATCTGTTCTTTAGTTTGCTAGATTAGTAGATATACGTACATGAGCATAAGGAACCAGTAAAGAGAGGCTAAGAACAAGGTAGTATCTGTCTTATCAGAAATTAAAATATGGTAATCAAAGCTTAAGTTCTTTTCTCAGTTTTTCACCATTACAGAAATATGCTAAGTTCAAGAATAGCATCTATTCCATCGGTTTGAGCAAGCCGATGTATATGAAAACATTACTTAGTAATTAAGCGGACCATAAATCAGGTTCTAATACTCAAGAAGAGATCTGTATGTATGGCATGAGGGTATACACCAAACTAAACAAACCACTCATAAGTAACCATGTCATTAGTGTAACAATTTCAGAACCTAAACTAATTTTACAAGTTGATCTAGTCAGTCTACAAACATGCTTTAATAAGATTGTTAGGAAGTAACGAAGATCGTTAACTATAGCAGCAATTTAAGATGGCAGGGGATAGTTTATCGTGTCAAATTCTTAGTAAGCAATATTAGAATAGGGATAACCAACCTAACTATGATAAAACTTTACTTTAATCATCCAGCAATTGGTCGCATTTCCATCGCAGGAGCTCTAAGCATATTAGAACAAAGTAACATATTTGAGTAAATAATTTTAAGGCATACACTGAGAAAAATCATGCCATCCGAAAGGAACTGAGCATACATACAGCATCAGGATCATGCCAAGTCCAATTAATTAGACTTTAGGTTAATCGAATTAACCATTATAGCTAATGCTAAATCCCAAATCTCAACCGTTCGCAAATAAGCATCGTGTCAGAGCACAAAAGGGGTTTTGGGGAGCATTTACCGGCGGTGAAGGTTGGCGCGATAATGGGCATCCATGGCCCGTTGCCGACAGGAGTGGGGCCCGGCGGAGCACTGGTGGACCGAAGCTACCACGCCGAGCCGCACGGCCTCCTGGGTAGCAGGGCGATCGCAGCACCAGGAGGCAAACGGGCGGCACTGAGGGCAGCCAAGCAGAAGTGGCGATGACACCGGCAACTAGGGCTCGGCGACGGGGCTGGCCGAACCTGAGCCCTAGGCTCATGGCGGAGTAGGCCGAACCAAGGTGGCGCCAAAATAAGGCGACAACGGCACGGTTAGGGGGAACTAACGGAGGCCACGAGGGGGAGAAGCCAGCGGCGCCATAGGCACTGGATTGAGGAGGCGGCGACTTGGAAAGGCGGCAGCGCGTCCTAAAGGGACCGTAAGAGAAAGAGTGAGGCCTGAGAGGAGAGCGCCGGCGGCGCACAGGTGATGTGAGAAAAGAGAGAGAAAGAGAGAGTAGGGCTGCGGGTTGGGTTAGAATAGGGCAAGGTTTGGGCCAAGTGGGCTAGTTTTATTTTTTTCTTTTGTTTTTGTTGTCTAACAAATCAGCCCGAGTAAAAAATATGTTCCTTCATTTTCTTTTTCTTTGAAACAGAAAATAAAGTTAAATTATATATTTTTATTTTTTTTAAGAATAGAAGTAAAGAAATGAAAATGGATGAATATGCATATATATGTCGAATAATCGACTAAGGATTAAGACAATTGCCTAAGTTAAAATAAATTTCCTTTCTTGAAAGGAAGTTCAACCTTAACTAAAATGATAAGTTGCTCTAATTAAGTTCTTAAACCATAAGTTAAATTCTTAAAGAAAATTAGGTTCTGAAATCATGTTAACTTAAATTTAAAACCAACATAAGCTTTAAAAATAACTAAAGCTTGGTTATTATTTTAAATAATCCTAAATCCTTATTAGAGTGTTTAAAAGAATTATGTCTAAGATTTCTTGGAGTATTCTAATATGTAAACATCCTCTCATGCATGCATTGCCAAGGTCATTGCATTCATTTTGAGATTTTGCTGGATTAGTCCTTACCGGACTATAATGTTTTTCTTTCTTCAGAAACCGGAGTTCAGCCAGCAGACCAGTCGAACTCCACTACCTATCCGTTACCAGGCACGTCCAGTTCCTTGTTCATTTCCGTTAAGAACGTTTTATAAAATTTCCTTCTCGTCTATAACATGCACAAAATAAAAATCTATTTTCTAAAGATGAATCAATTATTGTTTTATTTGATCGCCAGTTTTTGGGCGTGATCATGCTGGATGGTGAAATCCTGGAAAGGTGCCTGGGGCACATCGGAAGGTGGATTTCATCACACGGGTTGTTCATATAAGGTTAAAGCAACAAATGATCAATTGTGCTTAAGCGCCATAGTGATCGCGCATACCACATACCTTGTATGGGCGGGGCTGAGTCAAATGTGAGGGACCCGGTATTTTAACTCGATACAAGGAATTCACAACAAGTGAAGACGGTGACCATAGCCGCTACCTTCGACGGACTATGGCCCACCCCCGCCCCGTGCGACATGCATACGACACAATGCGTATGACTCACCACGGCCTGATTGAGAGATCACGATTCCAAAAACATACGCCACAACGCGTATGACTCACTTTGGCAATGGACCGTACATTCACTTTGTACTTGAATCGAAATAAAATAACAAGTACCTCCATATGCATCCAACCATACTCCCCATTTCAACATACACGCATGACAGACGGGAGGTGGGGACATATGTTGGACAGCGAGAATACCATCACATGAACCACTACGATATGATAATAATATTAGTTGTCCACATGGTGAACTATACGAATATATCATCGGTGATAACCGGAAACATAGTCAAATCTGAAAGGATTATACAACAGCGGAATAAATAAACCAAAATTCACAGCAGTGCATCAACCGCTGCCCAAAAGCCAAAAGAAATCACATGAGTCGAACGCCGACCAAAGAAACCAAGCAATTAGGCATCATCGAAGTAATCCGCAACCACTAGCTCACCTGCAAAGTCTAGGAATATCCTAGGTGAGTACAAAGTACTCGCAAGACTTATTCATGCTTGATTAAATGCCCTACACATGTATATACTATAGCAGCAATTAAACATGATGCATCTCAAGCTAACAAGATACGCAAATATGAGACATAGCATTGTCGGTACAAGGAAAGCATGGAAGTTAACTAGCACTCCAGATTTCATGCTACACGAACATAATAGCACTCACTTTGTCATTTCCAAGTCAAATGGGACAGCCCACACCTCAATTTAAACATTGATCCATCACAACAACATTTTAATCAATCTCTCGGATCGTTACCGGCAATACGATCACCCTAGATATGACGAGTGCATTTCCCTTGGAGGTTGCAAAGCTCCAAGTGATATCGAGACTTACCTCAATCATACCCCAGCATCGATTCCGCTAACGTCCACGCGGTGATAAGGGAGATGCACGTGTGAGTTACCTCAGGTTGGTATAGCGACAAAAACACTTCTAAACACCGGGGGTCGCATTCATGGCATCAAAATATACCAACCGTATCCCTCGTGCACACCCTCGGCTCTCACATCTCACTTGAGCAAGTTCAAGTTGTTAGGCTAACAAAGTTAACTCTCAACCACAGCTGGACATGATCACACCACATAGCCTAAACATGCTAGTTTTGCTCAATTCCAATCAACTATTCAAGCAAACAATTCCGCACACAAGCGTATTTAGATAAAAAATATAGATGACAATAAAGGTATGCAACAAGCTCTGCTTGCCTTGGTTGCAAAGGTCCTGGTCTTGATCACAATCAAAAGATTGATGTCCTTCTCCTTCGGGCTCTATTGCAAGCAATACGCGATACCGGAAAAGAAACGATAAAGGAAAACAATAAGTTCTGGCATGAATGCATGATGTATGATGCTAGGAATTAATTTCTAAGGTGACTTATGGACGTTAAGGATCAACTGAAACAAGGATTTCCCAATTTGCATTGGTGGAAATTGAGTTAGGGTCCTAGCAAGGCATGCATGTCAATTTATGATCGAATTCATGTTAGGATGGAAAATTGCTATTCTCAGCAAATGGTTATGTATTAAAAAGTTTATATTATGGAAGTGCTCTGAGATACGAGTCTAACGCACCTGGAATCACTCGATTTGGAGCTATAATTATCTAGTTATGAATTATCAAAAAATGACGCTCGGAAGGGATGAATATATATATATACTCAATTTGATCAGGATTTTATATTTCAAAATTTGAAATTGTGTTTAAACCAGATTGTAGATAATTTCACAAGGGTTCCAGACATATAAAGTTTGTTGAAATTGGAGCTACGGGTGAAAAGTTATCGCATTTCTAAGTCTATCAGAAAATTTGGGGCAAAAACCTAACCCTAATTCATTTCTCTGCGAAAATGAAATTTGCTACGCGCACCCAAAACCTATCTACCCTAACCCTAGACTCAGCCCAACTGACAAACGGGCCCCACTTGACAGCGCTGACTGGTCAATTAAATCCCAGTCAGCTGCTGACTGTGCACCCGTGGCCAATGGGGGGCGCCACATCGCCCATTCCATTGCCCAGGAGGCCGGCGAGCTTGGGTGGAGGGGCTCCTCGCCGGAGCATCACCGGAAAATGGCCGGAGGCCCAAGGGGGCACGGCGAGGTCAGGGAAGACGGCGGGAGCAGCGACGGCTCACCCCAGAAGCGACGCGTGGGCGCAGGGAGGCTGCGGAAACCGAGGTGAAGCTCCCGACGGCGGGTGGTGGAGCTGAGCTTCGGGCTCGCCGGTGGAGATCTTCCCGGTGTGGATCTGAGGAATGGAGGAGGAAAATAGGTGAGGGAGGAAGAGAGGGTGCTCGGGAACGGGGTAAGGGAGGCCGGGACTCACCGGATTGGAGAAGGGAGCTCGTCGGAGCTCCGGCCGGAGGTGGAAACGAACACGGCGGTGCGGTGAGGTAGCTCGGCACCGAAGGGAGTGGTAGCTAGGGTCTTGCGCGAGGAAGGAGAGGGAAGAAAGGGGAGAAGGAGCGGTTTGAGCGGGGCTTAAATGGGGGAGGGGTCGGGACGTGCCGGTGGCAGCGCCGCCCCTCCTCACCTACCGGTGGCAGCGACGTGGGAGGCGGGGCTTGACGCGTGGGTCCCGCACGGCAGGGGAGAGGGAGAAGGCGCATAGGGGACCGGGCGCTTTCCCTTGGCAAAGGCGGAAAATGGCAGGGGAGGCGGGTTTTAGAAGCTAGCGGGCTGGCCAGAGGCGGCCCAACAGGCCTCGGCCCAAAACTCTTTTTCTTTTTCTTTTTCCAGGCAGAAATGCTTTAAAATTTTGATTTGAGCACTTAAACTAGCTCATAATTATTTGAAATTTTTACACAAGGTATAGAATTAAGTATAGAACCTAACATAAAATTTCGAGACCATTTGGAGTTAGTTTGTCCTGATTTTAAATTCAAAATTCAAATTTGGCCCAAAAGGGGGCTTGAACTACAACCAGGCCCTAAATATCTCCAAAATTTTCAAAATTTTATATGTGACTAGAGTTCCCATATTCATGGCTAATTATAAATTTTTGTAACTTTTCATCCATAGGAACATTGCCTAGTCATTTAATTTATAGTTCAGCCCTTTTTGCAATTTGACTTCTAATTCTTCAATTGAGTTAGCAAGACAGGATGGATTTGGATGAAATTTTGGGAGAGGGGAAATTGCATGGTGATCCATCAAGGGGGTCACTGATTTCCTCCACCTACTATTACTAATGTTGATGTTTGATAAACCAAATAAGTTGATTGGTGTTTGCTAAAACTAACCACCGAGGATGAGATATGTACGTATTCTACAAAATATAAGTTTTACACATTTAAGTTTATGCAAGTGTTGGTGTGGGGATGATGACATGAATGCTGGATGAATGCATGACCTAACTCGTGAAATCGAAATGGGTATTACACCAAAGTACCATTGTCATAGGTCATACTCCCCGGGAAAGGAAGATCTCAATAGTTGGATCTGGAGTATCAACTGTTGGGAAGGTAATGTTAGCCGTTGGCTAACCACAATGCATTGGATCTGTAGTATCAATGGGAGATCAGTAGTACCTGGCCTGTTGTGCGGGACTACGATGCGGAGTATGACTGAGCGGGCGATGAAACGGCTCTGTGACTTTACGGTTTGGTTGTGCATGTGACGACGTGAACACCACGACTATTGGTCGTTTGTGGGTACAGTTGCACGCCTCTGTAGAGTGTAAAGAAGTGTGGCTGAGTCACTCCATGTTCCTGGTTGGAACTGTGAACGCGGCAGGAAAGGGATCCATCGGGGATCCTAGCAGCCTGTAAGGCATGAGATCATAGTCTCTTAAATTAAAACTTGACTCTCTTACCTTACAAAATTGCATTGCTTTTGGAGAGCATTGCTATTCTCAGTAGATAGTGCATCAAATACCTCTTTGCTATTCCTGGACTTGTTGAGTACCTTTTGTACTCATTCCTTTACTCTAATTCCTTTGATTAGACTATGAGCCGATGGTGGAGACGGAGGTGGTATACGTCGAAATCGAAGAGGAAGTTCCCGAAGAGCAGACATCGACGAATGAAGACGAAGGCGTCGACTACTATGTTGAGTTCCGCGACGAGAATACCACCGAGTAGAAATATAGGTCGGGTGAGTTGAGAGTTGTAGTTAAGGCTTTTGCTGTAACCAAGTGATAACGGTTTTAAATTCCTCGTACTTTTGGGGATAAGTTTGTAAAACTTTATGTTGTGTTTCGAGTTTGTAAATTAAGTTTGTACTATATGGACCGCTGCAATGTTTCTGATGTGCTACTCTGTACAATATATTGTGGATGAGAAGATACTTTATCTACAATATGTCAAAGACCGGCATATTATCCAAGAGGGTAGTATGTGGGTGGCCGCAATATCAATGAAGTAATTGTTCGTCAAAGTCTTTGTCTTAATCAATCAAAATATGCTTTATATACCTAGATGGAAGGAGTAATTCTGTGGGCAAGTGGGCACAACAAAGGCTACATAGCTTTCACTACACACATGATATTTTAGTGCCCTTGGAGTATCAGAAAGGGGAAACGTTAGTTTTTGGTCCCTCAATTATAGCCAAACTCTAAGTTTGGTCCCTTAGCTCCAATACCAGATATTCTTGGTCCTTCAAATATCAAAATCGTCTAGATTTAGTCCCTTGACCCATTGAAAGCGGTTTTTGTGATGACTTGGCAGCGGTTTCGCACATGTGGTAGCCCAGTCAACACAAAAATGTGAAATTTTTTCAAAAAAAGGAAAAATTAAATTTATTCCATAAAAGTTACCGAAGATTCCTAGGATTTCAAAATTCTCAAATTTTCAATAACTTATGAAATATTCCCGATTTTCTTATTTTTCCTTCAAATTTTCTATTTTGACCTTTTTCTTATGATTTTTCATTTTAAAAATATGGAGTTGTGGATAAATTTTAGTCTCCTTAAAAAGTATGAGTTTTTGAGCTTTTAATATTTTATCTAATCTTTTGATTTTCTTTAAATTATTTGAGTTCCAAAATTTGTTTTCGAGTTTATTATTTATTTTCACTTTTTTGACTTATTTTTCATTTATTTGTGTTGACTTGGCTACCACGTATGCCAAACTGCCGCTATGTCATTGGCAAAGCCACTCTCAGTAGGTCTAGGCACCAAATTTAGACTGTTTTGACATTCGAGGGATCAAAAATATCTGGTATTAAAGTTGATGGACCAAACCTAAACTTTAACAATAGTTGAGAGACTAAAAGTAGACTTTTTCTTATTGGATCCCTGTCGGACAAAGTTTTAAGGTTTTCTTTCAGCAAGAGAGAGAAAATAAGGAAAACCGGGAGCTGCGGGCGGCAGGACTCGAAGCAAGAAGTGCGGTCTGTCTCCCATTTCAGGTTCCCTTCCCCTGGCCGGAGTGTTGAATCAATGGCTCTTGCAACGGCAGTCTTCTTTCTTTTCCACTTTGAACACATGGTTTTTGGCTTCAACAGTCTCTAATTACCTTGAGACCCTCTTCTTGAATGAGCCAAGAGATAGTAGTATCTTGCTTAATTGCAATCACTGTCATAGACATATAAATACTCGGTGTAAAGTTTTTATAGAAATGCAACAATTTTTAGGTATAAATTCCAATAGTATATTGCCTACTTTTCTCACCAGTTCAGTATTTATTAAATACTTAGTGCTCTAGTACAGCAGGACGTCCTTTCCTGTCCATGTGTACTATGTTGCTTGGTGCCTCCGAACTTTCACAGCAACATCCTGATCGAAGTTGGTCAGTAAGTTTGCCGTACTAGCCTTGGACAATGGACTGAATGTGAGAGAAGCAAGAAACGTTTAAGAGCAACCACAGCAGCATCCCCATAGCATTCCCTATAGCCAAAATTTAGAAAAAGTAAAAAAAAAGGGCCTCCAGCAGCTTCCTCATCTGCTTCCCTACCGCATTTGCTTCCCCATCTCCTCCTCCCCGTTCCCCAACTCTAGGGAAGCAACAAATTCCCCAAACCTCCCACCCGACGCCGTGGACACCTCCCTCCAGCCACAGTTCGAGTCTCTCCCGGCCATCTCCGACCCGCCCGAGGCCGAAGATCCATCTCCCCCCACGGATCTACCACGTCATCGTCGGGGAAGAGGAGATCAACAGTCATTTGGTCTCCATCTGCTGGGTCGAGCCCGCTGCCGAGGCCGAGCGCATCGCCAACCATCTTCCCCTCCGTCGTTGTCTTCAACCCTTAGCACATCCATGGCCAGATCCACTGCGGTGGCCTAGCTGGACGGCAAAGTGGCGGCGGAGTTGGACCCCAGCGAAGCGGAGGCCGAGGTTGGCGCGAAGCAATTGACGAGGTTGAGTCCATCCTCTAATCTTCCCCAACATCACCGTCGTCCCACTCAACATGCTTCTTGTCCTTCCCCTTGACCAGATCTAGCGGCTCGTCTGGAACCCACTCACCAGTGTCGACTGCTCCTCCAGATTCCCCTCACGAGCGTCATCCCACTTCGACAGTCTCCTCCTCGGAGTCAAGCACTGATTTGGATTCCCCTCCCCGGCTAGGTACTTGCTCCTCTCCATTTTTCAGTTAGTTGATTGCACTGATATAGCACATCGTAGCAGTGGTAAGAAAAATGGCTGTAGTAATTCTTGTATGAAATTGCACTGATGCTTGTTGATGCGAAAGTATATATGAACTGATATGTGGAAAATGCTTACTGCTCATGCTTTAGTGCTGAGGATTGAGTATTGATGGTTTAGTCCTCTTGCAGATGCTTACTGATATATGGAAATTTACTATTTCTTACTGCTGTTGTTGAAGTGTGTATGAACTATGCTTATGAAGTGATGATTCCTTCAAGAAGGGATTAATTCTGCATATGGCCTGATGCATCATATCTGCATATGAATTTTGCATACGAACTGATTCAAATAAACTATGCTTATCTGATGCTTGCTGATGCTTACTGATTCTTGTGCTTGCGTATGTGAGCATTAATACAATATGGGGAACTTGTCTATATTATTCCAGAACTGCATATTGGTTGCTTGGTTTGGATTGTTGGAGCATATATTAGTTTCTGTGCACCATTTCTACTGCTTAGTTGTGTAGCTTTTAGCACTAATTAACCACTGATTTCAGCACAGAAGCTACTGATTTAGCACATAAATTTGTGTATGGTTTCAGCATTGTTTGCACTAATTTAGCACACAACTATGTCTATGAAAATGTGGGAGATATATTCACTTTTACCAATTGATTATATGTTGTTTTATAGATTCTCTTAATATAGTTTATTTTGGGGATTTTTGTTCTAGACAGCATGGAGAACCATCCGAATAAAGATCTTGCAGGTTGGTCTTGGACAATAAAACGAATAGAGGGTATAGCTTGAGATATTAAGAAATTAGTGGACGATAATCTTACTCCTACAACTTTTCCATGTGGTACTGATGTGTACACTGTGCTCCTTCAAATAGAAAATCTTGCGGTTTACCTAAACCACGGAGCCACCACGACGTCGAACTTGCGAACGGCTATATTCTTCATGTGCTACTTGCAAGGTGTCGAAGAAAAGTTGGTCGTTCTCATCAGACGACGACGAATCTAACAGAGTTTCCATGAAAAAGCTATGACGACTCATGGTGGAGGATGAGTGGGTAGGCTGTGAAAATGGCTGTGGTGCTGGTTGGGAAGGGAAAAAGAGAGCAAATGGGACTGCTGTTGGATGGGAATGCAAGATTACCAAATGGCTGGGTATATATAGACAACAAAATATAGCTGTTGGAAATATAGCCGTTGAGAATTTAGCCGTTGGAAATATAGCCGTTGGAAATAAAGTCGTTGCATATATAACCGTTGGAAATTAGCCGTTTGAAAAATAGCCGTTGGAAAAATACACTGTTCTAAATTATCCGTTGCGAAAAAATAGCCATTAAAAATAAGGTGATAGTTATATCAATAAAATATAGGATGGTGAGATATAGGGAATGAGTTTTGGAAAGTTGCTGGAGTGTAAAGAGATATATGAAAGGAATCTTTTAGAGAAGCTCCCCATATAAAGATATAGGGAATGAATTTTGGGGAAGCTGCTACGGATGCTCTAACTAGTGCTACGTATTATCACTACCACGAAAGCACGGTTCACGTTTCAGGCGGTTTTTTGAACCGTCTAGAATCATGTGTTTAAAATATAAAAATTTAATCCTAGATAACTATTGAGAACCGTCTTGAATATTTTCTAGTTTAAAAAGATCGACATTGGCGAGCGGGACAGCTCTCGTCACCTTTCATGCCATCGTCGAGGGGGAAAGACGTGGAGGCCACCGTCTCTCTCGTATCCCCACGCCCCGTTGCCACTAGCTCCACCGAATCCGCGGTCTCAGGCGGCAGATCTGGGATGAGGAGAAGCGGGTGGCATGGGCTTTGTCGGAGGAGAGGCGTGGGGATGTGTCCTCATCGCCGCCGCTTCTAGCAGTCAGGGACGCTAGGTGGAAGGGTGTCTCGACGAGGGTGGACGTTGAGAGGTAGATGGCGGCGTCGAATGTGGACACTTGCCTAGGCCAGCGGATCCACGTCCAGAGTCTTCCAGCTCGCCACCGCGACACACCTCCGCCACTGCAAGCCGACCCGTTCGTGACGGCCATCTTGGCCACGCCCTGCGCCTCGCTTGCCAACCACGCTTGTAGCTGCTCCTAGTGCCGCACGGAGGCGCGCCTCAATTAGCCCTGCTTCCACCGCCGCCCCCTCGAGTGCCAGTTGGCTTGTCAACATGCCACTCCCGGTCGAATCTAGGAGGTACATGACCTCGAATCTGGGTGGCACGCAGGACGGTGGGAGCACTGCTTCTTCAGATTTGGGTGGTGGGGAGCGGTTAGTTATTCAGACTCTACGGGCCGATCTTATTTCAAATGATCGTTTATTGAAAAACCATCTAGGATATATCCTAAACTTAACTCGATGATTTAGCAGCGAACCGACTGTGATGTCCTACTAGCCCAGATGGGTTTAGAAAAAAATCCCATCTTAAATGTAAAGTTTATTAAAAACCCATCTTAGATAAACCTCATCTTGGATGATTTTTTATGAACCGTCTAGAATGAGATGCGTCTTCTAGGTATTTCTATTCAAATGTACGTTAAAAAAACTCTAAGTACATTTGAGGTTTCATTTTAGCTATTTTGAGGATAATAAGAAATTCGATTCAACCCAAGTGAACAAATTAATAACTGAGATGAGACTAGATCAATCAAGCGTATCGTAACGAACAACAGACTAGATAATTTTGTTCTTTCCCTAACGAACAGCAGGCTGGAATCATCGAGGTACCAAAATCTTGCCATTTTCTTTAATAATTGAAGAGTAATCTCCCGACCTCTATATCCATTTATTTTTAGGAATTACTAATAAATATTTGAGTGTACTTTTATTTTAAGAGTACTTAAATTTTCTTTCATATAATTTTTTATTAGAGGTACGAGGACGAGAATATATAATCATTAAATAAAGATCTAAGTATTTATATAAAAAACACTCGATGCTCGTTATTCGTTTACGATCCCCAGTTGAGCACGGAGCGTTTCCAGTAGGCATCAATGATTTCAAGATTGATTGGTTCACATTTCAAGAATACAAGAAAAGAAAAAAGATTGATTGCTTACAGAATGTGACGCCAAACCCACCTGTCTATAACGACATTTCTGATTTCTGAGTAGTGCATAGTCCTTCGCGATATTTGCTCGTAAAAATATTCTAAAATATAACTCATATAATATAACCCAAATTTTCACCGTTGTTTAGTGAGACTAAATTATTTCGATTCATAACTGATTCCGCTTGATCCGCTCGGATTAGTCTCCTGGAAACCATGAGGTTCTTACCAAGCTTCCACTGAACATAATTTAGTTCACCACGCTCACAGCAAACTCTATACAGGGCGGACCCAGGATAAAAAATAAGTGAAGGACCCTTGTATAGAAAAATCATGGACATACACTTCTAAATGTCTAAATATGTTTTATATATGTATATATGTTTTCTTAGATAACTTCACCAAACAATACTA
Source organism: Stipa capillata (assembly GCA_019208055.1). Lineage (NCBI taxonomy): Eukaryota > Viridiplantae > Streptophyta > Magnoliopsida > Poales > Poaceae > Stipa > Stipa capillata. The sequence goes on along the minus strand of JAGXJF010000782.1, from coordinate 179,076 downwards.
AGCGAAGTTTATCACTAAATAGACAAAATGACTTCAACAAGATATCTTAGTATCAATGTATCATATAATAAGGTTCTTAGGTTGCATAAAGATTTGTCTTTGAAATAAGTGTTGTTACCTGCAGAAAGAAAACATATGTTTGGATTAGCCATGTAAATATTAACAGAGATAAAAATGGTGTAATGTATTAGTGTATTACACTTTATCTTTCCCATGACCGACCTTTCATCCTATGAAAACGATCAAAGATCACTTCATTAGTAATTATGTCCAACAAAGAAAATGAGGCTATTGCTCAAAAACTCCGTCCCCAATTTTGTTATGCAAAGCATTCTTCACAATCTTCATAGGGAAAAACATCTCTCAACAGTTGAAGTGGCAATGGGAAGAGTTGGAGCTAGCTTCACAAGCCGATACAACAAAGGGTAGCAGAGATGCTTCCTTATATCCACCGTCAGTTTAGCTAGGTCACCTATACTTTCCAAACTAGCAAATCATGTAACATGGAGTATATTATCAATGCAAAGGTGAATTTTATGCTCAAGAGTCACCATATCCTTGTGATTAAAGTCATCGAGTAAAGCTTATCTAACTTCATCAATTTATCCTTGTCAAAACCATAACAAAAATCACTTGGGCTCAGAGAAGACATACATAGAAGCAACTAAGAATTTACCTCATTGAATCTATCAATTAAACTCTTCTCCTAACAGATCCAGAACAACAAAGAAACAATCAACATGGTAATGATGCTCATTGTTAATGCTGATCTTTTGTCGTGGCTTATTTGGATTTATACATTTTCTATGTTCATCACTGAAATGTCATGCTAACACAGAAGCAATATACCTTTTTCAGAAGCAAATCCCATCCCTTATCGGTACTAAGCTTTTTCAACTCCCGCTTAGTAGATTCCACTAGTGTAGCAACCGTGTCAGCACCAAACGCCAAGTTAATAGTCTTGGTAGCAATTGGTGGAGGAGCTTGGACCGGCGCCAACACCTGGCGGGTGACCTAGCCATGGCCACCCCCACGGCCCTGCTGGCCATACGCGGCGCGACTTCCCTCAGCTGGCAGCGAGTGGGGGCGTCTGTACAAATGGTTTCTGTAGCAGTGTGCGCAAATTCGCCATGACTTCATCCATCACCCATAGGATTTTTTGCTGTCATATTGGTTTTCGTAGATTAATTATGTTAGTATATCAACAAGATTTCATCTGCCATCCCTTCATTCAGTTCCTATAGCTAATACAATCTCCGCTGCTGCGCAGGGGATGCTACTACAGGAGCCGCAAGAAGGACTGCCCTGCAATGATGCACAGCCATGCGCTGCCATGGGACCTGTCTTCACAAGCCACAAATGCAGAAGCCTGAGGATGCGAATGTCAGAAAAATTTGGAAATAGGCGTGCAGGAATATGTCAGTTGGTTCTTCATTGTTCAATCATGTTGAGAGATGTATGCGAACATTGGTGCTTATCGCTCAAATGTAGCCTGTTGAATGTACCAGATGCTTTATGGTTTCTTGTATTTATTGCACAATTTACAACTCGTGTATTGTATGATTGAATGTAACCCTTTTTTTCCATTCCTTGACACAGCTGGTGCTTGAAAATTGTCACGAGTTTCTTGTATTTATTGCACAATTTACAACTCGTGTATTGTATGATTGAATGTAACCCTTTTTTTCCATTCCTTGACACAGCTGGTGCTTGAAAATTGTCACGATATATCTTTGATGAAATTTACATGCACCAACAATAAATGGAAAATAAAATAGTTTTCCTGAAAATTTTCAGGCTGTACACCTCATAGCTATTACATACACGGATACACCAACAATGAGAGCTTATTACACAGTGCTGTTTCCCATAAGCAAGATGCTGCACAAAATTACTTTGGTTGGAAGATCTATTGCTATTCCATTCGAGATTGATTCACACTAGTTGCACGAAATTACACTCTTCTTGTTTCCAGAGCAAAGCTACTAAAACTCAGTCCAGTTCAGGACAAAATGAGGACAATCAACAGCCAGCATAACTCCTCGTACGATGCTAGATCCGGCGAGGCCGCCGCCAGCGCGCTTGTATCCTCCGGATCCGCGGGGAGGTGCCAGAGGACGTCACTCCCAGGAGAAGTTGAGGACGACAAGCGGCGCTAAGGAGAAGCGATCGGAGGAGATGTGGCGCTGGGGTTGAGGGCAGCGAGTTTTTGTCTAAAACTATCTGTGTTCACTCAAGGTTTATAACAAAACGATGATATTATATATCACGGTTTTCTAGAAATTTATTTGTAATATAAATTTTTATAAAAACCGTTCGTGATAAGTGTATAGATAATTTTTATGAACCATCTATGGTTAAATGTTTCTATAGTACAGTTGGAGTTTTCGCAAATTACCGTGGGTGTAGAATAGATACAAGCACGCGTACATTCACGCTCGTACGGACGAAAGCGACGCGCACTTTGCAATCTTTTTACCCTAGTAAAGCGAGTTATCTTTTGCATTTCTATATTTAGGGCATGAGTCCGATTCATTGTATAGTTCCTCCCCCATAGCTTTCGGCACAAGCTACACTCAGAGTACATTCCTCCCTAGCTAGGATACCTAAACTAATCAAAAGGAAACATCACAGAACAATAATTAAGTAGCCGAAAAGTATCGAAAAGATTTGCATTGGAGTTGGAGATGATCAAAGGACCATGCTTCCATGGTCGTATAATTAAGCATTTGGAAATTTCTGAGCATCTGTGAAGAACAAAATTTCAGGGATTCGGCACTCTCTTGCTTTCGGATTTCAAAGGCCACTATTCTGGCTTTGGATTACTAGTTTGGGTAATGGTATGTATTCCGGTTATTGCATTTGCATATACGGTTAGCGTATCGAACCGATTTTCTTTATGGATATGACTTTAACCCCCTTTTTACTGGGTGAAATCTAAATGCGTCATCTGCGGGTTATATCACCGGATATTAGGTAGGAGTGATGAGGTGGCATCACTAGGCTATCACGTAGCTTGCATTGCTTTGTGGTAATTGTTCTGGTTCCATTGGTTAATTACTATAGTCAAGTGTATACTATGGAGTTAGCTACCTGCACAGTCCTTCAATCGTGCTTTAGCTCAAGGCATCGCCTGCATTCTCTCGTTTTTCACGCTCTCTTTTATATGATTGTTTTTGTTCAGAAAACTATTTTATAGGATTTTGAGTAAGATGTTCATGCCATAATATTTTATATATTGTGTTTCTACGTTTCCAGCCAATCTTTTAAGGCATGCAAATTAACATAAGACTAGTCATTTTTGTCCGAAAGATCTTATCTGTTTGTAATACGTAGGAAAGGCAAGTAGTTCTATTTGGAGAAATTAAAGAAGCATGTTCAAGGAACAAATTAGAATGAAATAGGTTATCATTTTGCCCAAAAGGAAGTAGTTAGCTTCCATTTTCTATGGCCTTTACAAGTTAGCTAATTATCCTTTGCTTGAGTTTACCACAATGGATCATCCTTCAATACTTTCTAATTGAGATGATTAGATCACTACTGCAGAAAAGGCCACCAGTGACGGGCCTAAAATGCCCATTAGTGACGAGCGGGCAGGCCCGTCACTGGTGATCCGCCACTGGTAAGTGGTTATCAGTGACGGGCTATCCGCTCGTCACTAGTGATATATTTATCAGTGACGGGCGTGTATGAGAGCCCGTCACTGATAAGATAATTACCAGTGACGTGCTATAGTTGCTGCCCGTCACTGCTAAGATCTACAGCAGTGACGAGCTCTCCAGTCCGCACGTCACTGCTGTTATGAGCAGGCCCTATCACGGTGCTGCCGCGGCAGCAAAAACAGCCATTTTCACTGCCGCGGCAGCCATTTTCGCTGCCGCGGCAGGATCGCGTCAACTGTGGCGCTCTCCAGCCCCTATGTACTCCAGGGGTCCTGGAGGGGGGTGTACCCCTTGGGTGTAGTGTGGGGAAGGAGGTGCGAAGGTGCTGCCGCGGCAGCAGAAACGACCCTTTTTGCTACCGCGGCAGCATGTTGCCTCTAGGAAATTTTGCACGGACAATGGTACCGTTTGCCGGTGTAACTCCCGCGCGCTGTGGACCTTCGGTCGCCGTTCTCGTAGGGCGTGCCGCTGTGGCCTAATAGTGCTTGCAGCGTTGCCTCGTTGCGTCGGCATCCTACGTGCCCGGTGCTTCCAAGGCCACCTCGCTCGCGCTCTCGGATGTCGCACACGATAAGTAGATCTGTCAAACCGACTACGAAAATAACAAGTGCCAATACGTAAATATGTCCACAAGCGTACAAAGTAGACCAGTTCGGGAATACATGACCACAAACACAATACATATGCAATGTTTTTCCGTTTCGAAGGGCCTGTCTTCACGCTTTTTTCCCTCCTCTAGGGCCTAGCTGCATGTGGGCGAATGCGTCGCCTTGGGTCGGGATTTCGCGAACTCGCTGCTCTGAGCGAGCGGCGTGTTCCTCCCTTGGGTCATTGCCGGTGTAGAAAAGCCCCGTATCCGAGACGACGTCCTTGTTGATGATATTCGCAAACGCATTCTGGAGGCGTGCAAACTCTTACTTCCAGTCATATGGCTTGTGCTCGAGGTTATTACTCCACTTGCGTAAGTCGTCATGTTTGCGAAACGTGTTCCGCGCCCGTACAAAGTTGTCCATGTGGCAGCAGACGTAGTAGCCACACGTCACACTATTCTCGGGCTGCTGTCTGCAACAGAAATCGGTCACGTGTTTGAAGCGTGGACCACCACTTCTTTTTACCATAGTTCCTCCTCCTCCCTTGTGTGCAAAGTCGAAGAGAGCATCATCCAGAACTTTCTTGAGCAGGGTGTAGTCTTTCTTCACTCTCTTCATGGAATCATAGTAATAAGCCTTGCTTTCCTTCGGTGTTAGCACTAAGAGGATCCAGTGGTCGCTGCGCAGACATGTGAACAAACCAATATTAACCCACGAAGTTGGCTAGGTGCACAAGCAAAAGAGAAATTTACGAAAACACAAAGTAGAGAAGGACTTACAAGGGATTGTAGGGCACGAGTAGGTATTCCTTGCCTTTATGCGCTATCATCGCACTCACGAGGTATTCTTTCATAATCTCTCTACCTTGTTGGGAGCGAACGTTGTTCTCGTGCATGTGATAGGATCTGCTATTACAACATCGAGAATCTTCAGGCGTCTGATCTCTCTGGTTAGGTGAAGCGCCCATAGCCTGACGAAGGATGCTTCGAGCCGATAAAGGTTGAACATGCTGAAGATCTCCGCAAAGTCCAGATAGAACTTGTCCGCGGGATACTGCTCGACGAAATGGAGACCCTCTGGCACCTTCGCCGTATAATACGAGACATTAGTTTCATCGGGTCCTAATTCCAGCTCTCGAATGTTCTCATGCAGAATCTTCATTTCGTTCGGGAGGACGTCGAACTCATCTTTTGATACCATGGGGTGACCCGGGACGTGATAGGCCCGCCATTGACGACCCGTTGCTCGCTGTCTTGATTGGGAAGATGCTGCGTAGGTTAAGGATTTCTTCATCCTCGCCTCACCCTGTCTATTGTATGTACCGGTGCTAGCATGTGTCTTCTTCGCCCCTTTTTTGCTCGTACGCTGCGTATCGAGAGATACGGCCCTCTGACCGGCCATCGCTTCTTTGGTTGCGCCCATGAGTGTTTTAGGAGTCAACTTCGTCTGGGCTTGCTCGTCATGCTTGGGTGGCGGCGTATCTACAAATTCTCGTGCCTCTTCGTCACGAGGCATGCCATGCTCCGCGCCCTCGTCGGCATCCTCCATCTCTAGATCCATGTAGGATAGAGGTGCGCAAATACCCAAAGGAGATGGTCTTGCTGATGGATTGTGGGTGTGGCTCGGCGAAGGTGCTGGACGATTGGAGGTCTCAATCAACTTTATCGCGTCCTTCGGCCACCTAAGAAAAAACCCCTTGCAGGCTCCTAGCTTTTCGTATCCCTCTTCAGGGGGGTCATTCAAAACCAAGTCCTCAAAGGTGCCGACCACCTTTGTCAACTCCACCCTCGCCATGTTTGGTGGTAAATCCACACAGTGCATCCTATTTTCCGGTGTTATTGGGTGGACTCGACCGTACGCGACCGTCACCATCGAGCCGAGCACTTGGGTCTGGAGATGGCACGGAGTTATCACCTGCGGAACATATATACGGGTCATCGATGTTAGAGTCCAAACAACGAAATCTGTACGACACCATTACGATTTGTTGAGCCGACGACGCTTACCGTTAGGCCGTCGATTGAATTTGGCGACCCGGGGCCAATGCCCGAGACAGAGGGGCTACTACTCCTTGCAGCAGTGAAGGGCGGCGGCTGCATATCCAGATTATAGGGCGGCGGCTGCGTACAAGGATGCATGGGTGGACGTTGTAGCTGCTCATATATAGGCCCTAATATACGTTTCACCGCCGCCTCCACTCGCGCATCGAATTCTTTATCTTGCTTCGCTTTCCTCCTCTCGCGGGCAGCCTCGCGGGTTTGGGGACAGTAATCAGCCCATCGAGCCCCATACCCGACGCCCATCACGCGGCCACGAGTCTCCGGCTTCCCGAGAGCTTGTTGATAGGGTCTTGCCACCTGTCGCTATCGACAGAGTCCTGTGAGCTCTGAGGTTGCTGGCTCAGCTTTTTCTGCAAGCAACATGAACCGTTTAGAAACGTAATCTTTAGGAAATTAATCTACGTAGGACAAATAAAGTAAAATGGGTTCAGAGGTTACCAGTTCTTCGTGCACGCCCTTCATTTTCTCGTGCGTGAAGATCGGTTCCCCTGTCGCAGGGTCAAATTTTGCGCGGGCCCTCACAAAATCCTTTCCGCGCCCTTCCTGGATGTCCGAAAAAGGGGGTTCTTTCCCAGCCGCAATCAACCTTGCATCCTCCTTGTCCCATTTTGGCCTCTTCCCTTGGTAACCACGGCTACCGAGTCTGTGGTCACCCACGATCTTCCCCCGCATGTCCTTCCCCCAATCACTCAACTTCTTGAATTCATCGCCGGAGCGAGTTTGAATGAACTCGGTCCAGTCCGCCTCATCTATCGTAGGCCATTTCGGCTTTATCACGGTCTCAAAATCTTGATCCTTCATTTTATTGGCATGGTATCACCAGGTATTCAAGGATTTGGACATCATGCTCAAGGCTTTCGTTGCGACTCTATTTTTGTCGGCCTCCGGGACGGAGTACCTGCTGAATAACCTGTCCAGGAGGAGAGTTCGAAGATGCTCGGTTTCTCTCGTCCTTATGTCGGGGGTTGTGATCTTCACGGTTTCACGCAGGATGCAGCCTACGGCGTTTGAGTACCCCTGTGCAGCTTTTACAGGACTGGCTGGTTTACCCAGATCGTCCACTCGAGTGATTACGAAGGTGTCCGTACTCAAATTGTTAGGTCTCCTAGGCGCGAGTCGCCTTTTTCGCTTGGCTGGTGGAGCCCCGTCCACCTGTTCTTCTTCAATACCGGTCTCGTATTCACGGCCGGTCCCTTCGTCACGATCGGTCGCGTCTTCAGCACCGCCGGACTCTTTTGCACGTCCAGACTCTTCGTCCGACTCATCGTGGGACAAATCGTACTCGTTGTTATCCCCGGCAGCAGGGTCGTCGACGATGGCGGCCCCCTGAGATATTTGTTTGAGGGCCAGGTCCCGGGGAGCTTCTGCACGCCCCTCGATATCTCGAGACGATGCCGGGACATCCGTTGGTGTCCGCGATGAAGAGGGGGTACTTCCGGCCATTTTTGAACTAAATGGAATTAAACTTGTTAAACAAAAAATTAACGGAAACAACACTTATGAAAGCTTTCATGAGAGGCTAAAAAAAATAATGGAAACAACACTTATGAAACCTTTCATGAGAGGCTAAAAAAAAATAAAAGTTTTCTTTGCAATTGAGATTTTGAAATATTAGATAAAACATTTCAAAATTTCGGCAGGTTATTGAAATAAATTGTTGAAAATTCAAAATTTCGGCATGACCTTTGCTAAAATTATGCAAAATTGAGTATCGAACGTTGACAAAATGTTGACGAAGCAACATTTCGCCAAAACGTTGAACTCAGTTTCCCTGAAAAAATAAACAAAGCAACGAATGTTGCCTCGGCTCGACGGCCGGTACCACAAGCATATCTCACATTCACATATATGAAATACATTTCATGCACATCTGACATCACCACAGATCCACCGAATCAAATTGTTCATGAATAGAATTTCTTTTGCATAAACACAATACTCATTAGGATTCAAAGTGCAGAAACTGCTTCTGATTTCTAACCACATATTTACAGCTATAAGCCTTCAATATTTGCCATTGAGTTTCCAAAGAAGGAACTGTTTTGGCTTCATGGGGGTTTAATAATACCACGTTGTAGTGCAGAGAATGTCATACTGCTGCATAAAATATTCTGTGATGAATATGCATGTGTGCTAGGAACGTGCAAGAAGCTGAGTGGCTAACATAAAGATCTTGTGAGGGTGACAAAAAATTTCGACATAAACACAGAAATCAGCAGAGGAAGAAACGTTGCCCTTTTCTTTTGATCCTTTTCCCAATCATTATGCCTTTTTCTCTCCTACCGTCAGTTAGTTTAGATTCTGTATTTGAGTGCATAGCAGTCAGACAAAGTACTTGCTTGATCTCAAATGGGAGCTTACGGATCGAGGAGGAAGCCGACAGCCGCTTCGGTGAGGCAGCCGGAGAGGGAGACGAGGCCGCCGGCGATGGAGGCGAGTCGGCCGGCGAGTCTTGCAAGGCCAGCGAGGGAGGCGACCAGCGGCGGCGGGGAGGTGGGGAAGAATGCCGGCGAGGGGAAGCATCCGGCGGCCGACGAGGAGGCGGGGAGGCGAGCAGCGGCGGCGGGGAGGCGGGGCGATCGAACTAGGGCTAGGCGGGCGCGCGGGATTTGGGGAATTTTTCCCCAAATCCCGCGCAGGCGGTATATAAGAGGAACTTACCAGTGACGTGGGATCTTCAGTGCTCGTCACTGGTATATTTTACCAGTGATGCGCTCCCCTCGACGCTCGTCACTGATAAATAATTTATCAGTGACGTTCTCTCGTCGGTGCTCGTCACTGATAACTTATCTAGGGTTTTCACTTTTAGTGGTTTTTGATCTGTTTATTAATCGGGACTATCTGATGTGTTGCATACAACTTGAGCATTGGTTGACACATAAAGAAAAGAATCATTGACATGAAGAAAAGAATCATTCACATGAAAAATTTAAATGTAGTCTACAAGATATGAAATTTGGCATGGTGCCATGATATGACCTCAAGAAGTTGTGTTTAAAATTTTCAAACAATTTCACAAAAGTGGGTCAAACGTACAATCATGCGTACATCGTTTTCTCAATAGTAGCAGAGACTTAATTACATCATTAATTAAGTGCAAATACAAAAGAGATACACGTTGACTTAATTAATAGTAGCACATACAATCATGTATAAATCATTTTCTTTGACAATCTTCTCACTCTTCGACACTCTTCTCAACGGTAGTCTTGCTCTTCTTCCTGATATAGGTTAGCCCCTCGGAGTGACTTCGTTTTTTGAAGGGACGCACGGTGGGACATGTGGTTCTGCTCCTTCTGCTGGGCCGTGGCTGAATGTTACCACCGTCATTGTCTTCCTCCGTATCCGGGTCGTCAAATTGGTCATACTCCTCTTTGTCAACGACACCATCGATTCCAACGATACTCCTTTTGCCCCTCCTCATGACATGACGGCTTGGCCTCGTCGGGTCGGCTATGTAGAAGCATTGGGCCACTTGTTTAGTTAATACCCACGGCTCATTTTTCGCACAGATCGCTTTCACATTTACTGTCTCAATAGGAACTGCTTTCGGTATGACCATGGTAGTGAAATAGTCTTCCGTTTCGACATTCTTCGCCCATCTTACCCGGAACATGGAGATCTTGGTTACGGTGTAGTCAAGTTTCCAAATCTCTTCGAGCCTACCGTAGTATCTGTCTTTTTTCTTACCGGTTAGGGCCTCCATCGTCACCCCAGAGTTCTGGTACACACTCTTCTGGTCTTGTGCCTCTGTACAGAATGTGTATCCGTTGATATCGTATGCTTGGTATATCCCGACATTCATCAGGGGTCCCTGTGCCACGTGGAACACCATCCGTGCTACGTCATCATCTTTTGAGAAGCTATGTTCGTCAAAGTAGTTTTTTAGCCACCTAGCGAACGTAGCGTTGTGCTCTTCATGAGAGCCGCCTCGGTCTTTCTTGTGCCGTGCTTTGTTTTTAACATTGCCATGTGCTGAATAACATAAGGCTGGACCACTGACAGGTGCTGTAACACTACTGTGTGCGCTCTGACGTAATCGTCTGATCGGTTCGGTACGTCACTGTGCACATGTAAATCCTTCTTTCCGCGTCGGTGACCTACGCCATCGAGCCTGCCAATGTGCCGATTAACAGGCACGCCTATAGGTTTGTCGACTTTCATGTAATCCATGTAGAACTCGACGCTCTCCTCTGTGAGAAAGCCTTGGACGATGCTCCCATCCGGATGAGACCTGTTACGAACGTATCGCTTGACGACCCCATTGAACCTTTCCAATGGGTACATGTTGTGTAGGAATACCGGACCTAGGTCGATGATCTTCGGGACGATATGGATCATGAGATGAACCATGACGTCGAAGAATGCGGGCGGAAAGTACATCTCAAGCTTGCATAGTATGACAATGATATCCGCCTGCAGTCGCCGGCAACACTTCTTAGTGATGGACTTCTGAGAGATAATGTCGAAAAAGTTACAGAGGTCAAGCAGTGTCTTGCGGATCCATGGCTCCATTAGCCCTCTAATTGCAACCGGGAGTATCTGCGTGATCATCACGTGACAGTCATGAGACTTCATACCGATTAGTTTGTGGTTCTACATGTCTAGAAATCTCCGTATGTTTGTCGAGTAGCCGGAAGTTACTTTCACACCTTCGAGGCACTTGAAGATTTTATCGAGCTCGTCTGTACTTAGAGTGTAACAAGTGGCGGGATAGTCTGTCTTGATCTTTGTAACATTCCTGCCCAACTTGGTCTTCTCCTCGTTGGCCCACAGCTCTCGTCTTATCCCCAGTTCCTCGTAGTCAGCTCGTGCCTTGGGCCCATCTTTTGTCTTGTCTGCCATGTGGAGCAAGAGACCGAGGACACTCTCACACACATTTTTCTCAATATGCATGACATCTATGTAGTGGCGCGTCTCGAGAAAAGGCCAGTAAGGCAAGTCCCAGAATACAGATTTCGTTTTCCATACGCCTCCTAGCGGCTTTACCTTCTTCTGCTTCTTTCCCGCCCTAGGGCACTCACCCCAAGAGTTCAACATCTCATATATTTCTTCCCCACTCCTCTTACGTGGTGGTCCTCGGGTCTCAACGGTATTGTCGAACTTTTCTTTTTCTTGTCTCCACGGGTCGTCCTGTTGAAGCCATCTTCGGTGGCCCATGTACACGATTTTGTGAGAGCCCGGTAGGTGACGACTTGTTGTATCTTCCATGCACTTAACACATCCTTGGTATCCGTGGCAAACCTGACCGGATTGATATCCATAAGCGGGATAGTCTTGCACCGTTGTGATCATCATAGCTCTCATATTGAAGTAGTCTCCTTCGTGAGCGTCCCAGACCCGGACCCCTGGTTCAGCCCAGTGTGTATCTAGCTCCTCCTTCAGTAGTTGGTGATATACGTTCAGATCGTTCCCTGGTTGCTATGGCCCTTGAATTAGCATAGACAGGTGTAGGTACTTCCACTTCATGCAGAGCCACGGAGGGAGGTTGTACATCCATACGACCACGGGCCAAGTGCTGTGCCTGCTGCTCATTTTTCCAAAAGGATTGAGTCCGTCCGTACTCATTCCAATTCTGATATTCCTCGGCTCTCCTCCGAATTTGGGGTATTGGTCGTCGATTGCTTTCCACTGGCGACCATCCGCAGGGTGTCTCAGCACGGCGTCATCTTTTCGCGGCCTCTCGTCGTGCCAACGCATGAGCTTTGCCTCCTTCTTGTTTGCGAACAGACGCTTCAAACGGGGAATGAGTGGAAGGTACCATACAACCTTTGCAGGAGCACCGCTCTTCACTCCGTTGTCACCATCTGGTTGGTAGTTCTTTCCCCGCTTGAATCGGGATGCTTTGCACTCGGGACACTTGGTTAGCTCCGCGTACTGGTTCCGATAAACGATGCAGTCATTCGGACACATGTGGTATCTCGTCACTTCCATTTCAAGAGGGTACACGACCTTCTTGGCCTCATCGCAACCGCGAGGCAACACGTTCCCCTCCGGCAGAACTTTTGCGAGATACTCCAATGTCTCATCGAGGCTTGTGTCTGTGCTGTTGTGGAGTGCCTTGAGTCTTAGAAGTTCGAGCGTGACTGAGAGCCGGGTGTACTCGAGATTGCAATCGGGATACAAGGGAGTTTCGGAGTCTTTCACCAGTGTCTCCAACTTGGCAGCCTCTCTACGAGCAGCACTATCGTTATTCGTCTCTTTCACAACCTGCTCTTGCACATGACGGTCCTAGACCATTCCGGCCAAATTGTCCCCCGTGCTTCGCGTATCCACTTCGGCCTCTTCGTGTCCTCCGACATCTTCATAATCCAACCGTTCTGCTTCCGGCTCCCCATGTCCTGCTTCTTTATCTAACCCTTCGTCGTCGGCAACGACCTCATCCTCCTCACCGTGACTTGTCTACCGTGTATAACCTGCCATGAAACCCCATCGCACCAGGTGCATGTGCAAAAAACCAGATTTCCTTTCGTACATCTTCAAGTTTTTGCAATCACGACACGGACAGCATATCTTCGTGCCACCCTTTCACACCATATCTCGCTCGGCGAAATCAAAGAACTCATTCAACGATGTATAGAAACTTTGTGTGTTCCGATCGCCGTCATACATCCAACTTCGATCCATCGGTCGTTCGATCCCTAAGATATACGAAAATTAATTAGTACCAACCCGTAGAAAATTTTGGCATGACCTTTGCTAAAATAACTAAAATCAAGTTTGTCGAACGTTGACAAAAGGTTGACAAAGCAACATTTTGACAAAACGTTGACAACTCAAGTGTTCACAAAGAGCAACACAAACGTTGCCTCGGCTCGATGGCCGGTACCACAAGCAATATATGAACAAATTTGTCAAAACGATCGCTCGATGGCGGATCACAACCCTTTCGCAAATATTCATCTCATACGATCGATGTCGTAGCATTACACAATTCATTTCTCATTTCATATGATCGACGGAGGCAGTACGTGACAGTTTAACACAAACATTTATATATATATACATAAGCAACAGTCATATATGATTACACATATATATATGATTTTGCCTCAGTGCATAAGAAACATAATTACACATATATGAACCAATGTATACATAATTACACATATGTGATTCTGCCTCAGTGCATAAGAAATATAATTACTCATATATCAATTAAAGCAATGTACAGATCGAATTCATCTCACTGATCATAATAAACTAAGGTGAGATCTTGCATATATGGTTCATTAGAACATTGATTCTTCCTGAAAACTAGAGAGCTAAGCTATGGAGAGAGAGGTTTGGGGGCTGCAATTGAAGCAAATTTGGGGGAGAGCAAGCTAGAGGTGATGATCAGGCGGATGATCTAACTAATAGATTAGGAGGGAGAGAGAGATGGCAAGGGAGCTAGGGGAGGTGGGGGAAGATTGTGGAGGGCAGGAATTTACCAGGGGCGTCTTCGGCGGTGGCGAACGTGCAGGCGATCGGCGAGCTCGCTGCTGGCCAGTGGAGCTACGACTGGCCAGCAGCGAGCTCGCTGATGCTTTTTATAGGGCAGGTTACCAGTGACGGGCACATATACAGGCCCGCCACTGGTAAACAACGTACCAGTGACGAGCCGAACGTGAGCCCGCCACTGGTATGCAGGCCAGGAGCAAGTTTGGCGGGAAATAGTATCGGTGACGGGCTCTTTGGTGCGCACGTCACTGGAGTATAATATATCAGTGACGAGCTCCTCTGTGCGCCCGCCACTAGTAATTGCTACGTTACCGGTGACGGGCAGTAATAGATGCTCGTCACTGGTAATTATTTACCAGTGACACGTGACAATTGACGCCCGCCACTGGTAAATTTTCGGTTTACCAGTGACGTGTTTTTCTGGTGCTCGTCACTGCTAAGATGGCTTCTATAGCTGTTTTTGCAGTAGTGGATGATGGAGATTATTGTCTGCATATGTTTATCGATTAGTGATCACTTTAGAATAATCATCACACATATTAATATAGTGTTTCACAAGCAAGTCATGTACTTATTTATCAATGTTAAAGATATTATTCAATAAGTCATGAATATAAGAAAATATGATCACCTCTATGATTGTCTGTAGGCACATTTCCAATAATCCCCTCCTACAACTTAGACATATCAGCTGAACACGTTCCTGTTTTCTTTTTCGTGGACCCGCTAAATATGCCTGCCGGATAATGCATGTTGATGTCTCAGGCAACCCAGTGATATAATTCAGGGCGAAGAATTTTCAGAACGCCGTAACCAAATTTAATGTATTTTGTGAGACCTAATTTCGAGAGTGCAAGTAAGAGCACACTACATAACGTATGCATGTACTAAAAATGCTAGAAATATCGGAGGGGGCATACGAGTCTCACCTAGTGCAGACTCACGGTTCACAACTGAATGTACGCGTGCTTGTATCTATTATAATTAAACACGAGACACCATGGAGATATAAGAGATCGAATCCAGATGAGTGACAAAGAACAACAACACGGCAACAGCACTACCTTAAACACCACGTAATCTTTGGATAAAGACAGAAAGAAAAAAACCTACACGAACAGGTTTTGCACCTTTTGAACTCCATTGTCATCTCAGGCTGTCCGAAGCGGTGTCGCGCCTCTCATAATCTGATCTCGAACATCAATATAAAGGAGTCCCCGTCTTTTCCAGAGACGAGCCTAGAACAGTAATTTGCATCTCCGGATTTTCTTTTTAGCAATGTAGGAAGGGGAGGCCCCTACCTGGATTTTTTTAACGAACAGTACATTTTACAATCGTGAGTGAGAGTGAGAGTAAAATAGGGGCAAGACGTTAGGGAGAGGGCACAGGCAGGTGCGAAGCAAACAAACACATCAAAAATTACATGATTGGCAATCGTTGCTGCCGTGCATTTATCCACTCCTCCATCCCTGTTTTTTCTCTTACATCTTTGCCTCTGTAATGATAGATAAATAATTTTGGTGAAGTAAAGTGAGCAATTAAATAACAAAGTCCAACAAAGTAATAAGTAGCTACTAAAAATAATTACACAATGATTGTATCAAAGGATGAGACTCAATGCAAACAAATGTTTCTATATACTAGCAATTTAATGGCTCAACTAAAGAGAAATGTTTTATTAATCTCTACACTGGCACAAATGATTGATCTATGATGACAACAAATATGTGCAAGACAATATCATACTAGATTACGGAATCCATTAAACAATTAATTAATCATGCATAGATGGTATAAAACAAAAAAAATCATAGTAAAACAGCATATTGAATCCATCATCATATTTAATATGTAGAAAACAGTAGCAAATGCACGGAGAGAAAGAGAGGGAGATGTTGAAAATATACCCTAGAGGCAATCATAGAGATGATCATATTTCCTTATGTTCATGATTTATTGAATAATGTCCTTGAATAATATTTTTAATATTGATTAGAAAGTACGTGACTAGCTTGTGAAACTCTATACGAATCTTTGTGATAAGTGATCTCTTATAGATAGAAACATATGATGACATATATGTGTGGGCTAACGTATGTATTTGGTTGATGACTGATACGTCCAAAATGATTCATTTTATTTTGAGTTTCGTTATGTCTTTTCATAGTATTTCTATTATACATTTTAGTTACTTTTTGCATTACTTAATGAACCGCCAGGTTGTCAGATTTTCCTTGTTTTTATGTGTACATAGGAAAAACATCACAAAAATCAAAAAATCAAGCGTATTCGGGAATATTTCAGAGGAAGAGTGCATCACATGAAAGGACGGAGCCAGCCACATGACCAGGAGGCCATGCGGTATTGTGATGCAAACCCACCTGTCACAACAATCTATCGCGCGGGACTACTATGGCTTGGCTTCCGGCATAATTTCATAAGTAGGTCCGATTCATCCCCTCAAACAATTCCTTGAAGGTTACTCTATATATACGAAAGGTATCACATCAAAAACAGAGAGCTAACGGGAAGGAAGACGAAGAACAGAGAAGGGAAACCACCGCTAGCATCCACAATTTTCCCTCTCTACCATCACCACCCATAGATTAGGTCCCATTGTACTTCATCTTTGACATCAGGACCTTTTGGACTAGTTCGTACTTTGCTATTCTCTAAGTTATGGAATCAATCTACTATTTTCTCTTGATGCTTTGCATAACATGTGAGTAGTCCCATTGAGGCTATGAGGGTGCACAGGAATCATGAATGACATCAAGAACAAATAGTAGGTTGATTCCATAACTTAAAGGTACAAACCAATCTGATGTTGTTGATGTCAAAAATGAAGTACAAGGAGGCCTAATCTATAGGTGAAGATAGTGGATAATGGGAAATTGGCGATTCCGACGGCATGGTGCTTCACTATTCTTCGGTTCTCCTACTCTATTCATAGCACGAAACCTTCTGTATCAATAGAAAAACCCATGCAGGGGAACTCTAGGGGACGAGACGGATCTACTCGTGACAGAGCCTACCATGGAGCCCTGCCGCATGGGCCCGTGGTGATTCCACTTCTCACATCCTTTCATGCGATGGAATCTTCCTTTGGAACATTCCTGAATACAATTGATTATGTGATTTTTACTTGTTTTTCCTATGTACTCAAAATAAGAGAGAAAATTGGGCAGTCTTTTGCAAATACAAATGATCCACAGGCCCTAGTCATGTCTCAATTATTGATATTGCAAGAGGAGTAGAGATTGCCATGTGGATGCACACCTGAAAATCATATCATAATAAGAGATCCGAGCGAAGATCAAGTTGACCGAGGCACTCGACCACAAGGAAGATGAAGATGGCATCTAGTTCTGAGGTTGCCTAATTGTGCCAAACTAGAAAGATATCAAGGAAATTATCATGAACAAGGCTCATGAGTCCGCCAATTCCATACATCCCATAAGTACAAAGATGTACCATGATCTTCGGAAAAATTTGGTTTTCTAGCATGAAGTGAGAAACTGCTAAGTTCGTGTCACTATTGGATGTGTGCCAAAGAGTCAAGGTAGAACACTAGAAACTTCCCGAGTTACTTCAACCGCTTATAGTTGCTGAATGGACATGGGAGGAAATTGGATTGGATTTCACCATAGGTCTCCCAAGGTCCTCAGGATATGATTTGATTTTGGTCATCATGGATCGACTGACCAAGTCCACTCACTTCATCCCAGTAAAAGTAGTATATAGCAGAGAGACACTGGAAGGATTATGTATGTCTCGGATCGTGTGACTACTCGGAGTTCGAAGAAGATAGTGTTTGATCAAGGGACATAGTTCACTTCAAGGTTTTGGAAGAAAGTGCACATAGTTCACTTCAAGGTTTTGGAAGAAAGTGCACGAAGCTCCTGGTACACAACTAAATTTTAGCCTACCACTTGCATGGATGGTCAAACATAATGAGTAAATTAGATCCTAGAGGATATGCTTCGAGCATGTGCTTTGACTTATAAGCGTAGCTAGCACAAGAATTTGCCTTATTTTGAGTTTTCTTATAACAACAACTATCAAACCAGTCTCCAAATGTCTCCCTTTGAGGCCTTATATGGAGAGCAATATATTTTTTAGACCTAATACCTTGGAAGAGGTTAGTAGACAAGTGAAAGTGATTCAAGAATGGTTAAAGGCGGCTCAATATAGACAAAAGAGCTACTCAGACAAAAGCTATAAAGACCTATCCTTCAAGATAGGAGACGCTGTATACCTGAATGTATCTCCACCTAGAGGAATGCGTCATTTTGGTATCAAAGGCAAACTAGCACCTTGATACATAGGTCCCTTTGAGATAACTGCTCGTTGCGGAGAGGTAGATTATCAGTTGGCATTGCCGGAGAAGCTGTCAAATGTGCACAATGTATTTCATGTTTCGCAACTCATTAAGTGTTTCAAAAGACTAGAAGAAGAAGCTCGAAAAACCTCGCTGGATGTGATAGAGGTCCTTGTTGACCTAACCTTTGAAGAGTACCCGGTCAAAGTTCTAAAGGAGAAAGTAAGAACCACAAGAAAGAACGTGATCAAGTTTTGCAAGGTACAGTAGAGTAACCACTCAGAAGAAGAAGCAACATGGGAATGAGAAGATGTTCTGAAACAGGAGTTTCCAAACCTTTGTTTTTTCCTCGAATCTCGAGGTCGAGATTCCTTGTCATGGGGGTAAAGTTGTAACATCCTGATTTTATGGGTTTCAATTTTTTTAAA
The DNA here is from genome assembly GCA_019208055.1 of Stipa capillata. Taxonomy (NCBI): domain Eukaryota; kingdom Viridiplantae; phylum Streptophyta; class Magnoliopsida; order Poales; family Poaceae; genus Stipa; species Stipa capillata. The sequence continues at coordinate 160,572 of JAGXJF010000782.1, read as the reverse complement.
GACAAAGGATGTCACACTGTAATTTCAATTAATATAGTTTCATCTGGTTTTTATCTTAATTATTCCAAAGGTTTTGGGATTAATTTTAGACTATAAAGAGAGAGTTTTAATTCTTTGCCTTTACCATGCTGATATTTACCGGTGGAAATGTTTTAATTGGATTTTTCATTTTAATTTGATTTACTAGAATTTTCACAACATTTTTGGACTGCATCCGAAAGAGTTTTTAATTCTCTTTCTATATCTAGATTTTGAATAATCAAAAACCCAAACAGGGCATCGGGCCAAAAGCTTCCGCCCAACCCCTCTCCCACTCTTCCCTTCTTAGGCCGCATCCCGCTCTTCCCCTCTCCTTCCCACTCAAGCCGCATGCACCAACTAGGCTAGGCCTGCCACCAGCCGCGCGCCCCACCCCGCTTGCAGACCTATAAAGACCATGAAAAGCATCACAACGATTACATCACCGTCCTTGTCTGAACCCCTAAACTCTCGAGCCATATTTACTCTCCTAGCCAATGCACTCCTTCGATCTATTCCTCTACTACCCTTGATGAACTTCGAGCCACACCACCAGAAGTAAGCTCCTCTGCCCAATTCCTCATGCCTACCCTCTTCCCTCATCCTCCCCTACCTCCTAGACATGGTATCTGGGCCGGTTGCCTAGTACCATCGAGGATGAAGACTACCAGGACGACAGCGTCACCACCTCTGCCTTGACATCAGGAATAGGGAATGGTGTTGTGCTGCCATGAGGAAGCATCACATCGGAGTTACACCTCAACCTCGAAGCTGGCAAACTTCCTGCCACTATGCGCCACTACATTCTGGCGATCACCGGAGTTCACCCAATCCCCGATTATAATTCTAGTTTTATTAATGTTATAGAAATGATTGTTTTATTAATGTTTAAGTTGAATCGTTGTTTAACCATTATAAATGTTTAGGAATACCTAAACATCTATTATGGTTAAGGTCTGTAGTTGTGCCATGAATTTTTGGGTAGTTGTTATTGCATGCATATACGTGTTTACCTTATAACATGATTTCATGTCTTGTAGCTTGATAGTTTGTGTTATCTTGTGGTGCATACTAGCATGCTAGGATTGTATATTTAATGTGTGCTAACTAGCATGATAGGTTATATTGGATGTGCCATGTTGGATAATAGCTATTATACGTATATGGTAATTATACTACTCATTATAGAGGTATATATGTTTATGGCCAATATAGTGACCCTAGTAATGGAAGCTATGCCTAGCTTATGCAAATCCTAACCCTAGATCCTGTCAAGCCACCTTTACTTATCTCAATATCTTGCTACCACCTTCTTGATCTCCAAGTCTATCTTGGTCCTTCTATACTTCCTTTAAATTGGATTTGAATTTCATTTGGATTTGTATTTGGAATTATATTTATTTGCCTTGCTCTCGTTACGTTATGGTGATAGGGAGTGAAGAGTTAGACCACACTTTAGGTGCAGAAGGAGAGGAGGAACACGAGTACAAAGGCATGCCCCATCTTGATAATATTGATCCTATATTTTTGAAAGTCATTATATTGTATTGTTTATAAACATGCATGTTGTTTTATTCTTGTAGCTAATATGTTGACTCAAACTCTTTACCTTATCCACTTATCACCTTTCACTTGATACCCTAAGTAGAGTAATATTTACAATTTCTGAATAGATTAAAGGAAATGCTTAACATGCTTAAAAATAATCCCTATGATTCTTTGAATTGCCTCCTCGAAGGAATGATCTTCGGATCGATGTTACTTGTCATTGAAACTTGCTGTTAAGCTTGCTAAGCTTGGTCGGATGCCCTTTGCCTTCTTTCTCTATCTCTATTACTTCTATTCTTCTCTGTGTAAAACTTACCATCTAAAAGGTATGGACGACAGTTGGATTATGTTTGAAGGAGCATTTGGTCGTATGTATCGAATAAGACATAAGTCTCGAATCCGAGAATTGTGAAAATAGTACAACCACATGCTATATGGGCACTAAGATGATTAAGTAGGTTAGACAGTCTTCGGTGCTGACGTTGCCATATCACAGATGCGGTGAACGTAGCTACGATGACCCTCAGCATGATGGGGGGCGGAGGGTGGGGATATACCCTCAAATCTGTGTCAGACCTAGTGGGCAAGTCACATCGAGATGAGACCAGCTAAAAGACCTCATCACAATCTCCCTACCGAAACTCTAATGGGCGTGCATGCAAGCCCAATCAGCTTGGTGTAAGGGGATGACTGTGTCGTGTGGGTAAATTGTATGACCTCTGCAGAGTGTAAAACTAAATTATTAGCCGTATCCACTGTAACAGATGACATGTGACTCATTCATCATGAAAAGAACTTGTGCCTCTCCCGGTTGCTACTTTCAACTACCCTTTGCTCATGGAATCTATGGATGAGCTAAGACAGGAGTCCTTGCTCATATTTGTTGGTCGTGGGCCCTCACATTGTTGTAGAACACCCTATAAAAATTGGTTTTCATCGAAAAGCTGCCTTTAAAATTGTTGTACTATTACAACTAAAATTGCTTTTATGCAAAAGAGCCCTAAAGACCTTACTTTGTTTAAGCTTGCACATGGCAATAGGTTTCCTTAGGGGGGCAAACTGAATACGCGAAAAGTACTCATCGACATGTTTTGTAATGGTGGTGTATAGAGGACTATGCTAAAGAAGACACAGATGAGGACTCTATGATGATCCCAAGGAGTAGGTTGCGTGGGCTCTGTTGACTACCTGTGGTACAAATGTAGCCACTTCGCATTTATTTTCTGCTGTTTCTCTGATTGTAATAATATCATAATACATGGTACTATGTAAGCCGTGAGGCTCAACTATTTTTGAAGAGAATAGTAGGCTATGGTATATATGAATTTTACAGAATGGGAACTATACAACATCAAAAGTAGTTGTATAAAAGAAAAGAAAGAGCTAAATTAAGAGGAAACAAGATTAATTAAGTGACTCTAGCCATTGCGAAAAAATTGGAGCATATTGTTGTTTCACCCTATGCTTAAGCAGGGCGACATCCGCCCGAAAGCTCTCAGGCCAAGCACGGAAAGATGGAAGGGTTGCTTTCAAGATCAACCTGTTACGTTGCTCAAATGTTCCAAGCAGCTAGGATAATGACCTCCATGAAGAAATGCTGGTTAAAGCATTGTTTGGGTTGCTGTATCATATGAGTAAGATCCATGGTTGGCCCCCAATCAATCTAAAGATAAGACTAGCAACAAGCGCTAAATTGACATTTAAGAAACAGATGTGACAGAGTCTCTTCAACCTGTCGAACAAACAAGACACAATGATAACTAGAGTTGAGTTCATATGTCGCCATTTGAGCATGGCCCTGGTGTTGAGATGATCCACCATGATCAACTGTGCAGAGACTTTGTGTTTCTGCATGCATTTGCTATGCCAAATCTAGTGAAAGACCATTGGCACTTGAATATGTTTGAAAACCATTTGGTAAAATTTGCTAGAAGTGTATACTTCCAAATCTATGTCAATTTATCCTGCAGTGGGCGAGGAAGATTCTCTTGCCAAATCAAGTCACAGAATCTGAGATATTCTCCATAAGCAATCTCTGACAGAGGAAGGTGGAACAAGGAAGTAAGCTAGGGTGTCGGGAAGACATCTTGCACCATCAATAAGGTATGCTTGTCAAAGGAGGAGAGATGGGGATACAATTGACGTGTACAATACCCATTCTAGTCCTCCTAGAAAAGAGTAGAATGTCTAGTGCCAATGATGCACGAAGCAATCCCTCTAAAGATATCAGTGAGCTTAAGCACATCTTTCTACCAGAAAGAAGCAACCACTTTCTGACCATTGTGTGATATGATGATAGTAAGATCTCCAAATTAGGTCCACTCACGGGATATTAGCTTTGTTATAGAACTTGTAAGGATTCTTGGTCATAAGGGCTTGGTTTTGCAGTTTGATGTTTATGATGCCTAACCCTCCTCTCTGTTTTGGCTTGCAGACTGTAACCCAGGCTGTGAGTGAGACTGCTTAGCTTCCCTATCCTTGTTTACACTCCATACGCAATACCTCCTAGCACGATCAATGTGGGCAATGACAATAGCTGGGATTTCTAGAGAGCACATGTAAAAAGTTGGCAGAGAGAACAACACTAAATTTACTAGCTGAAGTTTACCCCCATAAGAGAGGAAAGTCGAGACCACACATAAACACTTCTCAATCTGGGACAACAAAAGAGCAAAGTCTTGCACTATTGGCTTTGTTGTGCCCAAGGGAAGACCAAGATAGGTGCAAGGGAGAGACCATAGTTCACATCCTAGAGCCTGAGTGAGAGCTAAATTTTTTTGATCAAGCAATTGAGAGGTATAGCATTGATTTAGCAAAATTCACTCGTAGACCAGTCGAGAGGGCAAATTTGTGGAGCATTTCCTTGAGGAAGAAAAGCTATCATGTGCAAGCTAGCATGATGAGGAGCGTCTCACCAGTATATTGAACAATGGGGTAATCCATATATATCTCTATGTTGAGGCAAAGGCGACTCAAGAAAACCTTGCTGATGGGCATCATTAACAACTCATAGTAAAGATCAACAACTAAGACTAAAAGAAGAGGGGAGAGGGGGTCTCCCTGCCTTACTCCTCTCTTGCAGCAAAACTATTTACCTGGCACACCATTTAGTATTGAGGAAGTGTCGATGATCGGTAAACCACTAATCTTACATAATACGTGGAGAAGAGAGAGAAGGGGATTGTATCTGGAAGCGGATCACGAATCTGGCCACTGGCGACAAGGCTTATATAGGTTCGGACCTCCCTCAAGATAACAACTAGTATTGACCTTGAGACAAAGTACAATAGGTTGTCTAGTCCTAGATGGGATCTACAACTAGTCTGAGGTGGTTGCCAATGTTGATCTTCACTTCTAATTGCTCGGAACTTGTCAGGCTAATCTTCTGGCTTGAGCAATCTAAATCAAGATGAGATCTAAAAATGCTTGCTATTAAGCTTGTATGCTGTTCAGGCTTGTCTTCTCTGAAGGTCCTCAGGATCCATTTATAGAGAGTATACCATATCATAAGGGATACAGATACACATCCTCGAGTAGGATTCCACTTTCTTTAAAGGTCGGGATTGACTGCCTAGTTTAAGGAGTCCCGGACACCCACGGGTGATTTCCTTATCGGCCTAGAGTCCTTCTCCGAGGTACACACCTTCCCGGGTAATTAGGTACCCCTAGGTCGTGGTGTATTCGTATATGGATATTGTCATCATATACAGTAGTTGTACACTACTTATTGTGAGGAAGTATCAGACAAAAGAATTTTCGACACCCAAGCAACCCACTACGGACTAAATCCTTTATGTTGTAAAATTTGAAGGATAGCGCTATGCTCAATAGTATCAAAGGCCTTCTTGAAGTCAAGCTTAAGAATGATGGTCTCCCTTTTGGATTGGTTAGATTGGTGAATGAACTCAAACGCCCAAGAAAGACAATCCTAAATTATCCTAGAGTCAGTTTGCTGCCAATTTGACAAAAATTTCAAACAAATGTCCATGAGCGATATGGTTCTGTAGTCACTAACTGTCTCGGGGGATTGTTTTTTGGGGATTAGAGTGATGAACGAGTTCTTGATACTTTGTAGCTTGACTTTCTTAGCATGCATAGTTTGTGGAAATCTTGCTTGATAATAGGCAAGCACTATTTTAAGAAAACATCATTAAAACCATTTGGCCCTGGAGCCTAATCGTTGAGAATATGATGTATAACCTGTTCAATTTCCTAGTTAGAGAAAGGTTTAGAAAGGCTTCCAGATTGAATTGCATCTCAGACTGAATCGAAACCCCCATCCTACCCTGGTAACAAGACCAGAGGGCTACAACTTGGGCCTTTTGCTCTATAAGATGCCTACCATCTTCAGTTTTGATAACAGAAACTGCATTAGGTCTAAACCTTTTTGTTGCCATCCAATGGAAATACTTGGTGTTCTCTTCCCCTAAGGTTACCCAGCGAATGGTGCACCGCTTTTTCCAATACAGATGCAAAGCATGTAGAAGGGACTGAAGGTGATGCTTCACAATTATTGTGAAGTTAGACTTTGGATTACTTAGAAGATGTTCTTCCTCTAGGTTGTCCTGGAAAAGGATGCCATGATTGTAGCACGTGATTAGCCATTTGAGTTTCGATATACTTTTGCTCCACTGTTTGAGGCCCTTCCGCAAATTTTTGAACTTTTGAGATAAGATGTTGGCGATGTGCTGGCTCTGGCATTGAACATTCCAGTTGGAGGCAACACATTCCATAAGTCCTGGTTGTGTAACCCAAAAACTCTCAAAGTAAAAGACAGCTGACCAAGGAATGCAGGTTTGGGTACTGACAACACATGGTACATGATCTGAGGTTGGCTGAGCAAGTGGGTTCACCATGGTATTAGGAAACTCAGAAAACCAATGCAGCGAGGTGAAAAACCAGTCTAGCTACTCCAATGATGGGTCATCCCACATGTTTGACCATGTTTATTCCCACCCTTTTAGGCAATTCAACTAAGCCAAGAAGACCGATTAGCTCGTTGAACATCATCATGTCAATAAAATTGCCCCCTGGTTTGTTACGATTGTCAGGAGATCAGATAAAATTATAACCACCAAGGATGAGCCATAGTTCCTTGCGAGGGATTGTGAGATCATAAAACCACTGGATTAAACGATCATGCTCTGGACCTTAGCACGGACCATAAACAGAAAATAAGGTCCAAGAATGAAGATCCTGAAAGAACGTCAAACAAATCTTGATGGCCGAGCGAGTGACTTTCAACAGCTGACCAGAGAAGATAGAGCTATTCTAGAGTACCAAAATCCCACCAGAGTTAACCCCCCCTCAAGAAGGCGAGAATGCAAAATTATCAAAGCACCTAAGGGAGAAGGACATATAAAGGTGTGATCAAAGCTCCTTCGCTTTTTTGGAGACATATGATCGACACTGCACTTTCATCAATTTTAATGTGGATAGCTCTGAGAAGGACCAAGGAATTCATATTCTAACATTCCAGGTGTGATAATTAGGCTTAGCCATTAAAAACACCAATGTAGATAATAGAAGAAGCTAGAATGCATAACATTGCTAGACTGATGTCCACATTCAAACCAAAGAGTGCCCATCACAAAATCCAAAATAAAGACTGATCAGTTCTGGCAAACAACCTAGATGAATGGTACTAGCAAGGAGAAACTGCACTAACAACATGTAAGTTGTTCAATGATCTTGATCGTCATCATGTTGGGGTTTGAGTTTAGGGAGTTTGGGAACCGGTGCCATAAGCTTAGATGCCTCGAGTTTGTTGGCCACAATCTGGGGTTGAGGCCCAATGATGCTAGATCATTGGGATGAGGTGTGGAGTTGTTTGCTCCAATTAGCTTAGCTCTGCCTCTTCAAAGTTTGGCTCAACATGCCTCTCTGCTGTAGGATGATCCCTCTGCACCGCAATGTCACCAAGATCTAGTTACTATTTTGTGCCAACATTCACCTGCTCTTAGGGAGTATTCGTCAGAGCAATGTGGTGAAAGTTGCATTCATGTCACTGGCTCCAGCACATCCCGTTGAGCACAATTGGCATAGGTATACGTTTGGGACGATGTCGTACAGGTGTCAACATGGCATCTCCTTAGGAGGTCTCTGGAATAATACCCTCGAACGGTTGAACACCGATTTCTAGATCAAGGCCACATAGTGCCAAATGATGCTTCTTGGATGGAGAAGCGGTCACCCATTCGAGCATATGGTCATCAACTATAAAGGTCCAACTGCGCTTAAAATGCAACAGATTGCCAAACAATGGAGTTAGCCTGCACGGACCTTGCCGCAAAACAATCGCAAGAAGGAGAGCATGAAAAGCTCCATCCTAGGTAGAGGGGGACAAGGTTACCTCTGGCAAAAAAGCTAGCATAATTTGCAACTGGTGCCAGATCATAGGCACAATTGCCCATCTGAGAGAGTCATCAAGCCTAGACAAGTCAACCTCTTGACCTTGGGCGTCAGGTCCGTCCACCACACCATCATCCCCCATGATATAATTAATAAAAGAAGCATTGCCTTCAAGGGACACTGTTGTGGTTGATTGAGGTTGGGCTTGAACCTGTTGCACGTAAGGAGGCGGGATCACATGCCATGGTTCCCACCTTTGCTGTTGATGTTGTTATAGTTTGACAGCTATCTCCTTATTAGGATCAAGGACACGTGGCAGTGGCATCGAGACTTTAGGTTGATGATTGTCAACAACTGGCTCGATAGGTAGAGGGTGGGGATTGCCGTCCTCCGGCGGTTATTGCTCATTTCGACCCTTGGTTCCTAGAAAACCATGGGTACTGAGGATGAAAGTTGGGACTATCCAAGACCCATCTAAGCCACCAAAGGGGGATGTTTACCGTATTACCACACTGTGTGGGACATTGCGGAAGTTCTCTCCTTCATCATGCTTAATAAATCTAACCACATGTTCTGGCCCTAACTTATTGGGGGCGGGGAGGCAGCTAGACAACAGGATCACGCTCGATGTCGGAGAAAAGCTGATAAATTCCAACCCCATAAGCTGTTGAAGAATAACATATAACTGGCCGATGCAGCTCCTACGTGAGTAGGTCGTGTACTACATGCATAGCCTCATCAATCTCATCCTCTGATGGTGGAGGGAACACCATGCCGATTAGATTATCTTCATGTGACTTCGTTGGGTTCTCATTTGGCATCAAATAGTAGCATGGCAACTGCCCCTCACCCCATCTTCAAGCTGTGCCCCATGCGAAAGGGGCAATTGGACATCAGAGATGGAGGAAGAAATAGCAATGGCAATAGTGACGTGACCGAGGAAGAGATGGGGATGATTTTCTAGAAGGGGGAGCATTGCGATGTTGTGGAGAGGTGGCACGAGAATCAAGGGGTACAGCACCAGGTGATCTTTTTGGCACCAATAATTTACTATGTTTGCAAAGGCTGGGGCATTGCTTTCTTACATGACCAAATCGAGAGTAGCTGTGACACCGGATTGTGCCGGTACACTGGGCCGCATGATGACCCATGCACAAATAACATGAGCAATCCCAAACACGAGCAAGAATATCTTGAACCACGTCTTCAAGCCCATCAAGCGATCCCTTAGGACCAGCAGTGTCAGTAGATATGATGTGAGCACTTCGAATGTCCATGTATTCCACCTCTTTGAAATCCGCAATACACGCATCCATAAAGTCTGCATGAATAGGCCGAAGAACAAGGGAGCATTCCTGTAATGTATCAACTAATGACTGTCATCCCTAGTTCTCAGAAAAGCACTTATTTAACATACAAATAACAAATGAGCAAATCTACACAGATGAATTATTTCAGGCACAAAGAATAGATGATCCAGATGAGGGCAATGAAAATGATCAAGTACTGGGCAAATTGTTGACCAAGCAGTCTCCCTAGGTATTACTGTAACCTTCACAAACATCATACTCTATAACTGAGGCAAAAGAGATCTGATGTTTGGTAGTAGATGCTCCCTGATGGTAGATTTACCTGGTTGAGAGGCTAAAGCACGGGAAGCGCTTTGCATCATTTGTTTGGAGGGACTGATCAAGATCTAGGATTCTTGACATTCAGCTTGCCAGGCTAAGAACTCACATCGCCAATTAGGCCCGCCAACGCCCCAAAGATGGAAATAAGAGTGAAATGATTCACATGAGTGTCAAATAGCATAAATCAAGAAACTCACTTGTTTACTATGGACAGAAAAACTAAAAACTTGATCACCTAGAGGGGTGAAAAAAGCTCATCACATAGACCACTGATGCAAGATTCCAAAGCGAGACTAACTGTATCTTCAATAAGCTAGAAAGATGCTCGGCCAAAAGAAATACCAGGAAAAAATGATGCTAATGACCAAGGGTGTGAACAGTGCTAAGAAAGCGACGGTGCACGTCAGATCGGAATGAAATCCTGACTTGAAAATTAAGTTTCATCTCAAGAGAGGCATGAACTGCCATGAAGTAGGATGCCCAAGATGAAGAGGGAGAGAAAAAGAAGAATTATCGCTGGTGACGGTGATAGGGCTAAGGTGGAGAAGACATGTTTTCTTACTTTTTTGGAGGCTCAACTTTGTAAGAACTTTGATGTCGTGCAATGGTATACATTTTGCTTGTGTTCGTCAGCTTGATCCTATATTGACAAGGATGTACACAAGGGGCTAAGGTGTATGGAGCAAATTAGGCAAGAGGGTATGGGTTCACCAGTAGCAATTCTCAGGCAAGTAATAAGGATTATGCAACATATAAAGTACCAACTACATTTCAGAAGAAACACATGAAAGACTTATATTACTAGCAATAGATAGATGTAATCTTCCTTTTGTCAAACAACCAATTTGAGCCGTTAATTAAGACATGTGCTCGAACAATACTAATAATTTCACTAACAAAACATAAGAGAGGACCATACGATTGACTGCTCTACTCTATCCCACGTGCCTACCAATGAATGCATCGCTAAGTGCCATTCTTGGCCAACTCAAGACACACAATCAAATACAACTACTAAAGACATAACATGCTAAGATTAATCCCAAACAAATAGTCGATCATGCCAAAGATGGGTTACAATTTAATTGTAACAACATGATGGCACCAAAGATGGATTGCCATCACAATATTCAAGAGAACACTACATTGCCATTCTTGGCCAACTCAAGACACACAATCAAATACAACTACTAAAGACATAACATGCTAAGATTAATCCCAAACAAATAGTCGATCATGCCAAAGATGGGTTACAATTTAATTGTAACAACATGATGGCACCAAAGATGGATTGCCATCACAATATTCATGAGAACACTACATAGCACTACCACACACCCCGTAAGCTCGTTAGACTACTCACAAATCAGGAATGACATCAAGAACAAATAGTAGATTGGTTTCATAACATGAAAAAATTCCAAGGTACAAGCCAATCCAATGTTGCTGATGTTGAAGATGAAGTAAAAGGAGGCCCAATCTATGGGTTATGATGGTGGAAGATAGGAAAATGGTGATTTCGACGGCATTGATACGGTGGCTCCCGGTCTTCACGAATTGGATTGATAACTAGGAAAGCCTAAATGGAATACCCACCCCAACAACAAACTCCAATGAGAAAGCCTTTGGGAACTAGGAAACCAAGTCAACAATCCTCTTGATTGAATGCCACGATTACTACTCGGAGGCACGTGCCGATTCTTACAATCCACAAGAGAAAGCAAGGCCTAAGGTGAAAATCCTAATCTAGAGGGATGAACCCTAGATTAGGAGCTAAGCTCAACTTTAGTCTAAACAACAAGTCTAAACCTAATTAGGGTTTGGGTACGAGTATTTATAGTCCTAACCCCGTAAACCTTGAAGGATAAGTCAACTCGTTACATGGGCCTCGTCCCGTTACTGTGCGCAGACAGTGTGCCTAGACATTCTGGGGTACCTTCCCGAAATGTCCGGACGTGTTGATCAATGTACGTCCGGAGGATTGGAGCTGACACTCTGGGTAGAGGACTTTCGGAGACTCCGGCGCTGATGCCCGGAATGTCTGGATGTGGAGCTGGAACACGGTGCTCTCGGGTACCCCTTCGGAATGTCCGGGATAGGTGCCGGAGTGTCCGGGTACCATCCCGAGAGGAGCTCTTTGGCTTGTACATCCGGAGTATCCGGGCCAGTGCCTCCAGAATGTCCGGACACATATTCCAGGCAGCCTGGGCTCTTCCTCCACTTGGTTTCGCTCCACTTCGTTGACCCTTCATACCTGAGCAAGCATAGAGTCAAAGCATCAGGTAGCATACCATTCAAGCTCAAGTCAATTGGAGATGTATTAAGGAATAGAGTCACCTCATGTTGTATAGCCTTAGCTCGAGCTCTTGTCATTAGACCACTTGGTTTTTGAGGTGGACTTGGTGAGCTTGAGTGAGTTGTGGGGTCTTCACCCTTGGTGCAGGTGATGTCCGCATCATTCCCCCCGTCTTGAAAAGGAGCCATCCTCGACTCGAGCTCTTCATCTCCATAGAAGGGTGATAAATCGGAGATGTTGAAGGTATTGCTCACCGAGTACTTGGATGATGGGAGGTCAATTTTGTAGGCGTTGTCACCAATATGTTGAAGTACTTGGAAAGGTCCATCCCCGCGAGGCATAAGCTTGGACTTGCGTTCCTCGGGAAGGCACTCCTTGCAAAGATGAACCCACACAAGATCACCGGGTTCAAACACCATCTTCTTTTTGTGCTTGTTGACCTTGTCGACGTGTCGATGGACGTGTTGCTCAATCGTGTCCCTTGTCGCCTCATGGAGTTTCTTGATGAAAGTGGCTCTCTTGGAGGCATCCATATTCACGCACTCTTGTAATGGTAGTGGAAGAAGGTCGAGGGGTGTAGAGGGGTTGAAGCCATACACCACCTCGAACGGGCACATGTGCGTGGTGGAATGTGCCGCGCGGTTGTAAGCGAACTCCACATGAGGGATGCATTCCTCCCACTCCCGCAAATTCTTCTTGATCATGGCTCAGAGGAGTGTCGAGAGGGTGCGGTTGACGCCCTCAGTTTGCCCGTCGGTTTGTGGGTGGCAAGTTGTTGAGAAGAGAAGTTTGACTCCCAACTTGGCCCACAATGTCTTCCAAAAATAGCTTAGGAACTTGACATCGTGGTCGGAGACGATGGTCTTGGGCACATCGTGAAGCCTCACAATTTCCCTGAAAAATAAAGTAGCAACATATGAAGCATCATCGGTCTTGTGGCATGGAATGAAATGAGCCATTTTTGAGAATCTGTCCACAACCACAAATATGGAATCCCCGTCTTGGTCCTCCGCAATCCTAAAACAAAATCCATGCTAATATCCTCCCAAGGTGCACTAGGAACGGGAAGTGGGGTGTAAAGACCATGAGGGTTGAGTTTGGACTTAGCTTTGTGGCATGTAATGCACCGTTGAACGAATCTCTCCACATCTCTTCGCATCTTCGACCAATAGTAGTGGTTAGAAAGCATCAAGTAGGTCTTATCTCTCCCAAAGTGCCCCATCAAGCCGCCACCATGTGATTTCTGCAAAACTAGCAAACGCATGGACAACTCGGGGATCCATAGTTTGTTAGCTCGAAAGAGAAAGCCCTCATGCACATGATATTTTTCCCAACCCTTCCCTTCTTTACAATTAGCAAAAGGAGTAGCGAATTCAGGGTCATTAGCATATAGATCTTTCAAACATTCTAAACTCATCACTTTAACTTCAAGTTGATTCAAAAGGGTCATTTTGCGGGAAAGAGCATCCGCCACAACATTTTCTTTACCTTTTTTGTATTTGACTACATAAGGAAAAGTTTCAATGAATTTGACCCATTTTGCATGCCTACGGTTCAATTTAGCTTGGCCCCTAAGGATTTGTGATCGGAATAAATAACAAACTCTTTTAGCCAAAGATAGTGTTGCCATACTCAAGAACACGAACCAAGGCTTACAACTCTTTATCATAAACCGGGTAATTAAGTTGAGCACCATTCAATTTCTTGCTAAAGTAAGCGACCGGTTTTACCCTCTTGCATGAGCACACCCCCTATACCGATCCCACTAGCATCACATTCAACTTCAAAAGTTTAGTGAAATCCGGTAAAGCAAGCAAGGGTGCCTTGGTTAGGCGTTTCTTTAATTCTTGAAAAGCATTTTCTTGAGATTGCCCCCACACAAAAAGAACATTCTTCCTAGTCAATTCATTCAAAGGAGAAGCAATAGCACTAAAGTTTTTGACAAAACGACGGTAAAAACTTGCTAAGCCATGGAAGCTACGCACTTGACTCACATTGATAGGGTAGGCTAATTTTTAATTGCTTCGATTTTGGACTCATCTACCTCTATGCCATGAGTAGAAACAACAAAGCCTAGAAACACAAGTTTTTCCGTACAAAAAATGCATTTATCAAAATTAGCAAACAAGCGTTCATCTCTAAGCACTAGTAGAACTTGCTTAATGTGGGTAACATGATCATGCAAAGTTCTACTATATATGAGAATGTCATCGAAGTAGACTACCATAAATATACTAATGAATTGGCGTAAGACATGATTCATTAGGCGCATGAAAGTGCTAGGAGCATTGGATAAACCAAAAGGCATGACAAGCCACTCATACAAGCCAAATTTCGTTTTGAAAGCAGTTTTCCATTCATCGCCCTCACCCATTCGTATTTGGTGATAGCCACTCTTCAAATCAATTTTAGAGAAAATAATTGCACCACTAAGCTCATCAAGCATATCATCTAAACGAGGAATGGGATGACGATAATGCACGGTAATATTATTGATGGCTCGACAATCAACACACATGCGCCAAGATCCGTCCTTTTTGGGGACAAGAATAACAGGGACGGCGCAAGGGCTTAAGCTTTCGCGAACATACCCCTTATCAAGTAGCCCCTGTACTTGATGTTGAATTTCCTTGGTCTCCTCGGGGTTGGCGCGGTAAGGTGGCCGGTTGGGAAGTGGCGCTCCCGGAATGAGGTCGATGCGGTGCTCGATGCCTCGAATGGGTAGAAGCCCTGCCAGAATCTCATCGGGAAAGACATCCTCGAACTCCTGCAAAACACGAGACATAGCTAGAGGAAGCGGGGGTAAATCATTAGTCAAAGCAACTACATCTTTGTACACACGTACAAAGTGTAGTGTAGGTGGGTCACTCCTCACTCCTCTCATCTCGGATTTGGTGGCTAGCATCACTAAGCCTCTACTCTCTTCCTTGCTCTTTTCTCTCATTTTGGGCTTGTGGCACTCACTCACCGATTTATGGAAATCACTCAAGGTTGTGCTCTCTCGCTCACTTCTCTTCTTTTCTTCTTGAAGCCTTGCCAACTTTGAGCATTGTCGGTGATGATTTGGCTTGGTGTCATGGGACGAAGCACATACTCCTTATGGTGCCACCGAAAGATGTACTCATTGGTGTGGCCGTCGTGGCACGCCGCTCGGTCATATTGCCATGGGCGGCTCAAAAGGAGATGGCACATCGTCATGGGTACCATATCACACTCCACCGTGTCTTGATAGACTCTAATCTTGAAGGAGACTTGCACCATGTGTTGTATCTTGATGGTGCCACTATCGCTCAACCATTCCACATGGTAGGACGTGGATGCTTCTTGTACTTCAAGCCTAGCTTGGCACAGAGTTCGTGACTCGCCAAATTGTGGCAACTCCCACCATCGATGATGACCTTGATGGTTTTGCTGTCGATTGCAGCCTTAGTTTGGAAAAGATTGCACCTTTGTTCGGGTTCATGTTGAAGCTGGACGGTGAGGATCTTCTTGGTGACGACGAGGGATGGTCCTACCTCAGTCTCGCAATAGATTCGTTCTTGTCCATCTTCATATTCTCCTTCTTGCTCAAGCCTTGCTACTTCATGGATGGCATCAATCTCGCCTTTGCTTGCACACTCATACTCGCCTTCTTCGGTCATCAACATAACACGTGCATTGGGGCACTCTCTTTGCATGTGACCACGCCCTTGACACTTGAAGCACATGATGTCACGAGTCTTGCCCGTGGAAGCCATTGAAGAAGCATTGCTTCGAGCTGGTGCACCCTTTGAGGAAGAGGTGGTAGGATGGCTTGTGTTTAACCATTGAGGCACGCTTGTACTTCCACATCCCACATGACTTTCTGTCTTGGTTGATGTAGCCCTTGGAGCAAACTTTGCACTCGGAGTGGGGCAAGGAGCATCCGCCGTGGGGCGCGAGGTGTAGGGAGTGGGCGTGAGCTATATGCGGATGATTTGGAGTAGCGAGCATCCTCTTGCACCTGGCGCCCTACCTTGATAGCTTGATGCACTAACTCCACAACTATATTGTAGGGTTGATAGTCGACGATGCGCTTTATTGGGTGGTTCAATCCGGCCAAAAATTGTGCCATTATTTGCTCTTCAGTCTCTTGGACATTAGCTCGGATCAAGACGGTCTCTATTTCCTTGAAGTATTCTTCAACTGTCCGACTGCCTTGTTTGAGATCTTGAAGTTTCTTGAAGAGATCTCGCTTATAGTACTTGGGCACAAAATGGGCCCGCATTTCTCTCTTCATCTCTGTCCAGGACATGATAGGTGGTTCCCCATGGTCGCCTCATTGACTTTGCACTTGTTCCCACCAAATGAGTGCATATCCATTGAACTCAAGGGAGGCCATGGCAACCTTCTTCTCTTTGGAGTAATTGTGCATCCGAAAGACCTTGTACACTTTGAGCTCCCATGTGAGGTACTCCTCGGGATCAATGGCATCATCGGAGAACTTGGGCATTGTGAACTTGAGCTTGCCAAACTTTTCCTCCCCATCTCCTTGTTGACCCCTCTGCCGATGGTCTGTACCTTCATCATGGTAATTCCGTCTTCGGAACCCTAGGTCTCTATCTGGATGCCTTTGCTGTCTTGGTTCACTTGGTTGATGAAAGCTTGGACCTCCTTCTGATGCACTTCCTTCATTCTCATCATGCCCATGGTGGCTCCTTGATCGCCCTTGATTGTGTGACCCATGAGTTGGAGCTCGGGCTCTTGACAAAGCGAGAGGTGCTCGGTGTCTTGCGGTTCCTCGAGCTTGAGCACGCCGTGCCACCATCTTGGCATCGGTCTCATCGAGAGGCTCTTCTTCATCAATCTCTGCTTCTGGAACTCGGCCTCAAAGTGCTTGAACAACTTCCTACACAATGCTTGTCTTCATAGCTTCCATTTGTCGAGTCATGTCGTGCCTCAAATTGCCCACGATGTCGTGGAGGCTCCGTTGGAGGGCCAATTGTTGCCCTTGAGTCAAATAGTCTTCATTGCCACTAGCTCCGTGTGATCCTTCCCTAGACATGATTAGCAAAACACAAATATATGTGGAATATGTGGAAACTAGAACTCTCTCACCTCACTCACCTCAATAGTCCTTGCCTCCTTGGATTGAAGGATCGAAGGGCTATGGAGGGTAAAAGTGACCCTCAAGAGTAGGTTGAAGAAGTTCCAAGTCCCAAACACTATCTCATTCAAAAGCTTATATAGATCTCGAAAAGGATTAGCACAACGCACACACTAAGCAATTGGATAATGAGATATTGTAAAGATTAGTAGTAATCCATACTAGAGACAATGCAATAAGAGTTGATCTCAAAGGATTTAAGCGAAGCACAAGACAACTCACACACAAAGATATTGTGATTTGTGCAACCAAGAAATGAGCTAAAACAAGATTGTTCCTAGCGAAAACTAGAAGCTCACATTGCACAAATACTAGAAAGACGCTAGCTCGATTGCAACTTTGTAGGGTAAAAGATCTGTACACTTGACTACTCTCCCTATTTAGATTTCTTTTCAAGCTTGCATTTTCCCTACAAGAGGTTTAATGGCATTTGCATGTTTCTTTCTTTCTCTCCTTTTTTATTTTTTTATTTTGATTGATTCTTCTTCCTCTTTTTCTTTATGCCAAGATCTTATAAGACTAACGTTTTTGATGGCTTGGGAAAGATGTTCTAAGTAGCACAAGCGTACAAGACCCTAGCAATCATCGATGAGCTAGTTTTAATAGGATCGCAGTTTTCGGAAAGGAAGGATTGGCTCACAAAGAAAAGGGCAAGAAAGATGGGTTTTCGATGATTATACCTTGCTTGTGGAGATTGGTGTAGGTGCGAATGACCTAGAGCTTGTCGTTATCTTCGCAACGAGTCCAAGATCACCCCAAACGAAGGTTGGAGGCAAAGTTTGTGACCAAAATGAGGTTTGCTGCAGTCTGGAATTGGACTGTTTGGAGATTCCGGATAAGCTTGTCCGGACACTTTGGGGCAGGCCGGTGATTCCAGGGTAGATTTTCCGGATACTCCGGGGTACCTGGGATGTTCCAGATCTGAACAGGGACGGACCGAAAAACAACAAATCGGAGAGGAGATTTGGAAAATAGGCCAAGGTAACGCAATAGGAGGTTAGATCAATAAGTAAAGCAACGATCTAGTGGATCAAAACCAACCAAAGCTCACCCAAAACTCTGAATTGCATCTAGATTTCCAATAGGGCTCCTTTTGTGGGGTTTTCGAAATAGGCAAGAAAAACCAAAACAAAACTAGAAATTGGGGGTAGAGAAAAGAGAGGATACAAATCCAAACCGTGGCAACCTAGAGCTCTGATACCAAGTTGATACGGTGCCTCCTGATTTTCACGGATTGGATTGATAACTAGGAAAGCCTAAATGGAATACCCACCCCAACAACAAACTCCAATGAGAAAGCATTTGGGAACTAAGAAACCAAGTCAACAATCCTCTTGATTGAATGCCACGATTACCACTCGGAGGCACGCGCCGGTCCTTACAATCCACAAGAGAAAGCAAGGCCTAAGGTGGAAACCCTAATCTAGAGGGTTGAACCCTAGATTAGGAGCTAAGCTTAACTTTAGTCTAAACAACAAGTCTAAACCTAAGTAGGGTTTGGGTATGGGTATTTATAGTCCTAACCCCATAACCCTTAAAGGATAAGCCAACTCATTACATGGGCCTCGGCCCGTTACTGTGCGCAGACAGTGTGCCCGGACATTCCGGGGTACCTTCCCGAAATGTCCGGACGTGTTGATCAATGTACGTTCGGAGGATTGGAGCTGACACTCCGGGTAGAGGACGTCCGGAGACTTTCGGGCTGATGCCCGAAATGTCCGGATGTGGAGCTAGAACACGGTGCTCTCAGGTACCCCTCCGGAATGTCCGGGATAGGTACCGGAGTGTCCGGGTACCATCCCAAGAGGAGCTCTTTGACTTGTGCATCCGGAGTATCCGGGCCAATGCCTCCGGAATGTCTGGACACATATTCCAGGCAGCCCGGGCTCTTCCTCCACTTGGTTTCGCTCCACTTCGTTGACCCTTCATACCTGAGCAAGCATAGAGTTAAAGCATTAGGTAGCATACCATTCAAGCTCAAGTCAATTGGAGATGTATCAAGGAATAGAGTCACCTCATGTTGTATAGCCTTAGCTTGAGCTCTTGTCATTGGACCACTTGGTTTTGGAGGTGGACTTGGTGAGCTAGAGTGAGTTGTGGGGTCTTCACCCTTGGTGCAGGTGACGTCCGCATCAGGCATGGTGCTTCTATGTTCTTTGGTTCTCTTCCCCTATTCGTGACGCGAGACCTTCTGTATCCATAGAAAAACTCGTGCAGGGGAACTCGTAAGGATGAAATGGATCTACTCATGAGGGGTGCCAGCTGAGCACCTAGTGGGCCACGTGGCAGGCTAGGGTGGCAAGCTTGATTTTCTGATTTTTATGGTGTTTTCCCTATGTACACAAAATAAGAGAGAAAATTCAGTAGTCTGACAGTTTATTAAATAATGCAAAAAGTCAATAAAAATATATAATGGGATACTAGGAAAATATATTATCAATACTAGGAAAAAAATATCATCAAATCGAGTAAATATGATACATTTTTGACATATCACCACTCCAAGGAGAGGACCTCACATCTCTGTTATGAGTGGAATGACAAGTTAGACAACGCTATACTGAGCAAGATAATTATTTAAAAACCCATAAATTAACAGCTTTGGACTGCTACAATGGTCATAGACTATGAGAATTATACCAACATGGGGGACTTCACGCATGTGGCAAGAGTTGATGCTAAGAAACAATGAAAAATGAATTACTTCCATTTCTTTGATTGAAGCATTAGTGCTATGGCTTATACTAAATTTTATAAAACTGAGCAATTACAACCTTATATGTGTACAATCTATTTCCCTTTGAGCTTGCAGGTCAAAATATGGATATGCTTTCGGAGTTTGATATTCCGTGGTGAGTTAGATTGTATATGCAACAAATGAGCAATCTTCCTTTCCTTGGTCAAGGACGAGCATGGTTTAAGCTTGGGGTGGTTGATGCGTCCAAAATAGATCAGGGAAGATCTATTTGATGGAGAGGGCTCATCACCAAGAGGTAGCCGGTCCTATTAGTTCAAGCATCCCATCTACATCGACCAAGAACACATCTCCAACACCTCCTCCATGTGATACAAGCAAGGGGAAGAAGGATGATCCGCTTGAAGACCAGCGCTAGCACTACACCACATGTACCAGCTACCACCTTGATGAACTAGCCTAGCAAGTGCACCTCCCTTAAATATTCCTAACATTATCAAACCAGGAGGCAAAGGAATCATGGAGACTTTCAAGCAACCTCTTATCGCTTTCATGGTATTTTTCTGATGTGCCGACTTTAACTACGGATGTCACTGTAGCTTGACCTAAAATTAACGAGTTGTTGCTTGTGAAAAAAACCTAAAACTATTATTAAAAAATTGGAGAGCGATGATATATTCGTATGGTGATGGTAGGCCTTTGATAGGCATTCACTTGCAGCTGCGAATATTTGGTGTTCGGGCATATAATAAGAAAATAATGTTCTATGCTTCAATGATAAATAAGAATATGTGATAAAGTGGGGACATGTCCATATAACATCTATGTCGACATTAATCGTCTCATAGAATTTATTGTCCAACCTAGGTGCCAAGATCTACACGGTTCACCAAGATTATTATCGTACAAATTAACGGACCAGCACCTGGACTCCCTAGAAACTCATTGTCAGGTCACTCCCTTCACCTTTCTACCATTGGTTTCAGAGCTCCGTCAAACTCATCTATATCATTTGCCTTTACCTCGATCGGTCATCATATCATTGGGTACCTGTTGAGTCCTAGACTGAGGCAGGACGAGGAAACAATATATATGTAGAAATAGCAAAGATTCATAACATCGATCAAATCATAAACATTCAAAGAGCTGCACGGCTACGCCTCCACCCATAGCTTAAGAGCACTACACACACATGCTTGCAAATGCCATGAAAAAAATAATAGATTGCAAAAAACATAGATTACAATGGAGAAAAATATTTAAATAGAAATGCTTAAAACTATCTTACAATCTTGCTTCATGGCAATTGAAGAATGGGGAGTACAAGGATCTAAACTATGGTAGCTATGGAGATAGTGATGGTGATGGCGGCTAGGGTTTGATGATGGTGGTGGCATGTCGTGTTGGGGTGGTTCTTCTCTCTCCTTTCTTTCTCCCTTCACCTTGCTGCCTTCTCCACCTTAAATAAGCTTGGTAGGTTTTCGAAGGGTTTGCAATGCATTGGTAGAGAATTTCACAGGGCCGTCTTCACGAAAGTTGTTCCATTTGATTTGGCGGATGCTTCCATGCCTAGTATGCACGAGCTGGCCCATACCACATATTGTGTAACCTTCTGGAGTCTTCGAATGGCGTATGGTTTCTTGGAGGTTGCTCTTAGTGACGAGTAGTTTCCATATATGGTGAGATTTCCTCCCCTTTCCCATTATTCCTCGGCACATTGACCAAAAATAGTGGATTTGTACAATCAGGCAATTAAATAGTGGTTAAGCAATAATTAATGGGATAATTTTGAGAATATCAGGATTAAACTCAAGTAAAAGATGAGTCTAAAATAGACCGATCATGCCTCCGTCTCTTCCTTCATTGGTGGCGACCGCCATCTTCATCTCTATATTCTCATCTATTACCTTTTATAAGATTAAACATGCTGACAATTGCAATGATCTATTTTAATTTGTTGTCTTGAATCACATGCATGAGTGGCTATTTTGGTTCTACATTGAGGTATGATCTAGCATGAACTAGGCATAGTGGCACCATCTTAATCTATTATGCAAACTCTATGGTACACTTAATGCTTATGTTAGGAGGAGTCCTTTATTATGATGTTGTGAGTAACTTCCACAGATAGATGGTATTCTTGAACTTTTTAGTCCATAATATATTATTAGAAGTTCCAAGCAAACAATTCCATTGCAAGTGTGGAGTTAGGCAAGGGGATCCTATTTCCCCTTGGCTTTTTGTTCTTGCTGCTAACCTTCTACAGTCCGTTGTTAATGATGCCTGTCACAAGGGTTTATTGGACCTCCCCCACCCCCGGCATAGTTCGTTGGTGTTCAATATGCAGATGACACCTTGATTTTCTTGCTAGCTTGTCCGCAACAACTGACCCATTTGAAGCTGCTCCTTCATCATTTTTCTATTTCAACAGGCTTAAAGGTCAATTTTGACAAATCCATGTTGATTCTCTTAAATGTCCTGGATGTTCAAGTTGATGCTCTTCTGGCTGCCTTTGGTTGTATGCGTGGTTCTCTCCCTTTTACATACCTTGGCCTTCCTCTTGGCACCACCAAGCCACGGATTCAAGACTTTACACCCCTTCTTGATAAGGTGGAAAGACATTGAAGTGCCATCTCCTCCCTTCTTTCTTATGGTGGCAAACTTCAGTTGGTTAACTCTGTCTTATCTTCTCTGCCCACCTACTGCATGTGCACTCTAGAACTTTCGGTTGCAGTCATCAAGAGTATTGATCGCGCTAGACGTCATTGTCTGTGGAGTGTACCCAAGAATGCAGTCACCACACAATCCTTGGTAGCTTCGGATTTGCTATGTAAGCCAAAACAGAAGGGTGGTCTTGGGGTCATCAATTTACAGCTCCACAATCAGGCTCTACTCACCAAGCATTTGCATAAGTTCTTTAACAACATTGATGTTCCATGGGTTAGCCTAATCTGACCGACTTACTACCAGCACACCACTCCTCAAGGGTCTAGGCCCCAAGGTTCCTTTTGGTGGAAGGACATTATGAAACTTACTAAAATCTACTGTCAGATTACTACTTGTGAAGTCCGAAATGGTCGATCAGTTCTCCTTTGGGAAGACACATGGAATGGCTCTTGTCTATGCAACCGGTTGCCTCACTTATTCTCTTTTGTCAAAGATCCTCAGATGACTATTGCAACTGCACTTCAGTCTGAGAGTCTTCATGCGCTCTTCCAGTTGCCTCTTTCAGAAGAAGCTTATGTTGAATTCCAGATTTTAACCTCCTCCCTTCATAGTTTGGCTTTCGCCCTAGATTCGTTAAACTGCTGGAAATATATCTAGAACTCCAGTATCTACTCCTCACGAAGACTTTACTCCCTCTTCTTCCAGCACAACCAATCTTCGGTGCAATTCCAATGGATTTGAAAATCCAAGTGTATGCTCATGCATAAGGTCTTTGCTTGGCTCCTTCTCATGGATGGATTGAACACTCGTTCCATGCTCTGACTAAACAGATGGCTCTCCCCTCTGGTTATAATTGTGTTCTTTGTATCCAACCTTTCGAGGAGAGCACCTTTCATCTTTTTTTAGCAGGGCAATTTAGTCAGCGATATTGGAACTATCTCTAGGTTGATTGGGGCCCTCCGGCCTCTCTACATGATATGCTTCATCACGCTAAACAGGACTTCCAGAAGCCTTTCTTCATGGAGATTCTATCTCTTGTAGCTTGGAACATCTGGAAACAGATAAATACCCAAATCTTTGAAAATCAACGACCTTCCTTTCATTGTTGGTGACAAGATTTTAAAACTGACTCCTGTTTGCTTATGCATCGAGTCTTAAAGGAACATCAACCCCTTTTATCATCATGGCTTAGTTCTTTACATTAGCTCTTGTTTTATTTTTCTCCTTTTTCACGTATATATCCCCCTGTCATATCCCTTTGTACATATGTATTGATACATATATATATATATATATATATATATATATATATATATATATATATATATACCGTAGGGGCCTCCCCTACTGTTTTGATGTCAAAAAAATATATTATCAGGAGTGTCACGTGTCACCGTGATGTGAGGCCGGGACTGTAGTTAGTACACACTTGGGGTGACAGACCATGGTCAACCACAGAGGATCGTTTATTTGTGTAAGGAGTAATGGCTATCCGTAAAGCTTATTGCATTGCTCCGATCTATAGGGTCTTAATTTGGGACATCTACAGACAAATGGCAAGTCGCAAAGCCGAGAGGCATGTGTCAACTTTTGGGAAGCTGCCTGTGGAATTAGTATCGCTACATAATTACCTTGCTACTGTTAGTGAAATTAAGAACCTAGACTCGCATCTCCTTTTTAGTTATACAATTACATATTCCTAGTTTCTTTTATTTTTAGAATTTTATTTTAGTTTACTTTTGATCGTAGTTTAGTTTTTTAGTCTCGTTAATTTGATATCTTGTCTTAGCAATAGTAGAGTAGACTATTTCTGAACTACCGTTCAGATGCAATGAGAACTTTATTAAGTAGTTACAGAGAAGGTGATAGCTATCTTTTACTTCGGAGCGTAGATAAAACATTACTAAAACTGATACAAGAATTCTGTGCACCTGCGGATCATCAGCATCTTGATTTCGGTTTGGCAACCAAACAACCCCGTAATCCACTCTGTCTAGTCATCGTACGTACAGACAAGGCTAAAATTATCACTGTTGAATTACTTGAGTTTGAGATATAGCGTCTTCTAAGAGATGCTCATAAAACAACACTAGTGGCGTGGAAGAATGTCCGATGAGAATACCGAGAAATCTATTTTACACGAAGAGCTTTTCTTCCCGCTTCTGATTTTTTTCCATCCTTCCCTTCTTTGCATATTTACAATCTGATTTGGTTTGACCGCAATGAACAGAATGTGAATATCTCCTGGCATATTGTGACTTATGAGTCCAGGGTATATATGGTGAGAACTTTCAGATCGATAACTGCGCAGTCCATGTAAGGAATTGCACGCGCATCAATCGGGCTAAACAAACTGATGAAATTCTAAAAAAATAGAGAAACTAATGTCAATATATTTTGGAAAAATCCCAAATTATGTATGTTAATGGTTTTAGAGTAAGAAAGCTCTCAGTTTTCAAAATTTTAATTTATTCTTGCACTATTGTTAACTATTAATTTACATATAATGAGTTCACGCTAATCCCCACTAGTATCCTTGGTAATAAAATACAGGAAAATATAAATTTTAACTCTCAACTCTCTCTTAAGCACTTCTACAAAACCGGAGATTTTGACACCATAGTTCTACCAAGACGAACCATATGACCCTTGGAGCAAATCCACACCAATCCGTATCACATATGGCACTAACATGGATGCGGAGATCTTGTGCTGACATGGCATCCTAACAAAATCAGCGAATAAAAGGATTGTGGAGACGCGACAAGGAGCCCTTAGGGCCCCTTCTAGACAGCTTGTAGCCTGGCTTATGGCTCCAGGAAGTTAAAGCTGTCTAGAAAGGAAAACTTAAGAGCAGTTGTTTCCAGATTCCTATTGGTAGTTAGAAGCCTCAAAATAGAGACTTCCCGATCTTTTCAAACTCCACCTTACGAAACTGCCCTCGAAGTTCGGTTATATTTACCCACAAATACCACTACTGTATAAATCCAACCCTTAGATTTTTTTCCTCCTATTATCCCCAATCCCGAGCCACCTCTCCCCATCTTGGAGGACATGTCTCCTCTCCCCATCTCTCACTTCTGCCTTGCCCCATCTCACCGTCGCCCTCCTCGCACCCTGATGCCCATGCCGGCGCCGGTGCACACCCATCTGAGCCACACGCTCCCTCCTTCCTCCCGTTGACCGCGCCGCGAAGCTCCGCCTGCCGATCGTGCCGCTAACGTCCGCCCACCAATCTCCGCCCGACAACCTCCGCACGCCGACCACGCGGCTGACGTCCGCCCGCCGGCTGCTCCGATGACCTCCGCTGCCGCCTGCTGCACTATCTTCTGCTGACCGCCGGCCCCAACACCCCAGCCGCCTCCTGCTGCTCTAGATCTGCCCGCCCCAGGTCGCCGTTGCCTCTAAGCTCCGATGCTCTCGCTCTCCTCTCCTTCCTCACCCACGTCCTCGCCTCCTATCTGCACAACCGTCACTCCAACTACCGCCATCCTCCTTCCTCAGGTAGCAGGGCGGCGTGACGCGCCACTGACCTCCGCGCTCTATGCTGTCAGGGTCAAATCCAGCCCGCTCCACTCCTCCCTACCCTCGATTCCCCTCACCGGCTTCACCCTGCCGTGGCCCCCCACAGTCCCATCCGCACCGTCCACAGCTCGGATAGGTTGATGTTCGCACTGTTGCGAATGGTGCTAATCATGCTCATCATTCTTGTCGGCCGCTTCACATTCTGGACAGGTTGATGTTCACAATGTTGCGAATGGTGCTTGATATCATCAACTTTTTTTTTAGAAATTTGATATCATCAACTCGTAATTGGTTAGTGTATGGTAGTTGATCTGTACAATCCTAGCATAAGTTTAGTGCATCTTGGGTACTAAATTTTGGTTAAAGAGTCTTATCAAATTGATATAGTTAAACGTGTTATTTTGTTGAAGCTTTTATCAATTGTATATATTATGTGGTTTGCTCCAGTCACTGAAACAAAGTGTGGCTTTGTTTACTCAAGAATGAGGTAAAGCTCCAGATTGGTCAGGCAACTGGATGGCCAAAGTTGACCAAGCATTGCTCTTATTATCCCTTTTGTGTTACCAATCTCCTGTTGGGGGTTGCTTTCTAGGGATGTTTTGGTTTTTGTTTTGATTCACTAATATAGAACAAGTCATCGTACACAGTTACAAAATGTCATTGCATACGGTTCTAGCGCCTGTCACCACTGGCCGGTCACTGATGTGAGGGGCACATCACACACGGTTGAAGAGCCATATGCGATGATAGGCACATCGCATAAGGTTGGGCATTCTGGCCCATGTGCGATTAGTATCCACATCGCACAAGCACAATCCTCCAGACCGTGTGTTAACTGGCCACATCGCACATGGTTGAGGACGCCAAACCGTGTGTGATGCTTGGCACATTGCACACGGCCATGCAACAATAACAACAACAACAATTCATCTGGCAACAATATAATTTCACATAATTCATTCATTAGCCACATTCACAAAATTCATTCATCAGCCATATATATAGATTCATCCATCAGCCAAATACACATATTTCATCCAAACACAAATAAAACAGATCGGGATTTTGATCACATAGATTTCACAGCTGACATATATAAGCAAATTGAATATCAGTTCATAGCCATTCACAGCTACATAAGCATAAGTTCACAGCCAACGTTAGCATAAGTTTGGAGCCATATCTAACAAGGTTCATAGCTATCACAAAGAAAATAAAGACCTCACAATCAAGGTGATCTGATTGTCCCTTTTCTAGTATGACATGCGAGATGAAGTAGTAGGCAAACTGTTCTCTAACTTCGACAATCTCGGCATAACTCAATGCTTTTTCATCCATCAAATTCAAAATCTACACAAAATAATTAAATGCAGATTTGGCTGCATATAGGTAAAAAGTAAAATATTGAGTCTTATATACTAGCAACCGTAGGAGGCCAGTAATGTCTTTTGTCCTCGAACTCGGGATGACCCTCAACATTTGCTTACAAATGTAAAAAGCACAAAAGTTGGTTCCTAATGGATGTTGATTACATTGAAAAGTTGTTGAGAATTACGGCATTAATTTGAGTATTAACTGGTACTTAGGAGGAATATTGTAGTAATTGTTACCTTAAAGACGTCAGCCCCGTGTTGCAATACCAACTAGTTTCCCTTTGGTGAGCACCTCCCTCCACACTTGATGTACTCGGTGAAAGCACTATCCAAGAATTTGTGAATCGCCGAGTAGTCATGAGGTGACACACGGAGGGAATCAAGGTGGATGGCTTTGCTCCATTTAGGTATGATGATAATTAAGATCCAATGTTCTTTGCAAAAAAGGAAATCACAATCCGTGTGGAATGATGGCAATGGAGGTACAGTTAATGTATAAAAACACACTTACCCCTAGTTGTATGGAAGTAGAATGAAAATTTTGTTCTGTTGAGCCATCAACGCCTCGACAACATAATTGTAGACCCTTTCCCTATTCCCGTCGATTTGTTGCTTCGAGACCAATTGTGGGTCCAAGAAACCCACTGGTTCTTTCTGTGCTTTGCATTAGGTGATCATGTGCCTAAGCATAGGAAAGAAAAGAGTTATCATTTAGGAAACAAAAGAGAGTTGCTTGAATGTGGAATTTCTTTGTAAAATACTTACAATGTGAAGCATCTCATGAGGGAGGAATCGAGCATATCCAGGTTGAAGAGGAGGAACATGTCCTCGAAGCCCACCATGCAACAATTATCAAAATCATGAAGGAAATGTTCCTTGCAGAACATGGGAAGGCTCATCTCGCCTGCTTTAGATAGATTCATATAGCGTTCATGTAGCTTTTGGCAAAATAAACCTACCACCGCTAGGTCTCAGGGGAGAAGTAATGGCTCTTCTTTCTAGTACTTGTGTGTGAGCTCCGCTGGGGGGAACATTTGGTAAAATTCTTCGTTGCTTAACCCCATCCCCTTGTCCTTGCCCTTGCCCTTCGGCGGCGCTCTCGTACTCTTAGTCTTCCCTAGGGGGGCAGTGGCAGTAAGTCAAGAATTGGTGGTGTCAGAAGCACCAGTGCTAGCTTGGGTGACTCTTGAGCTGGTGGGTTGGAAGGCGGCTCGGATCGTGTGCTCATGAGGAGTTGGGGTGAGCAGAGCGGCTCAGATGCAGGAGCCAATATATTGTGGGGAAGCAGTAGGCGGTGGTGATGTGAACTGCAGAAGGAGTATGTCCTTCTTGGGCCACTGGATGAATGACATCTCTGCCTCTTTCAAGGTCTGGTGTTCGGCATCCTTGCTTATGTGAAATAATGGGAGGCTCTGGAAGCCAGGCTCGATTTTATTGATAGTGCACCTCGCACACCCAGGCTTTATCAGTACACCGTGCACCGTAGCTCCCTCAGCCAGTGGATGAACCAACCCGTGAGCTGCCACCAACAGAAAAGCCATGTGCGCTGTTGGCACTTGTAGCTTGCACTTCGTCGGTCCTGTGATAACATCAATAGGAGACCTAGTTGTATCAAGAAGGCTTTCAACCCCATCGGGAGCTGATGCACAGCTACTCCTGCGTGCACCAGGGCTTGGGTGTGCAGGAGGTTCAAGCACTTGTGCTCTGTACCTCTCCTCCCACACAACTCTTTCTTTTGCCAGCTTTCCTCCATCATGCCGGCAAATTGAGCGAATAGTTCTTGTTTCATCTGCTCTTTATTCTGCTCCGTCTTGCCCTTTTCCTCGCATGCATCGCCTCCTCATCGTGTGGGAAGGCCTTCCTATTGCCAACGTTAGTCCCTATCGCCCGAGAACGACCTAAGGGCTCCTTGGTTCCCAAAGCGGCCGTGAGAATGTCATTAGACCCATGGTGTTGAAACAAGCCTTGCGAAACCTGAACATTCAGCTCTTTCTACAAATAAAACCTAGAATTAGTATGTACGTAAGCATTGTGGTAATTATTTACTGACTACTAAATGAGGTAGTCGCTCTTACCATAGATCGGTACACTTCTTGGTCTGCTGGGTTAGGCAACACAACCAGTTCTGACTCATCGGTTGTAGACCTCGCTCTCAAGAATTCTCTTACCCAATCTCCCCCAATATCAAGAAAAGTCATATCGACCCCCCAAAGGCGTAGGTTTTCATCCTCCTTTTCCCAAATCTTGTGCTTCCCATTGTATCTTTTGACCCTCATTCTATGGGGGTGTTTGTTCTTTGCGATTAGAGCCTTGCCCGCTTCACTCTTAGCTAGAAAATCCGGTGTTCACCGAATCTCTACAAATCTAGCCCACTGCTCGGGTTTAATGTGTGAATACTTTGGCAAGGGATCCTTATTTTCCTTCATAAATTTTTTGTGTAAGACGTACTTAAAATTCTGAAAAGCATCCTTTGCCTTAGAGAAGGCACATTCTTCCACCTACTTTTTCCATTGTGTCGGCACCCTAAAGTGTTTCATTATCTCGAGCACTATGACCTTGCGCTCCTCCTTACTAAATTTTTTCCAATCTTCCAAGTCAATCGGGACCATTTGCCTTACAACTACCCCGCACATTTTGGAACTTCTTTTTTGTTCTTTCTGGTTCTGTAGGAGCCCCACTTTTCTCATTGATCGCCTCCACTTGCCATACTCCTTTCGGCTTTTTGCTTGGTTTTCTAATTCCTGTTCCCTTTTCTACAAGTGCTTCGGTTTCTGGTTCAGTGGTCCCTTCCAGCTGTGATGATGAGTTTTCATCGAACTCTCTCACGGAAGTATCCGCCGATTCATTACCAGACATCATAGCTAAATAATAGGAGAATAAATAGCACAAATAATAACAAGTAAATCTAGGGTTAAATAATAATAGGAGAATAATAGCACAATAATAACAGGATTAGTCACAAAAAATAGCAAGAGAATAATAGCACAAATAATAATAGGATTAGCATAAATAATAATAGGATTAGTCACAAAAATCATAAGTGATAGTGATATACTAATTACGGCCTACATATCTAAAGCTAGGGGTATTTCAGATAAAATTTCAGCAGCACATCCCCACTGTTCTCCAAGTACATGTCTCGGCAACATGCCAAGAGGGGTGTGTATTCATAGAACAACAGGAAGAGGCTACCGAAATTCTATCCGGAATCTGCACTTGGCATGGAAACGAACCCAAACTACACATTCTCGGGCTGTCCAAAAAGCGTGGACAATTCGAAAGAGTGTATTCATAAATATGCATGTGCTACATATTTATGAACTAACTCTTTCAAACATGGGATGCATAGGGTTATGTGACTAGATGAATGTGCAATTGAAACACTGTTAATCTAACAGCTAATTGAGCAATAATAACACAATAAACCTAACAAGCTAATTAACAAATAATAAATTTCAAAAAATCATACTAGAAGATTCTACATGCTACATCATGAAAAGAGTTGTATTTTTTTATGTTGATTTGGTGCCCAAACTGGAAGTTGATTGCATGAGTGCACCACAGAGGGTGATCATATAGCATATGTTGCCATGATATACAAAGAGTGTGCCCAAACTGGATGGTTCCTGGTTCCATAAATTTTAATCTAGCACATATACATAGATAACTGGAAGTTGATTGCATGAGTGCACCACAGAAGTAATCATGGTTCCATATTATGAAATTTGCAAACATATGACTGCAATATTAACAAAGTTCATATTATGCCCCAGGTTGCAAAAACTATTGAAAAAATACTGTTAGATCAAAAATATAAGTGAAGGCTAGAATTAAGGTGAGTCTTCAATGAAAGGGTGCCATTAGGGTTTTTAATTGGGAATTATCCCTAATGTGCCACTGGATTTGAGGACAGGGAGAAAAACCTGTCGGGGAGCCTGGCGAGAAGGTGGCGCTTCGGGAGGGCGTCGTGGAGGCGCTCGGGGCCGGGGATGCAGCGCTCGGAGACTCGTGGACGGGGAGGCGGCGCTCGAGGACTTGTCAAAGGGAGGCGAAAGCGGAGGCGGCGGAAATTGGGGCGAGGCGACGCGTGCGAAGGCGAAATGTTTGGGTCAAATTTGTGATTGTGCGGGGTGACCTAACAGCTGACCCGCAACCCTTATGAACAAAGCACATCACACACGGTCATCTGGATACAACCATGTGCGATGTGACTCATATCGCATACGGGTATCTGGTTACGACCGTGTGCGATGTGGCTCACATTGCACACGGGTATCTGGCAAAAACTGTGTGATGCGACACACATTGCACACGGGTATCTGGCAAAGACCGTGTATGATGTGGCTCACATCGCACACGGGTCTCCAATTTGGAGTGTGTAAGATGTGTCTCACATCACAAATAGAGTATAGTGTTAGGAATGTGCGCGATGAGGTTTTTTCTTGTACACGGCTATATGCTGAAGGTTCTGATGCGTGCATTCTTTTAGCATCCTACTCTAGCTCAATTGGTAGTCTCTTAGCGTCTGTCTCCCATTGTTCAGAGTTCGATCCTCGGCCACCCCATTTTTTCAATAATTTTTATAACCTATACTTGACTAAAGGATTGTTATGTGCGCATCCTTCCAACAGCCTGTTCTAACTCAATTGGTAACATCGTAGCATCTGTCTCCTATGGTATTGAGTTCGATCCTCGGCAACCCTATTTTTTCAATAATTTTTATAACCTATAGTACATAGTTCATAAATCATATATAGTTCAAACAATTACATATTCAAAATGCATCTACAATTAAAATTTCCTCATCACTCCACTACACAATTTCCTTTGTACACTAGCCCATCGGAACGATCTTCTCGTAGGTAGCATGTTTCATCATGCTCTTCTTGCTCATCGACTCTTATGCGTTCTGCAATAGGTGGCAAGTCATTGAATTGATTGTATTCATCCTCGTCAACAACACTCCTATGATCCTCCTTTTTCCATACATCACTACATGGCAGTTCTTATGTGCGAGGTCTTCCACATAGAAAATTTGGGTAGCTTGGGAGGCTAAAACAAAGGGTTCATTTCTGTATCCCACTTTGCTAAGGTTGACATACATCGAGCCATAATTGTCAACTTGGACATGTCTGAGATCAACTCATTTGCACTTAAACAATGGAATCGAGAATGTCACATAGTCAAGCTCCCAAATCTCCTCTATGATCCCGTAATAAAATTCCTTCTTTCCATATGTATCTGGCTTCTACTCGGATAGAGCTACTCTGAAATGTGGTCTTCTCATCTCTATCCTTCATTTAGAACGTGTACCCATTTATGTCGTATGCTTGCCAAGTATGAACTCTAAATGATGGCCCTTTTGCCAACCACGTTAGCATGCCAACTGTCGACCATCGACGATATGGTTCTACAATCTTTGACTAAATGTCTGGTTGTACTTGTTCAAGATCCAACTGTATGTCACTTTGGGGAACTCTTGCCTTAGCTTGTTCACGTGTTCTTTGACATAAGGGGAAACAATTTTCATGTGATGCAAGGCAGTAAAATGGGCTATGTCAAATAAATGAGTATCCTTCCAACTGACATCTTTTCTAGATAGCCTTCCCTCATGGTGAGACGTAGGCACCCCAATTGGCTGTGAGTTCTGCATGTAATCGGTGCAAAACTCAACCACCTCCTTCGAGGTATAAGCTTCTACAATACTGGCCTCAGGCCGATACTAATTCCGAACATAGTGCTTGAGTATTCCCATGGACCACTCAAACGGATACATGCTGCATAGAAACACAGGCTCGCACATCTTTATCCCGTACATAAGGTGTGTAATAAGATGGACCATGACATCGAAGAACACAGGTGGGAAGAACATCTTAAGCTGGCATAGAGCCTTCATAACCTCCTCTTGCAGATCATCCAGTGTATTGGGATCTATGACCTTCTGAGAAATTGTGTTGAAGAAATCACACAGCCTCATGATTGCCTCTCAAACTTTTTTTGGCAGAATATTTCTGATTGCCACCGAGAGCATCTGTGTCATCATTAAATGGCAATCGTGTGATTTCATGCCAATTAGTTTCTTATCTTCCATCGAAACAAGACTCTTGATGTTTGTGCAATGACCAGAGGGAACTTGAGACTATATAGGAATTCCAAGAACTCAATTATTTCCTTCTTGGATAAAGTGTAACAAGCAGGTGGAAGATACGTCTAGCCTTTATCTTTCTTTACTGGAGTTAACTCTGGTCTGATGCCCAAATGGACCATATCCATTAGTGACTTGATGCCATCCTTCGTTTTGTCTTTTATGTTGAGTAACGTACCAAGGACGCTGGCACACACGTTCTTCTCGACGTGCATGACATCGATGCAGTGACATATGTCTAGATCCTTCCAATAAGGTAAGTCCCAGAAAACTAATTTCTTCTTCCGCACGCTCTTCTCACGGGGGGCATTTCTATCCCTTGCCAAGCACAACATTCATATCCTTGACCATCTCACTGACCTCATCGCTGGTAAAAGGCCTTGGTTTGGCACCTCTTTTTGTATTTTCATCGAACTGTTCCTCCATATTACGGTAAGGGTGATTTCTTCTTAAGAACCTCTGATGACGCATGTATATGGTTTTGCACGAGAACGGAAGCCAATCATGCATGGTATCATCTATGCATGTCACACATGCTTTGGCTCCCTTTGTAGTTTGCCTTGAAGCATTAGCAAGTGTTGGATAATCCTGGATGGTAAGGAGTAACAATGCACGTAAATCGAATGACTTATTTTGTACGCATCCCATACTTTTACCCCTTCCTCTTTCCATAATGTTTGTAGTTCTTCCACCAGTAGCCTGAGGTAAACGTCAATGTCATTGCTTGGTTGCTTTGGCCCTTGGATAAGCATCGACATCTTGATGTACTTCTTCTTCGTACCCAACTAAGGAGAAAGGTTATACATACACAGAAGCACGGGCCAAGTGCTGTGTTGTTGCTTATGTTGCCAAATGGATTCATTCCATTCGTACTCATTGCAAATCTTACATTCCTTAGGTCATCGCTGAAGGATGGGTACTTCACATCGATTCTTCTTCACTGGGCAGCATCAGCTAGGTGTCTCATCTTTCCATCATTCTTCCGTCCCTCCACATGCCAACGCATCAGCTTCACTTCCTTTGGGTTTACAAATAAATGCTTCAACCGAGGAATTACAGGCAAGTACCATACAACCTTGATAGGGACTCCCGTCTTGATCTCATCATCGGTCTTGTCATTGTCTTTTGCTAACTTACACTTGTATCGATGAGCTTTGCACACCAGACATGAATGAAAATCTTTGTACTCATTGCAATAAAGCATATAGTTGTTCATACATGCGTATATCTTCTATACTTCAAGTCTGGGAAAATCACCTTCTTGGCTCCATAGATGCTTTTTGGCAACTTATTTCATCTAGAAGCATGTCTATGAAAAGACCCAACATCTTTGCGAAGCTAGTGTTTGACCATCCGCTTTCTGCCTTCAATCTAATGAGGTCAAGTGTCGCTGACAACTTGGAGTGCTTTGCCTTGCAGTTTGGATACAATGGTTTCTTGGTGTCTTCCATCAAGCCCATCAATTCCCTATATTTTTCATCATCATGGTTGCTCTCGAAATCATGAATCATCTGTTGCAGATCTGGCATAGTAGTATCATCTCCATCGGAATCACAATTGTCACCATCTAGCTGGCCATCATAAGGGTTTGGCACATAACCGTCTTCGTTTTCTTCATGCATGACCGGCTCTTCACCGTGTTTGGTCCAACATGTATATCCCGTCTTGAAACCCCTCCGAAACAAATGTTCTTCGATCACTCTTGGGTTCTCCCACAGTGTAGAATTATCACAATCAACGCATGGATAGAAAATCAACAGTTCCCCCTGTTCCTCATGTGTGCCTCAGTGACTTTCATGAAACCAACAAAGCCACCAATATATGCTCGACTTGTATGACTCTTGGACATCCAACCTCGATCCATCTACATACAAAGGATTAGTCACAAAAATAACAGCTAATTCTCTGATAAAAAACGCATATGGAACAGAATTACACATGTGCATGTAAATCATAAGTGATTGTGATAAACTGATTACGGGATACATAGGTAAAGCTAGGGGTAGCTAGGGGTATATAGGTAAAGATAGGTCCTAAACCCCACCCGAGAATGTGTAGTTTGGGTTGTCCATGCCAAGTACAAATTCCAGATAAAGTTTCGGCACCACCTTCCCGCTGTTCTCCAAATACACATCTCGGCAACATGCCAAGAGGGGTGTGTATCTGGAGAACAACAGGGAGATGCTACTGAAACTCTATCTGAAATCTGAAACCCAAACTACACTTTCTCAGGCTGTCCAAAAAACGTACGTGGACAATTCGAAAGAGTGTATTCATAAATATGCATATGCTGCATATTTATGAATTAACACTTTCGATCGGGGAACACATAGGGTTATGCGGCTAGGTGAATGTGCAATTAAAATTAAATACGAGAAACAGTAATTAAATTATGAAGCATTGAAACTAAATATGAGATTGAAACATTAATATGAGATTTACATTGTGATACCCATTTTTATATTGTGATTTAAGCCATGCATTTCATCCAGCATACAGGTCATCATCCCCGCAGCCACCCTTGTTTAAACTCAAGTTTGATAAAATTATATTTTATAGAATACGTACATATCTCATCTTTGAAATTAATTCTAGCAAACACCAATCAACTTATTTGGTGAATCACCACCAGCATCAAAGGTAAGGTATGGAGAAGATTAATAATGCCTGAGCTGAATCACCACCCCAATGTCCCTTTCCAAAAATTTCAACCCCAAGTATTAGGTTTTGCCAGTTTAAACGAGGCAATTTGAATTCAATTCGTTAAAAAGGGCAGAGCTGAAGATAAGAAGGTTAGGCAATAATTTGTAGGTACAAGTCTCTGAAAATTGGTATTTGGCCATGAATACGGGAATTCTAATTAAATATGAATTTTTGGAATTTTTGGAAAATTTCAGGACCTAGCTATCAAACCAATTTTTAGGTCAAAAGTGAATTTGAATTCAAAATCAGGTCAAACCAACTCCAAATGGCCTCAAAATTTTATGGTAGGTTCTATATTTAGTTATATACTTCGTGTAAAAATTTCAAGTCGTTTGGAGCTCATTTGGATGTTCAAATCAAATGAATAGTAGTTCTGTTGCTGAAAAAGAAGGAAAAACAAAAATAAAACGAAAAAGAAAAAAAAGCCTTAGGGTTCGGATGGGCCGAGGCTTATTGGGCTGCCACTGGCCCAACCCGCCAACCCGAAAAGCCGCCTCCCCCTCACCATTTTCCGCCTCCCTCTCAGGAAAGCGCCCCGGCTCCTTTCTGCGCCTCCTCCCTCCTCCCGGTGCGTGGGGCCTACCTGTCTGGGCGTGGCCTCCACGTCGCCGCCACCGGGTGGCCGAGGTGGGCAGCGCGCCACCACGCCGTCCCGACCGCCGCCCCCTTTTAAAGCCCCGTTCTGACCGGCCGCTTCTCCTCTTGCTTCCTCCCCATTCAAACCCTAGCCTCCCCGTTTCTGTCGTTGCCGGAGCACTCGCCGCCGCCCTCTTCTTCTCCACCTCTGGCCGGAGCTCCGACGAGCTCCCTTCTCCAACTGGGTGAGCCACGGCCTCCTTTACCCAGCCCTCGATGCTCTCCTATTCCTCCCTCGCCCGCTCGCCTCCTCTCCACCGTAGATCCGAGCCTGAGGTCCTCCCCGACGCAGCTCCGGTTGCCGCCGCAGTTCCCCACGTTGCCAGCCTTGTGCCGGCTGTTTGCAGCGTAATTTGGCTTGAAGGTTTATTCAGTGGGCCAAATTAAGTATTAGGTCTACTGGAAGTTGAGATGATGAAACTAACAGTGTGGATGCAGCGTCTACTATTACATGCAGGATTAATACAGCCGAGTGGCCTGGACGCTCGCGGTATACTTGATACCGAGTGCTCGCGGCGTTTCCGAGTGCCCCCGAGTGCTCACTGCATCCCGAGTAGTCGTCATATCCCAAAGTGCGAAGGTGCCCGTTTGAGGTGTCCCCGAGCGCCCACTACGCCATCAAGTCACGAGCGGTACCCCTGGGAATTCAACAGTGGCGGCCCCGAGCGACATCGACCCCGAGTACTGGTGATACCGAGTGGCCCAACCCCGAGAAGGTCTCCAGCCCCGAGGGGTTTTTTCCCGAGTACTCGGCCGACTCCCGAGCGGTACAAAGTTCATCCCCGAGCAGTCCGAGTTCGTCCCCGAGCACTCGGCGGATTCCCGAGTGGTCCAAGTTCGTCCCCGAGCACCCGTGAAGGACCATCTTCAGCAAGTCTAAATTACAGTACTACCCTTCAAGACTTACCCGATGCTAGAGACTTCAGCCTGAGGCGCGAGAAACGCGGCGAGGCAATCAAGGAGAGTCCTACAAGATTTGGAAGTTTATCCAGTTTGTTAAGGAAGAATATCCCGTGCGCCGAAACGAGTCCGGATGTCGGCGTCCGAAGCAGTTAAGATTTGGAAAGCTATCTTGGTTTGTATGGAAAGTTACGTGTACGGTAGAATCCAGATCCTTTAAGCAAGGAAAGAGATATATTTGTAATCAGATTAGGATTAGGAGTCCGAACCTCCTACGGGAAGACCAGCCGCCCTATAAATATGTAAAGGGTGACGGCCGATTGAAATCATCCAACAATCGATCAAATCAATCTTTTACCTTTTATCTTTTATCTTAGTAGTAGATCTTTGCTGTTTTGCGCCGTAAAACAGTCATTTCTTCTTCACGTAAGTAAGAAGATCTTTGTTGCTTTGCTCGGAAAGCAATCGCTTGTCGTACGCGTAAGTACGATAGTTATCCTTTGTTGCTTTGCTCGAAAAGCATCCGTTTATCGCACACGTAAGTGCGGTTGGCGACTCCCATCACCTAGGTGTTTCACGGATCCAATTTCGTGCGAACACAATTGGCGACTCCGCTGGGGAACGAGAAGCGAAGATTACACGATGAATCCCGACTCCAAAGGCGGAAGTATCGTCAACCCGGAGAACATCATCGCCGTCACGCTCGACGATCTATCTGAAGATGAACGGCGAGAGATTGAACGACAACTTGAAGAGGAGCAGGCGGAGCGACTCCGGCAAAAGTTGGCCGGCTACCAGAAGACGAGAAACGGCGTCATCAAAAAGGTAGTCGTACCGAGTCTACCTCCTGCGCCCAAACCCGAGGTGAGTAAACCGACTAGTCCTGATGAAATCGCTAATCTAATTGACGTGTCGGTAGCCAGCAGGTATGGCACCGAGATGGATAAATCGGCGCAATTATTCGCTCGAGTAGTGAATAGCCGATTTGACGAGTTGAAAGAACATCTCGCTAAAGATTTGCAGAATAGTCTGCCAGGTCAGGTTAGATCTACAGCCCTACAAGTCAATAATGATCATCGGAATAAGCAGCCGATGTACCCTGACCATGACAGAGTCGATCACCGGGTAGAAGTCGCCCCCGTGATCACGACTTCTGTCAATCCGACTTCGGTACCCCAGAGTTCTTCCAACAACGACCGAAGTCTAAGCCTTAGCACGAATATCCCACAACCATACTACCAAACAGTCGCGTACAGCACACCACCTATCCCACCGCTCGGTACCGGAGTCCCCCATGGGCCGGTTCCAGAAACATATTTTAACTCGCAGCAAGTCCAACCCGAGTTACCCCAGCCGACTTCGCGTACCCCGCTGTGCGATATGAGCTTTAAGGACCAACTCTCCGCAGTGCTCAGAGAACTCGGCGTAATACCTAAAGATGGCTCTCGGGGTTACCTAAAGCCATACCCCGAGTGCTATGACACAATGCCGTACCCCCGCGGGTTTAGAATTCCTGATTTTGTCAAATTCACAGGGGAAGACAATAGGTCGACTTTCGAGCATATAGGGCAATTCTTAGCACAGAGTAGTGAAGTCGGCACGTCGGATATCTACAGAATAAAACTTTTTCCCTTGTCATTGTCGGGTACTGCCTTCACTTGGTTCACCTCGCTTGCCCCTAGGTCTATTACGTCCTGGGCAGATCTAGAACGGCAGTTCCACGATCACTTTTACGGTGGTGAGACCGAGCTCAGGCTCTCGGATCTGACGATGGTTAAACAAAAGTACAACGAGCCGGTCTGTGATTACATTAGAAGATTCAGAGAGGTTAAGAATAAGTGCTTTAGTTTAACTATAAACGAGAAAGATCTTGTCGACCTTGCTTTTTCAGGTTTGCTCGCCCATATTAAGGATAGATTGGAGGGCCAAGAATTCCTAACCATTAGCCAAGTCGCTCAGAGGGCTGTAGCACAAGAGAACCGCGCTAAGGACGTCAAAACATACAGCCGGTTCGGAGATGCTAAGGGCAAAGCCAAAGAAAAATCGGCAGTCAATGTCATAACATATGAAAACAGCTCGGACAGCGAGGACGACGCTGACATATGCATTGCCGAGTGGGTTAGTACTCCCAAGTCAAAACCATTTGCTTGTCCAGCTCTTAAACCTACACCCACTCGGAAGGAGGAGATGCGGTACACTTTCGACGTCAGTAAATGCGACAAAATCTTTGACATGCTCCTACAGGGGAATATGATCCGAGTAAGGGAAGGGCACGTGTTCCCGTCGGCGAACGAATTGGGCAAAAGAGCATATTGTAAGTGGCATAACTCTTTTTCTCATGCTACTAACGATTGCAATGTGTTTCGCCGACAGGTGCAATCGGCCATCAACGACGGACGATTGACGTTTGCTCAAAGCTCCAAGATGAAGCTCGACAGTGATCCTTTTCCAATCAACGTGATTGATTTGGAGAAGAAGAAAGTACTGATTCGGTCACATCAGGCCGAGTCCGCAAAAGGAAAGAACGTCATTGTTGACGACAATGCTGCTCCAAAGATGGTCAAGTCGAGTCCCTCTCCTACTCCGAAAGCAACCAACTCGAACTCCTCGCCGACTCCAAAAATGATCAAGCCAAAGAATCCAGAAGTCGGCGTCTGGAAGATTAATCGAGGGAAGAGTCAGCCCGCGAGGCCAAAGCCGACAGTGAAACAATTGCTGAACAAATACACAACCAACAATGTGTTCACTCGGCTTGGAGGAGCCAAGCGCCCCAGGTCTCCTCCCCGACAAGGTTTCGGTGGCTCCGAGTACTGGCAGGGGAGCCCATACGTGCAACCACCATACTTAGCAACCGGTCCGGCGTACTGGGGAGGCGCACACACTTTCTACCCACAGTGCCCTCCATGGGGTTTCAACCCTTGGGCGTCGCATCCGGCTGGACCACTCGGCATGTTTCAGCCGAACTGGATCCCGTCTGGATTCGGAGAGCGGCCCCACGGAAAGAGGACGCGGGTCGAGTCGGGAATCCGACCATGGAACCGACTCGCCACTCGGCGCAAGGCACCCGACGTACCAAGTCGACCGGCGACCCCAAGGAGTTCGCCGACTAGGCAAGTCTGGGTACCAGTCAAGCACGCCGAGTCCAAACCCGATGA
The DNA here is from genome assembly GCA_019208055.1 of Stipa capillata. Taxonomy (NCBI): domain Eukaryota; kingdom Viridiplantae; phylum Streptophyta; class Magnoliopsida; order Poales; family Poaceae; genus Stipa; species Stipa capillata. The sequence continues at coordinate 119,804 of JAGXJF010000782.1, read as the reverse complement.
GCACACCACGACCCGGCCCGAGTCGAACAAGATGAGCATCAGCCGAGCCTCAGAAGGAAGTCGACCACAACGGTCAGCCGTGTTAATTAGCTCGCAAATTAATTCGGCTCCACCAGCAGGGACTCGGCGTGTACGGTTCGGCACGGTACACGACTCGGACAAGCCAGAATCCAGCAATGCAGCAGGACCCGGCGTCGAATCCACGCCAAGTCAGCAGGCGAGGAAGATCAAGTCGGTTGAACCAGGAACCAAACCAAAGCCGCAATGGTGCCCCACAGGACTCACGCACTCTCAGAAGCGGAGGGTCCAGCGGCTGCGAGCCCTCGAGCTCAGGGAGGAGCTCGTCGAGAAGAAGCGCGACGAATGGTTCAACCAAGCCCGACCAATGAAGCCCGCGAAGATGACCTGGAAGGAGAAACGCATCGCGAAAGAAGAAGATGAGGCTGCCAGCAAGGATGCCGGAGAAGTACCCGCCGACATGGACATCAATATGGTGTTCGAACTACCGATCGAGTTCCGCGCCCCTGAGTCGGAAGTCGCAGAGCTTCTGCTCGGGCCGAGTGCCGCCATATTCAAGAAGCCGGAGGAGCATGGGCAGCATCTGAAGCCTTTATTCATCAAAGGCCACATCGACGGAAGACCGATTGGCCGAATGCTCGTCGACGGCGGCGCTGGAGTCAACATCATGCCACTTTCGGTATTCTCCAAACTAGGCCGAAAGGAGTCCGAGTTGATGAAGACAAACATGGGACTCAGCGGGTTCTCGGGGGAGCTATCCGAAGCCAAGGGCATATTGTCGGTAGAACTTACAGTCGGAAGCAAAAGCCTGCCGACTGCATTCTTCGTAGTCGACGTCAAAGGCCGATACAACCTGCTCTTGGGGCGAGACTGGATCCATGCCAATTGTTGCATCCCTTCTACCATGCATCAGTGCTTAATCCAGTGGGTAGATGAGGACGTCGAAGTGATTGAAGCAGACAACTCGACTTGCATCGCTTTAGCCGAGACTACAGTCGATTGGCAGCACGGTGACATGAAGTGCCTGTCGGGTAGGAACTTATCCGACTACGACTACGTCAGTATCGGTAAGGACGGATTTGTACCGATACAAGCATAGCCGGCTTTTATAGCTCGGCTAAATAATTTATCTTTATAAATGAATAAAGAAGATAGCATTAAATGGCTACAAAGGCGCACCGAGGAATATCGTTTGGGCAAGAACGATATGCATGAGACTATCGAAGATCTCGACGACATGGAGAAGCTCGGACAAGGGTTCTCGTCGGCCGACCCACTGGAAGAAGTCGATATTGGCGATGGAGGCGTGCCTCGACCAACATTCATTAACGCCAATATGGAAGCCGGCCAGAAGAATAAGGTATGTGCGCTACTCGAAGAGTTCGTAGATTGCTTTGCTTGGAATTATACAGAGATGCCCGGGTTAAATAGAAGTCTGGTCGAACATAAGCTACCTATCAAGACCGGCTTCAGACCATACAAGTAACCGCCTAGGCGTTTCAACCCTAATCTGTATGATCGTATCAAGGAAGAAGTCGACCGACTAGTAAAGGCAGGGTTCATTCGGCCATGCAGATACGCCGAGTGGATTTCAAACATTGTGCCAGTCGAGAAGAAGAATACAGGCAAGATTAGGGTATGCATAGACTTCAGGGATTTGAATAAAGCCACACCTAAAGATGAGTATCCTATGCCTATAGCCGACATGTTGATAGACGACGCCTCCGGACACAAAGTGCTTAGCTTTTTAGATGGCAATGCCGGGTATAACCAGATCTTTATGGCCGAAGAGGACATGTTTAAAACTGCCTTTCGTTGCCCCGGTTTTGTCGGGTTGTTCGAGTGGGTCGTCATGACATTCGGTTTGAAGAATGCAGGCGCTACGTATCAGCGTGCTATGAACTTGATCTTCCATGATCTCTTAGGCATTGTGTTAGAAGTCTATATTGATGACATCGTCGTCAAGTCGGACGGCTATGAACACCACTTGGCCGACTTGCGACTAGCCTTTGAAAGAATGCGTCGGTATGGGTTGAAGATGAACCCGCTCAAATGCGCGTTTGGTGTGTCGGCTGGAAAGTTCTTAGGGTTCATAATTCATGAGCAAGGTATAGAGATTGACCCTAAGAAGATAGAGGCCATTAAGAAGTTAGGAGAGCCGACATGCAAAAAGGATGTGCAGAGTCTATTGGGGAAGATAAACTACTTAAGATGATTTATATCTAACCTGGCGGGTAAGATTGAATCGTTTGTCCCTTTGCTCCGGCTAAAGAACGAAGCCGAGTTCGCTTGGGGGGCAGAACAACAAGACGCCTTCAATAGTATCAAGAGATACTTATCGAGCCCTCCAGTACTTCGAGCACCCAAGTCGGGAGTCCCGTTCCGACTATACATTGCTGCACAAGATAAAGTACTCGGCGCAGTGCTAACTCAGGAAGTCGACAAGAAGGAGTACATCATCGCCTACATAAGTCGCCGACTGCTCGACGCCGAAAGTCGGTACGTGTTCGTCGAGAAGCTATGCTTATCTTTGTTTTACGCATGCACCAAGTTTCGGCATTATTTGCTTTCGAGTGCATGCATAGTATCTTGCCAAGTCGATGTGATCAAGTATATGTTGCAACAACCGATTCTTAGCGGACGGATTGGCAAATGGGCTTATGCTTTAATAGAGTTTGATTTGACATATGAGTTGTTGCGTGCCACGAAAGATCAAGTTGTTGCCGACTTCATTGTTGATCATAGGGTTAATGATGAAGAAGATGTTGATTATGTTAGCATATGTCCATGGAAGCTTTACTTTGATGGATCGGTTTGTAGAAGTGGGCAAGGCATTGGCAGTGTTTTTAGTTTCACCACATAGTGTTGTCTATGAGTCATCGGTCCGACTAGAGTATCCTTGCACTAATAACCAGGCAGAGTATGAGGCACTGTTGTTTGGTTTACAAAGCTTAATAGACATGGGTGTAGGAGATGTAGATGCTTTTGGAGATTCATTGCTAGTAGTTCAGCAAGTCAATGGAGAGTTTCAATGCTTCGATGGGTTGCTGAATAGCTATTTAGACCGATGTTTAGATATAGTCAAGCTGTTAGATACCTTTAGTATCAGTCACATTCCTAGGGAGGAGAATTCTAGAGCCAACTATTTGGCACAGCAAGCATCCGGGTACCAAGTCAGGAGAGGGAAGTTTTTTGTATCCAGAGAACCGATGCTCGTTGCTGTCAAAGGCCGGGTCGACTTACTAGAAGTCGAAGCCGACTCGTGTAGATCCAATTCCGACTCGGGGGGCGACAGTTTAACACAGGCTGCCGAGTCGTCAAGCGGTTTGGAAGTTAATGATTGGAGGGTGCCTTTAGTTAGTTACTTGAAAAATCCGAGTCAAACAAGAGATAGGAAAGTTCGGCGGCAAGCTATAAAGTACACCTTGTTTAACGACGAGTTGTATCGCCGAACAATAGATGGAGTATTATTGAAATGCTTAGACTCCGACCAGTCAAGGGTAGCTATGGGAGAAGTACATGAAGGGATATGTGGAACACATCAGTCGGCTCCCAAGATGCAATGGTTGTTGAAGAGGGCAGGATTCTATTGGCCGACTATGTTAGAAGATTGTTTTCGGTACTATAGAGGGTGTGAAGCATGCCAGAAGTTTGGAAACATACAGTTAGTACCCGCGGCTAAAATGAACCCTATTATAAAGCCATGGCCATTTAGAGGATGGGGTTTAGATTTCATTGGGGAGATACATCCTACCTCGTCGAAAGGTCATCGTTTTGTCCTTGTAGCTACAGATTATTTCACTAAGTGGACCGAAGCAGTTCCTTTAAGGAATATGACTCATAAGGAAGTGATTAGCTTTGTTCTGGAACATATCATCCATAGGTTCGGCATCCCTCAAACTCTGACGACTGATCAGGGTGCATCCTTTATGTCTCACCAATTCAGTGAGTTTGCCGAGTCCTTTGGGGTCAAGTTGTTGAACTCGTCGCCCTATTATGCCCAAGCCAATGGACAGGCCGAGTCCAGCAATAAAACCTTGATCAAGCTAATAAAGAAGAAAATTGAGGAACATCCGAGGAGGTGGCATGAGGTCCTCTCGGAAGCATTATGGGCCCATAGGATATCCAAGCATGGAGCCACCCGAGTGACGCCATTCGAGTTGGTGTACGGGCAGGAGGCGGTGTTGCCCGTGGAAGTTAAACTACAAGCTCTTAGAATAGCCAGGCAAGACAACTTGTCGGCTGAAGATTACAGCCACTTGATGATAGATAAGATAGATGATGTTCCAGAAGAGAGGTTGAAAGCCTTACAAGAAATCGAGAAGGAGAAGTTGAGAGTTGCCAAGGCTTACAACAAAAGAGTAAAGGAAAAATCGTTTCAGATAGGAGACCTAGTATGGAAAACGATTTTACCTGTTGGAGCTCGGGACAACAAATTCGGCAAGTGGTCGCCGAGTTGGGAGGGCCCGTTTAGAGTTGTCGAGATAGTCCCTGGGAATTCCTATCTTGTAGAATCTTTGCAAGGGGAATGGTTTATCTAGGGCTCTTAATGGGAAATATCTGAAAAAGTATTATCCGAGTATGTGGCAAGTAGCTTAACAAAATCTATGGCCGATATGCCCTTTAAAAATATCGCCCTGAGCAACGATGTAGTTCAAGGTGTTTTTGGCAAATGCAATTATGCCAAAAATCAGGGGGGCATGTGTTTGCAGCGTAATTTGGCTTGAAGGTTTATTCAGTGGGCCAAATTAAGTATTAGGTCTACTGGAAGTTGAGATGATGAAACTAACAGTGTGGATGCAGCGTCTACTATTACATGCAGGATTAATACAGCCGAGTGGCCTGGACGCTCGCGGTATACTTGATACCGAGTGCTCGCGGCGTTTCCGAGTGCCCCCGAGTGCTCACTGCATCCCGAGTAGTCGTCATATCCCAAAGTGCGAAGGTGCCCGTTTGAGGTGTCCCCGAGCGCCCACTACGCCATCAAGTCACGAGCGGTACCCCTGGGAATTCAACAGTGGCGGCCCCGAGCGACATCGACCCCGAGTACTGGTGATACCGAGTGGCCCAACCCCGAGAAGGTCTCCAGCCCCGAGGGGTTTTTTCCCGAGTACTCGGCCGACTCCCGAGCGGTACAAAGTTCATCCCCGAGCAGTCCGAGTTCGTCCCCGAGCACTCGGCGGATTCCCGAGTGGTCCAAGTTCGTCCCCGAGCACCCGTGAAGGACCATCTTCAGCAAGTCTGAATTACAGTACTACCCTTCAAGACTTACCCGATGCTAGAGACTTCAGCCTGAGGCGCGAGAAACGCGGCGAGGCAATCAAGGAGAGTCCTACAAGATTTGGAAGTTTATCCAGTTTGTTAAGGAAGAATATCCCGTGCGCCGAAACGAGTCCAGATGTCGGCGTCCGAAGCAGTTAAGATTTGGAAAGCTATCTTGGTTTGTATGGAAAGTTACGTGTACGGTAGAATCCAGATCCTTTAAGCAAGGAAAGAGATATATTTGTAATCAGATTAGGATTAGGAGTCCGAACCTCCTACGGGAAGACCAGCCGCCCTATAAATATGTAAAGGGTGACGGCCGATTGAAATCATCCAACAATCGATCAAATCAATCTTTTACCTTTTATCTTTTATCTTAGTAGTAGATCTTTGCTGTTTTGCGCCGTAAAACAGTCGTTTCTTCTTCACGTAAGTAAGAAGATCTTTGTTGCTTTGCTCGGAAAGCAATCGCTTGTCGTACGCGTAAGTACGATAGTTATCCTTTGTTGCTTTGCTCGAAAAGCATCCGTTTATCGCACACGTAAGTGCGGTTGGCGACTCCCATCACCTAGGTGTTTCACGGATCCAATTTCGTGCGAACACCGGCTTCCTCAGCTCCTCCGCCACCGCGCGCTGAATTCCGGGTGAGCCACCGGTGCTCCCGTCCTCTTCCCCGAAGCCCGCCGTGCCCCGAGCGCCATCCGGGCTTAACTCTGGTGAGGGCGCCGCCCCGTCCGAGCTCCTCCTCCGGTGCAGAGAGAGAGAGAGAGGGAGTGAGAAGAGAGGGCGACGTGGCAGCCCGGGGTTGGCTCCCCAATACCAGTCAGCAGCCGATGGGCCCCGCCTGTCTGTGAGAGAGAGAGAGAGAGCTGAGGGTTTGGGTGAAATTCTCGGGTGGGCCTAGCAATTCTTTTCTCGCAGAATTAGGTTTAGGGTTTTGCGACAAATTGAAACTGCGATATTTTTTTACTCTAGCTCCGATTACGACAAATTTTATATATTTGGAAACCTCATGAAATTTCCTACAATCTGGTCCAAACATAATTTCAATATTTGCAATTGAACTTCAAACCAATTTTGAATATGAATTGGTTCGTCCCTCCCGAGCGATGTTTTTCGATAATCCGTAACTCGATGATCATAGCTCCAAATTGAATGATTCCAATGGTGTTAGATTTGTATCTCTGAGTACTTTTACAATATAAACATTTTAGGACATGACCGTTCGCTGAGAATAGCAATTTTCTAACCTAACATGAATTCGAATTAAATTGAACATGCATGCATTGTTAGGACGATAACCTAAGTTCTATAAATCAAAATTGATTAATTTTTGTTGCGTTAGCTTCCTAACATCCAGAGGATGCTTTAGAAATGCATAAGCATGCTTTTATCCTCAATGCATCATGCCCCTCTTGCTGCTATTTATTGTCCTTTCTTTCGCTTTTCCAGTTCGGATGCTTTGGTGTTCTACCGATTGTTTCGGCACTTCAAGAAACCTCACTTCCAGGCAAGCTCCATTGCTTGTTGATTAATCAATACATTGGGTGTTAATCTCTGTTTGGATTAATTAATTAAGTTGACTTGGTGCTTGTGTGAATGTTTGCTTGATCAGTGCTAGGTATCGCACTAGTATGTGTAGGTCTTATTGTTATGCAGCAGCTATGGCTAAGAATTAAACTTGTTGCCCTATCAACTCGAAATTGCTAAAGTGAGATGTGAGAGCCGAGGGAGGGTACACGATGAATAACGTTGGTATTAATTGAAGCTATAGGAGCGACCCCGGTGTTTGAAGTGTTTTTGTCGCTATACCAACCTGAGGTGACTTCATCGTGTTACTTCCCTTATCACCACGTGGACGTTAGCGGAATCGAGGCTGGGGTGTAGTTGAGGTAAGTCTCAGGCCCTTGGAGCCTTGCAACCTTCAGGGATAATGCACTCGCTATACTCAGGGTGATCGATTGCCGGTAACGGTCCGAGAGATTGATTGAAATTGTTATTGTGATGGATATGTGATTTAATTGGGGTGTGGGCTGCCCCCGAATGGATTGGAAATGAGGACATTCACGTTGTTATGTTCATATGTGTGCTTGTAAGTTGTTATTATCTCCATGTGTTTGTTCTAATGTATGCTGAGATGTTACCCCATTGTTATACCTCGGTTAATGGTTCCATGCTGTTACTAGGTTGTTGCTAATGTCTGCTGAAATCTGAAATTAAAATGATGTAGCTGATGTTCATCTTATCTCTTGTATGCAACTAGAACTTGATAACAATAGTGAACCTTCACCACTTGTCAAATAGGATTAATACCATGTTTTAATTAATTAATGAGCAATGTCTTGCAGGTACGGTGGTTGTACTCACCTAGGTTTATCCTAGGCAGGTTCATGGAGCATTTTGGAGTTGATGTCCGCTGCTTCGGTTTACCACTTTTGGCTTCGACTCCCTTGGGATTGTTGTGGGCTGTTTCGAGGTGGTTTCGCACCAACTTAGGGTTTTCCGTTTATCTTCCACTGCTGTTTTTAACGTTGTACTTAAGATAAACGACTTCCAGGTCGCTATGTATGAGTAATATGTACTTATCCCGGGTTCGGGAAGTGTGTATTATCCATAACTCTTCTGTAGTAGAGTTTTGTTGTGATATCGAGTTGTTATTAGGGCTGCCCATATGCAATGCGTGTATGATATGAAGTATATGGGTATGCCGTGAAGTGTTAAAGCTGTTCTCCTTTTTACTACGTCGAGCAGGTATCGGTTGAGTGACCCGCTGGCTGAGACGCTATGCCGGCCAGGCAGGGTGTGGGTGTATTCTACCGGGCTCTTGAGCGACCCACTAGCCCTTGAGCTAGGTTAGGGTGTGGGTAGAATCGCCGGGCTCCTCCGACCTTGCTTGCATAGTGGAATTGGGAACGACTCCAAACCTTCACCGGATCAGGGAATCGTATGTGGTTCTGGGATGTTTAGTCGCTTCCAGCCAGCTTGACCAACAGTGAAGGCATACGACGTCGGTAAGCGTGTGGTGCGTTGGTCAGGTGTCGGATCACTCCGCCTCGGTGTGCACGGCGCAGGTACCATGCCACCAGGTCGACTGGTCCCTCGGCCCTTAGCGATTATTCGTTCCCCTAACCATATGTAATTCCCGGGTCCGTGACAGCTTGGTATCAGAGCCGGGCTGACTGTAGGTAAACCTTGTAGGTGGTCGTTAGCTAAGGATCTGATGTTGTCAAAATTATTTATAAAACTAAAAATGAGTTTCAACAAGAATAAGTACGGCTCATTTTACTCCTTATCCCCTTCAATCTTAGATCTGAGTTTTCTTCTTCCCTAATTCATTTGGTTGCAAAAATGTTTATACATCTCATCCCATCTTGCTTTCCCATGCAAGATGCTGCTCGGATGCTTTAACCCTTGCTTTTGCATCTCCATCCCTCAATTCTTGTCCAAGTCCCCCAACTTTTGTCATCGTCTATGCTCCCAACCTTGTTTCCTTTCATGCTCTAGTACTTCGACTTCTAATAGATGCCGGAGTATCCCATTCTTTGCCATCATCAAGTCTTCGTCGTGCTGGAATTCATAACCATCGAGGATATCCACCTTCTCAGCTAGGGGCCATCCCTAGGCTGCATGCATATTGAGCGCACCGATATCTTTCTAAGCATCCTTGCCGCTTACAATTGTTCCGCTAGCTCAAATTTCTGCTCTAAGCCCTGGAGTTGATGATCTCTCGCTTTTCCTTTACCTTGTTAACACCTTATCCCTGCCAAAAATGACGACCAAGTGAGTTCTATCTTGTCCACTCTCTTCCTGTCTAACCTCAAAATCCTACCCATTGGAGGACGCTGAATTGCTTGTCCTCTCTTTCGTTCCCTGCTATATTTCTTGGATCAGCTGATGAACCCTTTTCTCCTTCTTTTGGTGAACCAATTCCGCTACTTCACCCTTGAGTTCTATACCTCCTGGTGTAGGGTTCTCCTCCATGTTTTGCCCTTCCATTGACTCTCGCACCAGTAGTTGGTGTGCTGTCCCAACATTTCAGCAAGCCAAACTTGATTCTCGGCATCTTGAATTAAGCTCCTCCTACTAAAAGTTGGCTAATGAATTAAACATTTCCATATGAACATTATGGCTGCCCATTATTCTTGCATATTATGCTGAAATATCTCACTCGAAGGTGTTGACAATTCCAGTCGTATGCAAGGATATCACGTGCTATTCATATGGAAGATGTTGATTCCTAGCTCTTGCGCAATTTGTAAACATGTATTCTTGCTGCCTATACATTTCCAATGTCATTGCACAAGTCACCTTTACCTCATCCTATCACAATTCTTGCCTATCATGACAAGATGAGCTTTGTATAAGTGCAAACAAGAAGCCACAAATTTAACCAACAACTTCTAAGGTGTTAATCCTGATCCCTCTAGCTCCACCTCGGTTGAGAGATTTTAGAAGGCCCCAGAACCTTGTTGGTATACTTTCCATTAACCCAATTCCTCTAAGTATCCCTTCTTAACTCGGAGCATTCCACCTCTTTAAAGAAATTGATCTGAGTATCATGACATTTCTCTTTGTGACCATGAGCATACCTCCTTTAATCCAATCATTCATCCTAGATTAAATACGAGGAATCCAAAATTTAAATGTTTGGAGCTGCATATCCCACAACCTTCACCATGGTCAAAAATCAGCAAAGGTTGGTATCCTATTAGTAATGGAAGGACTGTCCAAATGCGCCAAATTGTTATGTCGCCCAACTATTTTCTCCACGAACCTTAACCTCAAAAATGACACCTTGTAATCTTTTGTGAGTTGGTTTTCACCATCAGGACAAGTGAGTGTTAACCAACGATTCCCACCTCCCATGCTTATATAGCATCCTTAGTATGCAACCTTTCTTTTGTCCATTTCAGTGCCAGTGGACGCAAAATCAGCTAACCAATTGTTTAAGCTCTAGCTCATTCCTACTCCCAGTCGTGGTTATCCGCCTTCCTTCTCCAAAGAAACATTCTTGGAGACTCTCCTTAGTTGCCCAATAACCCCTCTGGAGAAATCCGGAAGTACTCACCTCTCATGTTTATGATGAGGAAATCGATCTCCTAAGCTTAAGCCAATATCCTGAAATCCCGATGACTCGACTATTGATCTTATCCCTGTTTTCAACCCTTTCGAGGTGGTTGGATAGTACTATGACATAAAGCAGAAGAAGACCTATAACCAAATATCGCAACTGCGAGATATGCTCCAGTTGAAGTTGCTCCTTTAAAGTCCAAGGGATTCTCCCGTCTTCTTTCAAGTAATCCGGTTTTTTTCCTTTATCCCTTTTTGGGAGAATTCTCGTTCCGCATATCTAATCCCGAGCTCATTTTGCTTATGCCTTTTGGTACCTTCATATCATTCTCTACCAACTTTTGTGTTCTCCATCTTTTAAGTCCTGCTCAAAGCTGAAGTCTGCGACTGAATGGAAGTTGATCCAAGCTTTGGTCCAATTTTCTCCTCCCTCTTCTTTGTTAACAAGAATGAAAGGAGTTCCATACTAATCTTATAATGTCTTGTTTTGCCTCGAGGATGTGAATCTGTACATGGTAGATTATTCAGAATTGATGCACAAGCACTCGGTATCATAGAATGCTGTCGTGCCCATGTCAGAACGTCAATAGGGAGCCTGATCACCTCCTCGTTGATGGTACTACTTGTGGTACGGGATTATTCTTTGGTCTCAACAGTTTTGAACCATCATCTGTACAGAGCGATACATCCAAACCATTCTCATCGAATAAACCTTGCTAGCAAGATTAATGGAACCTCAGACTAATCTTAAAGATGTTCTGTTCCACTTTAAGTTTCTAAAATATTGGAAGATCTGGAATTGCTCTCATACATGCCATATAAACCTATTCTGTGAATAATCCGGTGTATACGGGTGTGTACTCGGCACCCCAGAATGCTTTCGTGCTCACCTAGAACACCAATAGGGAGTCTGGCCAACTCGTCGTTGATGGCATTATGTGTAATACGAGACTATTCTTAGGTCCCGACAATTCCGGAATTACAGCCATATTTAGCACAATCTCGCTCGAGACATTCTAGAGGAAAGGTGCACGCCATGTTTGTCATGCATGGCAACTCCTTCCCATCCATCTTCAAATGAATCTCCATCTTGAGACCACAAGCTTTTGATGCTTGTAAGCATTTCAGTTTTCTTCCTCTCTTTAATGCTATAAATGGCATTGATCTCACATTTTTCTCCTTTCTACTACCATAAATGACTGAAGTCCATCTAAACAAATTGAGAACCCTTCTACCGACTCCTTATGTTTCAAGAGAGTCCATTCCTCCCTGATATCCTTTGTGTAGGAATGATCTTGGCCTCGCTTTTATTCTTCTCTCTTTGTTCAACCCTTCCCTTTCTGAGTTAGAGATCTCAGCATATTACTATCGCCCCTCACACCTGTGAAGCCTTTCTGATGCCCCAATCCAACTCCTGATTTCTCTCACCAAGTAATCATAACCAGATACTTCAATTGCTTCAGAGCCACCATCCTCACCATCTTGGTCATTCCCTGCTCAAGCAAAGATAGCTATTCATAACAGCTCTTCTCACTCAAACCAACAATCTTGAATTCTGAATTTGCAGGGCTGACGAGGTCCTTGCACTCCTCCTCTCCCAGATGCGGTTATTACTAAAAATAATAACTTGATCTGGTTTTCTCTTTCCAGAACTGGTGTAGAAGTCAATTAGTGATCCCATGTTTTGCTATCAACAACTCGAGGAGCAGTATGGTGCTGCCTGAGTGATCATCGATCTCTTTTCTTAAGGTGGCACATCTCGTCTCCTTCAAGTCCACCAACCCCCTCCTTTCGAACTTCTCGCTTAACCCAGAGTTGTTTCCACCCCATGTTAAAATGCATGATACTCCCCGCCTCCCCGGTTGAATGATGCCCAAGGCTCCCAATTGGGTACACTTGTTGGCAGCTTTTCGTTCCAAGCTCGAGTGCCTCCGTGATAGAAGCACTTGGTCACCTCATCCACCCCTACCTTTTCAAAATCATCTCCTTAAGGTCTACTTCGTCTGAGGACCATGAAACTTCCACGCGGTACCACTCTTGCTTTTCCCCCTTACCTTCTTCCTCTTCATCTCTTCTTTACAGTAGGAAACTCGAGATGAGATTCTTTAAGGGGGGTAGGTTTTGTGATACCCATTTTTATATTGCGATTTAAGCCATGCATTTCATCCAGCATACAGGTCATCATCCCCGCATCCACCCTTGTTTAAACTCAAGTTTGATAAAATTATATTTTATAGAATACGTACATATCTCATCTTTGAAATTAATTCTAGCAAACACCAATCAACTTATTTGGTGAATCACCACCAGCATCAAAGGTAAGGTATGGAGAAGATTAATAATGCCTGAGCTGAATCACCACCCCAATGTCCCTGCCCGTCTAAGAGAGAGAGAGAGAGAGCTGAGGGTTTGGGTGAAAATCTCGGGTGGGCCTAGCAATTCTTTTCTCGCAGAATTAGGTTTAGGGTTTTGCGACAAATTGAAACTGCGATATTTTCTTACTCGTAGCTCCGATTTCGACAAATTTTATATATTTGGAAATCTCATGAAATTTCCTACGATCTGGTCCAAACATAATTTCAATATTTGCAATTGAACTTCAAACCAATTTTGAATATGAATTGGTTCGTCCCTCCCGAGCGATGTTTTTTGATAATCCGTAACTCGATGATCATAGCTCCAAATTGAATGATTCCAGTGGCATTAGATTTGTATCTCGGAGTACTTTGACAATATAAACATTTTAGGACATGACCATTCACTGAGGATAGCAATTTTCTAACCTAACATGAATTCGAATGAAATTGGACATGCATGCATTGTTAGGACGATAACCTAAGTTCTATAAATCAAAATTGATTAATTTTTGTTGCGTTAGCTTCCTAACATCCAGAGGATGCTTTAGAAATGCATAAGCATGCTTTTATCCACAATGCATCATGCCCCTCTTGCTGCTATTTATTGTCCTTTCTTTCGCTTTTCCAGTTCGGATGCTTTGGTGTTCTACCGATTGTTTCGGCACTTCAAGAAACCTCACTTCCAGGCAAGCTCCATTGCTTGTTGATTAATCAATACATTGGGTGTTAATCTCTGTTTGGATTAATTAATTAAGTTGACTTGGTGCTTGTGTGAATGTTTGCTTGATCGGTGCTAGGTATCGCACTAGTATGTGTAGGTCTTATTGTTATGCAGCAGCTATGGCTGAGAATTAAACTTGTTGCCCTATCAACTAGAAATTGCTAAAGTGAGATGTGAGAGCCGAGGGAGGGTACACGATGAATAAAATTGGTATTAATTGAAGCTATAGGAGCGACCCCGGTGTTTGAAGTGTTTTTGTCGCTATACCAACCTGAGGTGACTTCATCGTGTTACTTCCCTTATCACCACGTGGACGTTAGCGGAATCGAGGCTGGGGTGTAGTTAAGGTAAGTCTCAGGCCCTTGGAACCTTGCAACCTCCAGGGATAATGCACTCGCTATACTCAGGGTGATCGATTGCTGGTAACGGTCCGAGAGATTGATTGAAATTGTTATTGTGATGGATATGTGATTTAATTGGAGTGTGGGCTGCCCCCGAATGGATTGGAAATGAGGACATTCACGTTGTTATGTTCATATGTGTGCTTGTAAGTTGTTATTATCTCCATGTGTTTGTTCTAATGTATGCTGAGATGTTACCCCATTGTTATACCTCGGTTAATGGTTCCATGCTGTTACTAGGTTGTTGCTAATGTCTGCTGAAATCTGAAATTAAAATGATGTAGCTGATGTTCATCTTATCTCTTGTATGCAACTAGAACTTGATAACAATAGTGAACCTTCACCACTTGTCAAATAGGATTAATACCATGTTTTAATTAATTGATGAGCAATGTCTTACGAGTACGGTGGTTGTACTCACCTAGGTTTATCCTAGGCAGGTTCATGGAGCAGTTTGGAGTTGATGTTTGCTGCTTCAGTTTACCACTTTCGGCTTCGACTCCCTTGGGATTGTTGTGGGCTGTTTCGAGGTGGTTTCCCACCAACTCGGGGTTTTCCGTTTATCTTCCGCTGCTGTTTTTAACGTTGTACTTAAGATAAACGACTTCCAGGTCGCTATGTATGAGTAATATGTACTTATCCCGGGTTCGGGAAGTGTGTATTATCCATAACTCTTCTGTAGTAGAGTTTTGTTGTGATATCGAGTTGTTATTAGGGCTGCCCATATGCAATGCGTGTATGATATGAAGTATATGGGTATGCTGTGAAGTGTTAAAGCTGTTCTCCTTTTTACTACGTCGAGCAGGTATCGGTTGAGTGACCCGCTGGCTGAGACGCTATGCCGGCCAGGCAGGGTGTGGGTGTATTCTACCGGGCTCTTGAGCGACCCACTAGCCCTTGAGCTAGGTTAGGGTGTGGGTAGAATCGCCGGGCTCCTCCGACCTTGCTTGCATAGTGGAATTGGGAACGACTCCAAACCTTCACCGGATCAGGGAATCATATGTGGTTCTGGGATGTTTAGTCGCTTCCAGCCAGCTTGACCAACAGTGAAGGCATACGACGTCGGTAAGCGTGTGGTGCGTTGGTCAGGTGTCGGATCACTCCGCCTCGGTGTGCACGGCGCAGGTACCATGCCACCAGGTCGACTGGTCCCTCGGCCCTTGGCGATTATTCGTTCCCCTAACCATATGTAATTCCCGGGTCCGTGACATACATACCTACAAAGTTAATTTATGAACCATTAACTGAAACTAAATATACAACATATATTAATTGAAACTAAATACCACCTCCACATGCTCACAGCCGCCCCGGCCCGCCATCTCCGCCGCCGTCGTAGTCGCCACCCCGCCGCCACCGCCACAACTGCCGCTCGCCACTGCCGCTGTAGCCGCTGTGCCTCAGCTGCCGTGAGCGCCACAGTCACCGCCTGCCATGCCGCTCCAATTAGCTGCCACACACCACCCCTCCAAAAAGCTGCCGCCGCTACCATCCTTACAACAAGCCGCCGCGTGTGCGCTCGAACTGAACGATTTAGGTCGAGGTCGGTACTGATTTAAGTGATATACACACACGGTTATCAAAAATAATCTTCACCGATACTAACAACATCGCACACGGTCTCCTAGAAAAAACAGTCACCGATGCAAACTACCTCATCATACATGGGCATTTATGGACAACCGCACATTCGCACACAGACCATTTGGCCGAGGAACATCGCACACGGGCGTGATGTGCCGACCGTGTGTGATGTTCGCATCGGTTACGGTTTGACCCGAATCGTGTGTGATGAAGGGTCTTAAAAGACTTGTTTTATAGTAGTGATTAATGGTGAGATTTGCTGAGTCCAGGATCAGAGATTCTTGCTTAATTGCCTTTGAGGAATCTTTGATCTGCTACGGTGTTTGATAAGGGGTAATTAGGTGAAATTATCAAGAAATCTTGTTTTGAGGGATCGACTAATTTTTTTAGGCATCCAGCCTTTCTAGCTATCACAAATTCGATTCTAACCAAATGCTACATACTGAACTAAGCAACAGTTCCGTCATATTCTTGTAGAAATTTTTGAACAAATAACACTTCCAATTTACTCCATTCCTTTGTATGAGATAAACTGACAAAGGATTGACGTGTCCTTTCAGCAACAAACATTAATTAATACTTTAGTTCTGTACACCGAAATGTCTCGTGTGTTGGTTCTTATTTACTACGCTAACAATATTCTTGCTAGCAAGTCTTTGTCGGATGCTTAGCTTGGCCTGTCTTATCCCAATTGACACCGTTACGTGCGGAATACTGTTGTACGTCTTAATTAGCACTATGCACTGATACAAAAAAGAGAGTATTAGTGATATATGTGTTACTAGTTTGCATTGATGCAAAAAATAAAGATACATATGTATGTTGTATGTGCATGCACTAGCTAGCAATTGTGGAATGATGGACAACAAGCAAATGTGTATGCACTAGCGAGCAATTGTGCATGCTGTAATCCTTAGCAGTAAACAAAAACATTATCTTGAAGAACCCTGACGGATCATCCAAACAGTATAGGAACATGGATTTGTAGCATTCAAACAACAAACAAATAAGTTAAAGGGTATTATAAATATTTTACCATTCACCATAGACCATAAGCTTAAATCTCATAACCTTTTTAGAACAGGATAAGAGCTTATTAGGGCTTTCTCACACCGTAGCTTCTGAGTGCAATTAAGCTTAAACCAGCTTATGTAGAAGCCGAAGCCATTTTGAAAGGAGCCTTAAACTCGTGCTAGGAGACTGGACAAGGCAGAAGCAGCGAGGATGGTGTGACATTTGTGGAGGCGGAAGTGGTATGTGGCACTTGTGGACGAGGCCAACTCAATAAGAGCACTCAGAGTTATCACTGTGTTGTGCTGCGCCACACTGTTCGGACACATAATGGTCGCATAGACATTCCGTCACCTGCGACATGGAGTTGGAGGCATGTAATGGCGACAAGCATGTCTTGGGTCAATAATAGAGAGATTGCAAGAGGAGAAAGAAGAAGATTGTATTTGGATGACATGTCAAACTCAGTAGGTACTTTTCTACATATTTAGTTAACTACTATGTCTAGAGTCCACTACTACAGAACACACAATTACAGTCGGCCTAAAATTGCTATCTCAGCCTGTTTACCTTCCGGCTATAGAGAAAGGATGCTAATAATATGAATTATCTCAGCTGGTTATAAAACCGACTGAGATAACAACTTCTCAGCTGGTTAGAACAAAAAACCGACTAAGATATTATACTATCCCAGTCGGTTCCAAACGAACAACCGACTGAGATAATATAGTATCTAAGTCAGTTTCTCAACCAAACCGACAGAAGAGTAAACTTTTGTAGTCAGTTTTTTACATGGGAACCGACTGAGATAATAGCATATCTCAGTCGGTTTCCCCTGCTCAACAGGCAACGATGAAGACTCATCTCAGCCGGTTCCAGGGAAACAACTGGCTGGGATATTCGTCGGTATAGAGCAGGCAGAATCTGAGTTTCTGCCTGTCCTGAAACAAAAAATGCAATTTATATACCCAGATTCCCATAATCCCCAGAACACATTTCACATCCAACTTGAATTCATAATAGAGATTCATATTGACATCATATTTCAATTGACAACTAAACACAAATGAAAGTATATAGACATTCAATATTTACACCACAACATCCATCACATGTCTTGAGGAATTTGCAACAGATTGAAATGCAAGTGACAATTAAACATCAATCATTTGATTCAAAACAATTGTCTTAGTCGTCGGATCTGTCGTAGTAGAACTCGCCTTTTGGATCAATGAAGCTATCAAGAAGGAAACGCGCCAAGTCTTCTCGAATCCTGGCTAGATCCGTCTTCGGCAATTCCGTCCGTGCAACAGTAGCAAACTGTCGATATGAAGATCATACAGATGCTACATAGAAGATGAATAAAACAAAATCGAAATGATAATTAGCATACCTCGGTAACTGAGAATTTGTGAGCGAAAGCTTGAGACATGAGAAGGTTCATGTGATGGCCAACTTAGAAGCCACACAAATTGCCAAAATTGGGTTGCTGGTGGCACTGCAAAGATATACATTCCCTCGGTATGTAGTTCTATAGAATTGATATCGTGGAGTCTAAAAGTGTGTGACAAGATACATATCGGAAAGGAGAAGTGGTGGTATAACTTATGAGGGGCCCCCGCATCATCCTTTTTCCCCACGTCATTACAAAATATTTGGTATGCTCTGAATCGTGGAAGAAAGGCCATAATTATACCAATGAATTCAAAAAACCATCGAATTTCACGAGATAATTTGTTTACCTATCGATCACTTTGCTGACCCTCTTGAAGTCGGTCATGTTTTCGAGGTATGAATCCATATAATACACCTTCTTGATAGGGAGTATGATAACAATAAGGATCCAATGGGAGCTAAATGGTCATTAATCCCAAGTTAGTTGATGATGTGCCGAAGGTGCGAAAATGAACAAGTTGGAGACATTAACAAGTTTATAGTGCTTACCTTTTGTTGAAGGGATAGAGGATGAATTTCTTATGCTGGCTGGCCTCCATGATATCGACGATGTAATCCTCGACAACCCTTTCAGCAGCATCCATGGATTGCTCGGAGGCAAGTGCGGGTCGATGAATCCTATCGGTTCATTTGCTTCTCTCGCCTTGATATAAGCGAACCTGCATATACACAGAGGGAAGACTTCCGTATTTGTGACATGTGTAGGTATTATAGTAAATTAAATGGAGCATGATTGTAAGCACTTACAGTGTGAAGCATCTCACGAGGCCCGCGTCCAAGGCACTTAGGTTGTACATAAGGAAAAAGTCCTCTCAAGTCACAACGAACATCGACCCTTATCATGGAGGAAGTGCTCACGTCCGAACCTGCCAATGATGCTATCGCTCCGCTGATTCTTGGGTTTCTTAAAATTGGCTAAGTAACGGTTGTGCAATGTAGCTCAAGCCCAGCCAAGTTTAGACATCATCTTTCTGTGATTCTTGACCATCGGCTTGCCGGCCTTGTATGTTGGGACAGTCGGAGCGCTAG
Source organism: Stipa capillata (assembly GCA_019208055.1). NCBI lineage: Eukaryota > Viridiplantae > Streptophyta > Magnoliopsida > Poales > Poaceae > Stipa > Stipa capillata. Next base: position 100,896 of record JAGXJF010000782.1, on the reverse strand, counting down.
GGAGACTCCCTCCAGATTCATATATCACCTGTATTTCTTCGATGGTCATTTCTCGGCTAGCAGCTACCTTCATCAAGTCCTTTCCTTTGCCATGCTTCAGCAATGCCACCTTGGGAGACCTCTTCAGCGATTCTTGTGTTGTTAGCTCAAGCTGCCTCGGTGACAGCGCCGCTACCACAAGAGGCGAGAACGTCAAAGGCTCCACTGGTTCATCTGTCAGTCGCGGTGAAACCTTCTTAGTCGGCCGCGACGCATCAAGAGAGATGTCCTTCTTGGGCCACTGGATGAATGTCCCCTTGGCTTGACTTAGAATTAAGATCTCATTGTTCGGTGGAATCGGGAGCTTTAGCTTATTGAAAGTGTCGTTAACCCCATCGATGCTCACCTTCGCGTTCATAGGGTCTTGGGGGATGTTATGTATGCTCTGCTCTCCCGTTGCTAGGAACACTAGCCCCCAAGCGGAATCCACGAGATCATCCATGCCCACCAACCTAACTTGAATCGTGCATCTCGTGGGAGCCTACATCAAAGAACGCGTTTTAGCCAACAGGCCACAAACAATCTTATGTGGAATAATTTTTCAAGATATATCAAGAATACCTCGATGTCGATCGATGCGCAGCTACTGCGTCGAGCCCCAGGGCTGGCAGCAACTGGTTGTTCTTGTCACGGAGTTAGAATCCACTCCGCTCTTAAGTCCCAAGTATCTCTCGCTTGAACTCTTCGCACTTGCGTTGTTTTTCAGCTCCTTTTGCGTTCGCGCTTCACCTCCAAAGCCTAGGAGAGTCCATACTTGTGGGGAACGAGGGAACCTACGCCCCTCGTGCGACCTGGGTGCTTGGGGTTTCCCAAGCCCTCTTCGAGCACATCTCCTACGAAGGTGCCAGCCTGGGATGACACATCGAACTCCAGCTGCAAAAGCCAGAATTATTTGTTACTACAATTGGTATGATTGACAAGCTATTAGTACGACTAAGGCAGGATTTATATCTCACCAAACGTCTGTACACTTGTGCGTCAGCTGGGTTCTCAAATGCTGGGTCGCCCGAAACTGATGTCGATACAGATGCCCTGGCTCTCATCTAGGCTTTGGTCCTCGCATCCGCGATGTCCACAAATCTGGGAGGGGCATCCGATTGCGATGTCTGCTCATCCTCTCTTTCCCATCTCTTTTTCATTCCCGCATAGCCGGTAGTCCCTAGACGGTGCGGGTGCTTGTTTCTCTTAGAGAGCTCCCGGTTTTGCTCGCTCTTCAGCTTGAATTCTTCCGTCGTCTTCATCCTGACAAACTCGTTCCAAACCTCAGGAGTAATCATCGGCTACTTCCCGAAGGCTCCACCTCGGCATACACGTACTCGTTGACGAGCACTGTCTTCCAGTTCTTCCAAGCCTTGCAAGCTGTCATCTTAGCAGCTCACTCGATACGAGCTTTCCATTCCTTGGGGAAGATGAAATATCCCAATATTTCCCCTGAAATCACAGCGAGCTATTCTGTTCCTACTCTCTTCCAACTTTCTAAAGTGATTGAGACCCGCTCTCTTGCTATGATGCCGCAAACCGTGCTAAACTTCCTCCTTGCATTCTGAGGCTCGTCTGGTGCCCCTGAGTCGTGCAAGTGCGTGACCGTGTACTTCACATCCGGTCTCTTCGATCATTTCCTTCCTTCTCCTCGACGGGCTTTTTTCTTAGGCCCAGAGGTGCTTGTTGTGTCGCCGGAGGCCTAGGTGGCGACGGCGACTGAGAGTCGCCATTGTCCGGCGATCTTGGGATAATAGAGGAAAAATATATTAACTTTATGTACTCAAATAATGTATTAGACATCTAAAACAATGCGATACAATTACATCACGACCTAAGAGACTCCAAAGAAGAGCTCGAGATGTTGCTAGAGGTCTTTCATTCGGAACCGACAAAATGGAAACAGTGACAAGGAACTGCTCTCGTCATCCCACTCAAGATTATCCCACCATGATGAAGACATCTCTAATGGCGTACTTAATGACACAATGCTAATTCAAGTAGTACCAATCTAAAGAGCTTGTGTCAAACAAATACAACAATAGGTGAATCATTTTCTACTTGAGATACCACATAATCCTTATTTCTTAAGGGACTAACGTGTTTGTTAGCATTTCTTGCTCACTAGTATGTGTGCGATTTACTTTTGATAGTAATCTTCGATAATCTCCTATTCACCCTCCCTCTAGTCGATAATCTAGATATTCTCACTAAGGCTATGGGAGGAAGTAATATAAATGGATGGAAGCCCCCGTCTTCTAGAGTTAGGTTTATCTTGAGAAGAAACAAATAGAGCATAGCTCCTTTCTAGGAGTTTGCTCCCAAGCATCCTTAGGATTCGGAGTTCCCTTCCACCTCTAGTTCTTGCTTTTCCTTGGATTTGTAAGAAACAAACTGTACCATTTGTGTTGAATTCGTGACATCTATCAAGAGTGTTTGTTGGTTGAGTTCATTTCCAAAGGCTATCACATCGATGAGTGTTTTTGGTAATTGTTCTTCTTGCTCCACTAATTATCTTTTCTTGCATATAGATCGGGCCAAATCTAGGAGTTATCTGCATCACACCATGTCTTCTCCCATCTGATCCTCTTCAATTTATCCATTTCATACCCTGATTATGTAATTACTCACTCTTTAGCGGATTTTGGTAGGAGAGAGCGGTGTCATGGTGTGTTATATGACTTAGCTCCACGTCGCATGGCTGAGTTGGTGTCACATGATTGTAATAACATGGTTCATTAATATATCTGGTCTCTCTTGGTTTCAAAAAAAAGCTCAAAAGGCAGTTTCTTCAACTTTGGGCAAGCAAACACATCAATGTATTCTAAAGAAAGAAAAAGCGATTTAGAACTACAGAATCTATCCAAGCTTGGCAGTGAATTTAATTGCAAAATTCTCAGTTGTCGAAATCCCTGTATCGGTGATTCATCTCTTACTCCCATATTATTAGCATTTTGCATGTCAAGTAGCTGCTTCATTTTGTCAAAATCCATAATTTCAGAGGAAAGGTTACATGAGTTTAAAATAGGTAAACCAAAGTAACCAATAAGACTCCATGAACAAGTACTTCAATGACTTCTCAACATATACGATCAGGGTCTTCTATTTGACATAAGAGCTCAGGAAGGAATATTCAACTTGAAATTGTCACAGTACATTAACACAGTAAGCAACATCTAAACTAAGACTCCCATCAGCCTAAAAAGACTAAGCCTTCCACTCAACCAATATGGAGCCCAATACATCTAAGCTAGAGTAATGTATCTTGTGTGCTGGACCGGGGAGGAGGTGGCGGCGGCTCGGGTGACAGAGGCGCCGGCTCGGGCGACGGAGGCACCGACCAGGGCCACATCGGTGGTGGCCCAGGCGACGTAGGTGGCGGCAGTTCGGCGGCTTGGGGACTTCGTCCGGCGCGTCGGAGAGGCTATCTCGGAGGAAGGGCGTGGTTGAGGCGGTTGAGCAGTGGTGGTTAGAGGCGGCGGCGGGTCCTGTGAGAAAGGCGGGAGTCAAAAACTTTGTGAAGTTCCAGAGGAGGGAGATGAATCTTTTATTAACCAAAGTCATCGCAGCCGGTTAATACCGAGAAACCGACTGAGAAAATATACTACAGTCGGTTCGGTCAAAAAATCCGACTGAGATAATATGCTATCTTAGTCGATTTGCCGAACCGACTGGGATAATGTTCTATCTCAGTCGGTTCAGGCAAGGAAACCGACTGAGATAATGTACTATATCAATCGGTCGGGAAAGGCAACCGACTGAGATAATGTACTATCTCAGTCGGTTTGGGAGATGCTACCGACTGAGATAACATACTACCTCAGTCGGTTTGGTCACCTGAAACTGACTGTAATATGTTTACCCAGTCGGCGCTCCAGAGGAACCCTAAACCCTAACCCTAAACCCTAAAGTTATTTTTCTTTATTTAAATTATTTTCTTTGTATTGAATTTCTTCTCTTTGTAGATCAGTTTTTTTATTTAATTTATTTTATTTGTATTTAAGTTATTTCTTTGTAGATCAGTTATTTTTTTATTTAAGTTATTTTCTTTGTATTGAAGTTCTTTTGTTTGTACATCAGTTATTTTTATTTAAGTTATTTTCTTAGTATTGAAGTTCTTTTCTTCGTAGATCAGTTTTTTTATCTAAGTTATTTTCTTTGTATTGAAGTTCTTTTGTTTGTACATCAGTTTTTTTTATTTAAGTTATTTTCTTAGTATTGGAGTTCTTTTCTTTGTAGATCAGTTATTTTTTTGTATTAACGTCATAGAACATATACGATTATCCTAAATCATAGGAATAGTACCATATATCATTAATATCCAAAGTTATGTTACAAAATAATTCCTTCTTGACGATCACTTCATTTATACGGAGCAGGATCATGTTGCAATTCATCTTCGACCCTTGTTCCATCATTAGGGGCTGGGAACTCATCGATTTTGTTGTAATCTTCCTCATCCACCATATGTTCAACTCCGACAATACTCCTTTTTGAGGGCATAACTACGTGCCGCTTCTTGTTGTATGGATCGGTAATGTAGAAGACTTGATGAACTAGTTGAGCGAGGATGAAAGGTTCATTTTTGTACGCGACACGTTCAAGGTTCACGGATATGGCCTTTATCGTCAGGTATCACTTGTTTCTTATTGACCCAGTGGCAACGAAACAATGAGATTTTAAAATGTTCGTCGTAGTCAAGCTCCCAAATCTCATCTATGTACCCGTAGTATAGTTGTTTCTTGCCATCTATTTCGAGAGCTTCTACACAGATACCGCTATTCTACACCATGCTTTTCATATTTTGTTCTTTCACTACTGCAGATTGACCCTCTGCTGAACTCCCTCCACTGATGGGCACACACCGGACCGTCGTTGGAGGGGATCACCACTGACGGGCACCTAGCGGCTCGTCAGTAGAGGCGACTGGCAGCCCGGAAGGGAGGACCTCCACTAACGGGCCACTAAGGCGACCGTCAGTGGAGATGCAACCAGGGTGCCATAGATGACGGGTTGTCTCCACTGACGGGCGGTACTTACGTGCCCGTCAGCGGAGATGTGGTCTCCACTGACGGGCTCTGTTTCTGTCCGTCAGTGGTGATACCTCCAGGGCTGACTGGGCAGGTGGGTCAACCACTGACGGGCTCTGTTTGTGTGCCCGTCAGTGGTAACCTGGCTATATAAAACCAGAGGCGGTGCTCGCTGCTGGCCAGTGCTCACGCGCCCAATGGCCAGCAGCGAGCGCCGCCGCCGCCGCCCCATATGCTGCCACCGCCGCCGCCACCCCCCACGCACAAACACTCCACTCTCCCCACCCCTCCTCCTCTCCCTCTTTTCTTTCGCCCCAAACTCAACAAACCCACAAACACTCCCCTCTCCCCAACCCTCCTCCTCTCCCTTCTTTCTTCCTCCCCAAAATCAACAAGATTTCTCTAGATCTAAAGCTCTCTTCCTCCCTAAACCCTCCCCTTTCTCCACCTATTTCTAGATCTCTCTCTCCAACCCAACAAGATCTCTCATCTCTCCCTCCTCTCACTCTCTCCATAGATCTCTCTTTCCTCCCCGGAGTTCCATTCCCTCGCCGAAAAGATCGGTAATAATGCTCTCCTTGGATGAATAAGATACAAAAGTGTTCTTTTCATCTTTATATATATTTGATGTGATTGCCAGCCATCTTGTGTCGTAGGGATCGATCGATGGATCGCAGTTGGATGTATGAGAACCGGGCGACAGAGAGTTGGGCTATGGCTTTGAATGAGTTTCTTGATGTCGCCGAGCGAGATATGAGGAGAAAAGGTGGCACGAAGATTTGTTGTCCATGTCGCGATTGCAAAAATTTGGTAATGTTCGATACAAGAGGGAGGGTGACGGTACACCTGGCGCTTAAGGGTTTCATATCAGGTTATACATGTTGGATATGTCACGGTGAGGAGGAGGAAGATCAAGTGTTACAGCAGGACACCGAACACGGAGAGGACGAAGAAGACGAGGGGAGTTTCGAACCTGACGCCGAAGAAGAAACGGGGAACAATTTGGCCGATATGGTGCAGGACGTTCACATGGTGGAGCAGGTGGTGATAGATCCTGGGGATGAAAGAGAGGCTGCTAAGTTCACGAGACTAGTTGAAGACTCACAATCCCCGTTGTATACCGGTTCCGATCCAGAGCACACGCGTCTGTCGGTCACGGTGGAACTTCTAAGGATCAAGGCAGCCCATAATTGTCCAGACGAAGGCTTCGATGAGACATTGGCTTATCTTGCAAAAGTTTTTCCAAAAACAACTTGTTGCCTAAGAGCACCAATGAAGCTAAGAAGGTTGTCTGCCCTCTTGGATTAGACGTGCAGAGGTTCCATGCATGTCCGAATGACTGCTTTATTTACTGCAAGGAGCACGAGAAGCTGTACAAGTGCCCTACGTGCAACACATCCAGATTCAAGCGGGTAGAAACCAAGCTGATGATGAGGACACAGTGACGAGTGGGGCTCCAGCAAAGGTTGTATGGTATTTTCCAGTCCTTCCCCATTTGAAGTGTTTATTCGCTAACAAGAAGGAAGCAAAGCTGATATGTTGGCACGCCGAGGGGGCGAAAAACTGATGATGGCGTGATGAGACACCCTGCCGATGCTTCGCAGTGGCGGGCAATCGACGCCCAGTACGATGATTTCAGAAAAGATGCGAGGAATATCAGGTTTGGTATGAGTACGGATGGAATCAATTCGTTCGGCAACATGAGCAGCAGACATAGCACTTGGCCCATGGTTCTATGGATGTACAACCTTCCTCCATGGCTATGCATGAAGCGAAAGTATATACAGCTCTCTATTCTCATTCAAGGGCCGAAGCAACTTGGGAACGATCTGAATGTGTATCAACAGCTGTTGTTCGAAGAACTAGCTACACTATGGGAACCAGGGACCCAGGTCTGGGATGCTGACCAAGAAGAATATTTCAATCTGAAAGCGCTGTTGTTCACGACGGTCCAAGACTATCCCGCGTACGGATATCAATCCTATCAATGTGTTCATGGATACAAAGAATGTGTTAAGTGTTTGGAGTTTACAACAAGTTTACACTTAAAGGGTTCTAAAAAAATCGTGTTCATGGGCCACCGAAGGTGGCTGAAATAAAATGACCCATGGAGGCAAGAGAAGGAATTGTTTGATAATACTGTTGAGATCCGTTTGGCGCCCCGGGAGAAGATAGGTGTAAAAATCTATGACATCGTGAACACAATGCCCCTTGTTACGCCGGGTAAGACACAACCGCATGTTCCCATGCAGGACGGCATCTACAAAAGGAAATCCGTATTTTGGGATTTGCCTTACTGGAGATTCCTAAGCACATGTCACAGCATAGATGTCATGCATGTTGAAAAAAATGTGTGCAACAGCTTGCTTGGTATCCTGCTCAACATGTTAGACAAGACAAAAGATGGACCGAAGGCACGAGCTGACATGGAATTCTTGGGTCTAAGAAAGAAGCTGTGGGCAACCAAGCAAACGACCAAGTTGGGCATGAGTGCAGTCAGAATCAAGACGGACTGTCCCGCTGCTTATTACACCCTGAGCAAAAAAGAGATCGTTAGCTTTTTGGAGTGCCTCCAAGGTGTCAAAGTTTCTTCCGGTTACTCGGCAAACATCGAGAGAATAGTTGACATGAAGACTCACCGAGTAATTGGTATGAAGTCTCATGATTGTCATGTGATGATCACGTAGATACTTCCTGTTGCAATTAGAGGTCTCATAGAGCCTGAGGTCCACAAGACAATCTTGAATCTTTGTAACTTTTTCAACACGATATCTCAGAAGTCGATCTCGGTTTCGCGTTACCATAAACTGCTGGAGGAGATCATTGTCGTCCTATGCGAACTTTAGATGTACTTCCCTCCAGTATTCTTCGATATCATGGTACATCTCATGATCCATATCGTCCCGGAGATACTGGACCTAGGTCTCATGTTCCTACACAACATGTACCCCTTGGAAAGGAACAATGGGGTTGTGAAGCGCTACGTTCGTAACAGGTCACAACCGGAAGGTAGCATCATCCAAGGCTATGTTGCCGAAGAGTGTGTCGAGTTCTGCACAGATTACTTGGCTGATCAAACGTCTATCGGTGTTTCTGTTTCGCGCCACACGGGTAGGCTCGATGGTGAAGGCCATGCACATGGACAAAAGGCTTTACTTGTCTATAATTCAGTACCGAATAGATTAGGTGACTACGACAGAGCACATCTCGTGGTGTTGCAACACCTGACTGTGGTGCATCCCTATCTTTGGATGCACATAGTAAAGGTAAAAAAAGAAAACCCAAAAAGGAGAAGCGTGGCTCTCGAAAGAGCACAACGCAAAGTTCGCAAACTGGCTAAAGAACTACTGGTATGAAAGGCCTACGACAAATGATGAAGAAGAGACGGTCAAAATGTTGTCACAAGAACCTGCGAGCAAGGTCCTGACATTTCAAGCAAATGATATCAACGGATACACATTCTATACGGAGGCTCAAGACAGAAAAAGTACGTATCAGAACAGTGAGGTGATGATAAAGGCTAAAACGGTAACCGTAATGACATATACTACGGCGTTATCAGAGAGATTTGGGAACTGGACTACACCGTCGCAAAGATCCCCATGTTTCGTGTCAGATGGGCAAAAAATGTCCATATCGACGATGACAAATTCACTACCGTGACTTTACCTCCCCCGACATCTATTGACTCAACACAAGTCAAAGCAGATGGGTATTAGCTAAACAGATCTTGCAAGTCTTCTACATAAAAGACCCGAAGGAAAAGAAGCGCCATGTCGTCAGAAAAGGGAAAAGGAGTATTGTCGGAGTCGATGGTGTAGTCGATGAAGAGGACTATGACCAATTCGACGACCCAGACCCCGAGCCAGAAGCTGCTGATAAACATCCTACCAAAAGGAGCAAAGCTACTAAGGATGCTGAGCCCTACATAAGACGCAGTCACGCCAAAGGACTAACGTACACCACCAAGAAGATCACTATTCATGAGAAGATTGTCGAAGACGACGAAGCCTAGCGGGCTATGTGTGTATGTATAATAATGTCTTGGTTTGGATGATTTCATGTTGTGTGTACCATATGTGTGTACGTGTGTATGTGTATAATATTGTTGACTCGCGCTAAACGACAAACCCTAACCCGCCTCCCCATAACCCTAACATAACCCTAAAACCCTAACCTTAAAACCTAACCCAAAATGCATCTCCCAAAAACCCTAACCAAAAATCCAAAAACCCAAAAACAACATAACCATAATACCCGCCTACACTGATGGGTGAATATGGGGAGCCCGTCAGTGGTAACATCCTAGCCCTAACGACCCTCTCACCTCCACTGATGGGCGCATCAGGAGCCCGTCAGTGGTAACACCCCAGCCCTAACGACCCTCCCACCTCCACTGATGGGCGCATTCAGGAGCCTGTCAGTGAAGATACCACCCCACTGACGGGTGCACCTCCACTGACGGGCAAGTACGAAGGGCCCATCAGTGGTAATCCACATCTTATATAAGTCACGCGCGGGACTTGGCGAAAAATTTCACCAAGTCCCACGTGTTCATTCGAACCAGCAGCGAGACGGTTCGCCTCCCCGACGTCGCCAGGCTGCTCCGCCGCCACCCACCGTCCTCCTCGAGCGCCAGCCTCGCCTCCAAGACGCCGGCCCCGCCTCCCGAGCGTCGCCCCCACCTCCCGAGCGCCGCCCCGCCTCCCGAGTGCCGGCCCTGCCTCCAAAACACCGGCCCCGCCTCCGGAGTGTCGCCCCCGCGCGCCTCCGCCTCATCTACGAGGACGTGTGGCTCCGCGCCGCCGACGGCGTGCGCCTTCACTCCTGGTTCATCTGCCACTCGCCCACCTGCCGAGGCAACCACTCGTCCATGATTTATAGTTACTTTCGCTGCCCATAAAGATGTGTCATATGTTCTTAAACGATCTCTAGGTCCCTTGATTTTGTTGCATAGTTCTCTGTAGTTTGTTGTATGAATTGATGGGCTGATCTCACATCGTGTTTCAATTGGGATTGAGTTCACAGGTTCCAGCTTCATGGCGATTTTTTGGTTGGTACTTGCTGGTGTATGTGCTGCGTGGTGTGATGCTTAGTATTAGTATGTCTCTAATGTGTATTGGTTGTATGCCCCGTAGAGTGTGCAAGTGATATAATCGTTCAATATGCGGTAGGGTTAAACTTCCACATTTGTAGTTTTCATACATAGATTTTTGTTGTGATGTGTTGTTTTCTTTTCTCTACTCTACGGTTATTAGCCAATCACATACTCATATTGTATCATAAGGTTTCTTGGTTATTGATTTAGGTTTCCAACTTATAGTTTCATGTGCTTAGTTCTGAAAGCTGTGTAGGTTTAGGAAGTATACCAGTAAGCTTTCTGACAATTTATAATGGCATGCATGGCTACATAAAGAATTGCTAGTAGACGACTGACTAATGGTAGCTTAACCATCATATACAGTAATGGCGCAGCTTAAGAGAATTGTTACATCTTTGTCCAACCAGTATTGCAACAAACTCATAAGCCGTAGGACCATTGAAACCAAAACCAGTATTGTTCATTCTGTTTTTTTCTTTCTTTTTCTCGAGCAAATCTGGATGGCCCAATAGCACCAAGATGTAAATGGTTGAAAACAGGATTAATCTCGAGAGCATTGTCCTTTCCTTTTGTGATAATAACGTGAATGACCTACTAGACTAGGAAATTGCTCCTTGGCATATGATAGAAATTTTCCGTCTGTAACTGTAGAAGTTCCTCTGTGCTAGACGAAAGCAAAACTGCAGAACCTTCCCACTATAGCTTACATATGTATGATATGTTGTGTTGTGTTCGCCGACCCGAGAACTAGAGCCCTTTGATGATAGCACGGCCCCCTCGACGTGGCGGCACCGATCGACACCCTGACCCTGGAGGCACCCAAGCAAGCTGCCTCCGAGCCGGCCAAGGACCCTGCTTCCGAGCCGGCTAGCAACATGCCCCCGAGGCGGTTGTCACAGCTGGCCAAGAGCAACCTGCCTCGGACTCCAGCTCCTCCAACGATGACTTTGGCTCCGAGTCAGGTTCTAAAGAGGATGAGGTGCCTGAGGAAGTAGCGCCTACGGCCCGACCAGGTCTCAGAAAAGGAGAAAAGACAACCAGTTGCCGGACAAGACGTATATCATCACTCGAGTCGATGACGTGAAAGACGTTCCAGCGAGTCCACATAAGGCCGCCCGGACCTTTAGCAACGCTTGCAGGTGCATAGTCTGCGAACAAGTTAAGATCACATGCAAAGAGTTCAATCATATGTCTAAGTCGACCAGAGATGCTCTCTTGAGGAAACTGTGGGACAAGTACCAGATTCCTGCCGCCGACAAGGATAGAGTCAAAGCACAAGCCCTTCGCATCATGGCTAGGGCACTGAAGACTTGGTGATACGACGCACAGAAATTCATGGACGACGATTGGGATACTAAAATTAGTAAAAGATGGTCGAAGATACAAAAGGAAGACTGGGAGCAATTCGTTGCTCAAATAAGGAGTCCAGAATTCCAGGAGAGGAGTCGCTTGGGGAAGGAGCTACAGTCCAAGAACACATTAGACCATAAGCTCGGCAGCCGTGAATACCTAGGGAAGAGACCAAAGTGGGCCAGAGAGAACGCCAAACTAGCCGCGCTAGGAAAGCACCTCCTTTCGTGCATCTCCGGGAGCCACGCGCCAGGGAGTACATGAGGGTGCACACAAGCTCTAACCCTGTGACGGGGTCACCAATTATAGAGTCTGAGGAACTCCAGGAGGTGGTCAACCGACTGGTAACGTCTCAACTTAGTTTCTTTTCTTATTTAATTACATTGCATCCAAATACGCTATCTTCTCATCAAGTAATATAACTTGCAGACAGAACTGAGCCAGCAGCCTGGAAGCTCACAGGACTCCGTCACGAGCTTCCCGAGGTGGCACGATGATCTGGTGAAGGCTCGATAGAAACTGGAGCATCAGGGCCGTGTAGTAGGCGTCGGGGATGGCGTTAAATGGGACAAAGTATTTCCCCGAAACCCCAAAGGTCGCCGCCGCCCAAGGAGAGATAGTCAGGAGTACATGGAAAATTTGCGGGAGCAAATGCGGGAGATTGCGGAGTAGACGTGGGTACGTATGCAAATGCTCGCAGCGCAAGGCGGTCTGACCATGCTTCCCGTGAACCAGCCGTCTGGATGGAGTAGCTGCGCATCCACCTTGGACGGCGGCCCCGACTCGCATAATCCCGTCGACAGCATCACCGTAAGTTTCATCCACTAAACGAGTCATTATAGTAAATCATGATTCCATTGTCCTGACTCCATGAGGACGGCACATCTATCCTCTGTTTCGTAAGAAGCCACTAGATGCACAATCACGGTGCAAATTCCTGGCATGAAGGTCAAGGTTGCGCACGGCCAGGTTTTCCCCAACGCTGGAGAGGGCAATCATGCACTATGTTCCTATGCGGGAGCACCATGCAAAGGTGCAGGTGGACATCGTCCTTAACGACTACAATGATGTGTTAGTCCCAGTCCCTCCTGAAGCAGAACTGACGAAGCTAGGGGAGTGCAAGAACTACTTCATCCAGTGGCCGAAGAGCCAAATTATTTTATCTACGGCAGGCTCTCCTCGCACGGCCCCCTCTCCTCGCACGACCCCCTCTCCATCAGTTGGACGATCTCCGCTGGGACTCAGCCAAATGCCTCCATCGTTTAAAAACCTGGAAGACCATCTTGTCGGGGACCAGTGCATGGAGCCGGTTTTCCAGTACCTGGAGGCGCCGGAGGAACCCAATAACGATCCACCGAGGCGCTCCGAGGCTCAAGGCGACCGGCTAGATCAACCCAGAGGGAAGATTATCTCTCCCGCCACACTAGCCGGAACACTAGAAGCAGCGATGGCGGCAGGCAAGAGTCCTGAGCCGCTACACAGGAGGAAGAAAGGAAAAAAGAGATGGGCTAGCACCGGCGAGAAGGAAAGGAAGGAGCAAAAGCAGATGAAGAAATCCTTATCCTTCTCAACATCGTCATCCAAATTATCTACACGGAGCATGGGTCTCTGGCGAGATGTTTGCTATCTAGGTCAAGACTTGCTCCCGCAGGATGAGTTGGACAATCTTTCGGAGGACATGAAGGCACTGCATGAAGACTACCTAAAGATGTCTAGAGATCCGCAAACATTTTTCCAATATTGGAAGGTCAAGGTGCCAAGGGATTACAACTTCTTCATGGAGAACGACCAGGAGACCTTCGAGATCAACTTTGAGGACCTCTTCAACATGTACAACCTCTATAGGCTCGACACCACGATGGTCAGGTTATGGGCTCTTTACCAAGCCCAAGAGTGCAGACGTCTACGCGAGTCCAATATTGGAATAATCGATCCGATATGCATGAACGAAGGCTATGCTGCGACCCCGGACGGTCGAGTCTTTCTGGAAGAATACCTTACGCGTTCGTTCGTCATTCATAAGGACAAGGACTACCTACTAGCCCCCTACAACCCTCCGTAAGTCCTTAACTTAGCACCTTGGGAATTTTTTTTGTTTTTTACGTACGTATCTCCGCCTGCTTACATTCATTTGTTCACATTGATGCAGTGACCACTCGGTCCTCATTGTGATTATTCCAAGCTGGGCCAAGGCATTTTACTTTGACTCCGACGAGAAAAAGAGATTGGACTTCAGCAATATCACTAATATTTTGGATACAGCTTTTTTCAAAGCCAAGTTCTCGGGACATAGTAGAATACCTTCAAAAGCGACAAGAATGGTACACCATTACAAGTTCCCTTGCAGAGTTCAGCCCGAAAATAGCGTGACATGTGGGTACTACACCTGTGCCCATATGGACTGCTTTGTCCGGTACAAGAACAAGCATTGGAAAGATATGAAAGAACTGAAGGCTTGGAATGAGCTGGAAAATCACTTGTACGACTGGCGTCAGGACTTTGCCCGCATCCAAAGAGTCTTCGCCAAAGTCATCAACCTTGAAGTCATCAATCCAATGGGTGAATTCTACACCGGACCCCATTTCCGAAGCCAAACTTAAGCGAGAATCGATAGATTAGTTGTTTTTAAAATTGAAGAATAGTTGTTTCATACTTGTGATCAATGGATTAGAGGTGAAGTGTTATGTGATTACGAACGTGTTATGTCAACTTTTATGTGTGATTACGAATGTGTTTTGTGATTATGAGATTTGACTATGTAATTATGAGTTTTGACATGTGACTATGTGCCGAAGGCCCATTCTAAAATTTGTGAAAAATAAATAATTGCTATAGCCTGTGATTATGAATAATATAATTGCTATAGCATGTGATTATGAATAATTAACTGTGATTGTCAGGTATCACAAGACCTCTACTGACGGGCACTTACAGAACGCCCGTCAGTGAAAAGGTACAACCACTGACGGTCACTAAAAGGGAGCCCGTCAGTGGTGACTACCTCCAGGCGCCTCCCACGAGGGGTCGCCTCTAACGGGCGATATGTGACCGTCAGTAGTAATAAGCACTACTGACGGTCGGGCTGCCCGTCAGTGGAGGACACCCCTCCACTGACATTCCCAGGCTGACAATGTTAGGAGCGACGAGAAGCTCTTATTGGTCCATCCACTGCTAGCCTTCAGTTTTAGCAGTTCTAGAACGCCCGATAACTTTGTAAACTTGCAGCCAGGGTACATTGGTTTCTCCAAATCTTCCAATAAGTAGACAAATTTTTTGTACTCCCGATCATTCTCACAGTTTTCTTCAACATCTTAGATCATCGATTGTCAGTCACCTTGTGTAGCTGCCATAAGGGGACTGATGACCCGTCCTCCCGACTGCTACATGTGGCTGCTTCAATGACTAGTTTTTTGCGAGCTATGTCTCGATCAAACTCGCGGCGTAGGCACCTCCTTAGGTCCAACATATTAATCTCCTCCAAACTATCTATATGTGCAACCTTGTACTCGTATTGGGACAAGTCGAGCCCGCAGGGCCCGTCGTGTATTATATTCGGCCCATAGAACACTAACAGTTTATTCATTGTACCTACGTACATACCAAACCAAAATTTGAATAACATATAAACATTATTTTCTCATTTAACTCCAAAATAGTGTATATTTAATATTAGTTTTCTCACATCTTCTCATTTTACCAGCATAAACTAATTTAAATAACAGTAAGCTCCTCAGCCATGGCTAACAATTTTTTATTTCAACGTACTCATTTTTTGTCACAATTAGTCTTTAAGTACTTACATTATGCTAGTTTCTGTCAAATAAGTTTAACTTCAACGTCTTTCATAGGTATGTACCCAAACCATAACATAGAATAATAATGTCGTTTGTCGCACTAAAATGGTTAAACGTGATGTCACTTAACTAACATTAAGCTAATCAATCAACTAATCACAGAATTTCATGCAACATGGATTTACCTTTTCTGGAAGAATACCACAAGATCTACACGTTGTCTAACTTCTCCACGAGCTAATTTTACTCCCTAAAGCTTGAAATTCCACTGCAAATCTCCATCTCGTTCCCATCTACGTGGAACCATGTTTTAGTGCTACATTAAATAAAATAAGAAGCTAAATTTACAAATTCTCAAGACAACTGCATTTTATGCATGCATGAAATAACGGTCAACTTAATTATAACTAATGTCCTAAAATTGTCATTTATCTAATTTCACCTAACTAAAAAATATAATAACATCTTGCATATAAAAGAAATTTACCTTCATGTCTATGTATCGACTTGATCTTCAATTTTTCTACTACTCGCATGGCTGATTTTGCTCTTTTTAGCTTCAAAATCCATTGCAAAACTCCATCTTGTACTACGTCTAAGTGCAGGGAGAAGAGTTTCAGTGTACATTAAGTACGAAGCTAAATTTACAAATTCTCAAGACAACTGCATTTTATGCATGCATGGAATAACAATAAACTTAACTATAACTAAAGTTTTAACATTGTCATTTATCTAATTTCAGCCTAACTAAAAAATATAATAACATCTTGCATGTAAAAAAATTTACCTTCATGTCTAGGTTTTGACTTGATCTTCAATTTCTTCAACTACTTGGATGGCTAATTTTGCTCTTTTTAGCTTTAAAATCCATTGCAAAACTCCATCTCGTACTACATCTAAGTGCAGGGAGACGAGTTTCAATGTACATTAAATACGAAGCTAAATTTATAAATTCTCGAGAGAACTGCATTTTATGCATGCATGAAATAACAGTCAACTTAATTATAACTAAAGTCTTAACATTGTCATTTATCTAATTTTAGCCTAACTAAAAAATATGATAACATCTTGCATGTAAAAGAAATTTACCTTCGTGTCTAGGTCTCGACTTGATCTTCAATTTTTTCTACTACTCGGATAGCTGATTTTGCTCTTTTTTCTTCAAAATCAGTTGTTAATACTCTCATGCTCATTAAGATTAGAAGGCAGAGAGTCGCAGAGGTAGGGAGTGAGAGCAGAGGACTATGCTAGGCAGAGGAGAAAGGGAGAGAACCACAGCACTAGCCCAATATAACGAGAGAAGAGAATCTCTATCGGGTGAGAAAAGAAAAAAAGAAAAAAAATGAGAAGGGAATCTATCAAGAGAGAAAAGAAAAAGCAAAATCGGATAGCACTGTCCCGTCTGGTCCGACATGCACTGGCGTGTGCAGCCGACAGCTCGTTGCACATCCCGAGGCAGAATCCTGCGCACAGGAGGAGGCGGGCTCGTCACGGGCCTAACGCGCGAGCTGGGCTCATCGCGGGCCTCGGGAGAGAGCTCGGCCTCGTGGGCCCCGGGCGCGATCCAGCTAGCCTCACAGGCTGAGGGCGTGGCCTGGAAGTAAGACCTTCCCTAACGGGCCCAGACTCTTCGCTCGTCAGTGGAAGATGTCTGTCAGTGGTGAGGCCAAAATGCCCCTCTCCTCCTACTTCCGCACCCGTCAGTAAAAGTCATCTCTCCCGGCGTCATAGTCAGTTTTACTGACGGGCTTTTGACTGCCCGTCAGTGGTGTTTCTCATCAGTGACGGGCATCCTCTTGCCTGTCAGTGATGATCGTGCAGCAGAAGTGTTTTCTGAGGTAGTGATCTGATCTAACTCATTGTCCTCATGCGACGACGTCGTCTTGCGACGCGTCCTCTTGTGACGCACATACGTCATCACACGTCTGCTGAATAGTGTGCTATTGACAGTATCAGCCACGTCGTTGCCTTCATGCATGTTTGCCGGTCCTTCCTCTTTAATCTGATCTTCACCGTGGCTGGTCCAACATGCATACCCCTTCATGAATCCTGTCCTGATCAAATGTGCTTGGATCTGTGCAAGATTTGTGAAGCTCTTCAAATTTTCACAATGACAGCATGGACAGCTGATCCACGTCTCCCCTGTGTTCAAACTATACTGTTTAGCTACTCGTAAGAATGCCGAGACGCCTTCGATGTACTCATTGCTAGCACGATTTCTAGTGTACATCCACCATCGATCCATCTATAACAACATGCAAATTTTATTAAATTGAGCAAGAACTATCAAAATACTATGTGTCACAAAATTGTAAAAAAATTACCATAAAATTTGGCAACACCACCCCAACCAACCTATATCAAGTGTACCAAACAATGGACACCTGCATTTAAGGCTCAGCTGGCAACTTCGGACAACATTTATGGTGGCGAATAGCATCATCTGAGTCGGTTCCAGCGAAACAACCATCTCAATGTTATCTCAGCTAGTTGGGAAAAGGGAACTGGCTGTAAAAGTTTACTTACCTCAGCTGGTTTTATTGGACAAACCGACTGTAATACTATCACAGTCGGTTTTCCACTCTGAACCGGCTGAGGTTAGATATTATCTCAGCCGGTTCATTCTTTTCAGTCGGTTGTTTCGCACCAACCGACTGAGACTTGAGTTCTTACTGTTGATTTTGCTTGCACCGGCTGAGATCTGGGGTCCAGAAAACCCTGTTCTGCAGTACTTGTTATATTAAGCGAAATGGTGGTTATTTTATCGAGTCCTATGTGCTCACGGGGTAGAATTGATTTTATTGTTTAGGATCGAAGAAGATGAACCATGAAATTCCAAGAGGTCAAATAGACATACTCCAATGCAGAACATACCACGCGATATAATGAAAGAACAACAAGAATTTGAATAAATCAAAAATAAAAATAATCAAAATTTACAAAAATTGCAACCTATAGAAAACAAATGAAGCAATTTAGAAATGTTTAGATAAAGCAAATACGTCCAACAAACTAATAAAAAATGTGTGTTTAGAAAAATTATAATAGGAAAGTTGACTAAGAATGGAGTATTTTAATAAAAAGTTTAAGAATGAAACTCCCACTGAAATTGAGCGATTTGAGATAGATAAAAATAACTCCATGATGACAAAAAAGTGTTGTAATGTTCTTTGGAAAATGTATATAGTATCAAAAACTTGCATACTAGTAAACCATAAATTGTTTATACTATTGCACTCTATTTATTTATAGTGATCATAGATTATTATTAATTCTCTAACTTTCTCTAATTTCTATGAGATACGTGCACGTTACCCTGAACTATGGCCCGCGTTTAATATTTAAGTCTGAACTCCAACACCGATTAGAAGACATCTTTTAACTCTCAAAATTGTTCACTTTACTCCCTCCAACCAAACTTGGGTGGGTGTTTTTACCTAACAAAATGTCTACGTGGAAAAATTTTGTTGAGTCTACATATTCGTAAATCATATAAAATAATAAAAATCAAGGAAAAATGTTCAAGAAATTTATAAAAAAGATATTTTTTAACACTTTAGAAAGAATGGATTGTCAAAAAAAATGCTTTAATAATATGTTTGAAATTTTCCTTTTCAGTATTTCTTATCCATTTCCCTTTTTTTATTTTTTCATAATTTTCTGTTTCTTAACCGTTTCTCTAATTTTTTAAAATCAAATTTTATTTTCTCCGTGAAATTTCCCAGTTCCTTTCCTAAATTTTCTCCAAATTTCTGATTTTTCAAATTTATTTTTCCTCTTAAATTATGATGATGCGGAGATGGCGATTTTTGTCCACACGGACATTATGTCTAGAAAAGAATTTGACATGTAGGTGTCGCGTCATCAAAAGCCACTTTGGTTTGGGTAGTTTGCGGAGGGTGGAGGGGGGAGTGAGAGCTGAGGGGTGTGTTTTAACAGGTATTAGAGTACTGGGTTGAACATTAAGGGCTATAGTTCGGAGGTAATATACACTTATCTCAGTTTCTATACACGCGTTATCTGATGTAATCAGTTTCACGCATGTCATCATAAGGGGTCTAGTAAGAACTCGAGTATATATTTGCCTTTGCCTTTATGCCTGCCCAGTAGATGGCAATTCAATTTGCACAAGTCGGTGCACATGTGCCTGCCTAGATGCAATTATAAAGATCTTTACGCCGTTCTTGTCATGTGGCACGATCAAAACAAAGCATGCATGTTACTTGTGACTTTCAGGAGTGGTCCATGCATGCATCACAAATTTAATCAGGCCAACTTGATCTCACGGTCCCATATTATCTTCGTATCTTTCATCACAGCTTGCAGCGGCTGGAATATCTTTGACTTCTCTGTACTTAGCATTCCCACCCTTCCTTTAATTTTGCCGACTTTGATGAATCTTTTCGAAGTAAGCACTTCTCCAGTAATAATCAAGATAATATTTCTCCGCGCATGTGAGATTTCTGCTCAACGACCCCTCTTCCACAATCTTCCATAGTTCCAGTCGGTTATAAAGCGACTGGCGAAATCTCTCGTTCATGGGCAGTCCAAGATCTCAGGTTTATCTCAAGAATATATATGGTATCCATATATATTCTATGCAGTATTTTATCCGAGAGCATTTGAGTTTAAGCATCGGCACCCGTATCACTGTAGTCATGCTAGCAAACACATCTATACTCTCATACATATTAAAGAACATTTGTTCTTAGCTTATGAAGGAAGTTACATCTAGCTAACAGATTATTCTGGCCCTCCTCCCAGTCAAAAGTTTAATTCTTTTTCTCCATATGATAGCTCTGTACATTGTTCCACTTTGGTGATTAATTGGTAGTAACTTCTTTTTCTTAAAGAGAGAGAAAGATCTAGAGAGAGAGAGAGAGAGAGAGAGAGTAAAATGAATTGCTTTTTGACTCTTGCAAGCATGCAGAGAGGCCAGTGGGCAGGAGAACGATGCGCGCGGCTCCTCCAGCCGTCTTTATCTTGGAAAGCATGCAGAGCTCGGATATGATTCCTGCAGACGCCTTTGCCTTTTACGGCGTTTGCGTGCGATCGATCACGTACGCACACACAAGAGCGGCAGATTAATCAGAGGTTACATATTTATAAAATGCATGCATATTCGGGTCCAATTCTACGCGCGTATTTTGCAGAATTTATGCGGCTATTGCGGACCAAGCGTTCACATCCCAGCGCTCGTAAATTAGAGGCAAAACTGACATGTCAGTTTTCTCTCTATTCACCTCTCTTAACTTTTTTTACCATAATTCTTAGCTCCACCTATAAAAATAATATAATACAAAATATTTTATTTAGCTTAGCATTGGATGCTAATTTTAGTGGTGGTGCTAAGCATTTTGATTTTAGCACCTACCCTCACATCCTTTAGCATTAGCGCTAGCAAAAAATTTCACCTCTAATGTCTCCTTAGAGCATTCGCGTCTGAACACCCCTAAATTAAACACTAAGATAGACACACCTGATTTCTCTCTTCATTAACTTTTCTTAGCTTCTTTTACCACATCCCTTAACACCACCTATAGGTGTTAAGCTTAGCATTGGGTGCCAAGCTTAGCGGTGGTTTGATCTTGGCCAAGTATGTAATATATATTGACCAATATTTAAGTGTTTTTCTCGAATTATTTGATATGTAGCATTTGGACATAGTTTGGCCAATCACAGCTGAATTCTGGTTTCACCTAATTGTTCAAAACATTTAGGGCCTTTTTGGATTGTAGGACTGAAAAACATAGGAATGAAAAAATACGTAGAAATTTTATAGGAATACATGTCCAAGATATAGACCGCAAAACATACAAAAGTTGCAGATTATCGTTTATATGGAGTGCAGGAAAACCACAAACAATTGTCTTGATCCTACTTGAATGAATAGAAAAAAGAGGTTAAACAGGATGTCAAAGTTTCTATGGACTTAGGTGCATAAGAAAGCAATCCGTATGATTTTGGTAGCATCATTCCTATGATCAATATGTTATTGATCACTCTAACTCCAACCAGATAATATCACACTTCTAACCATCACAATTCTAACCATATGAATCTCGATTCTACATGGATAAATAGGAAAAAGGGGTTGGAGCAGATGTCAAAGTTCCTATAGACTTAAGTGTATAGAAAAGCAATCCATGGTAGCATCATTTCTATGACTAGTATATCATTGATCACTCTAACTCCAACTAGATAACATCAAATTTCTCAGTTCTCACCATAAGGAAAGACTAGAAGTAATGTACCTACAAGCACACATAGTGCATGCCATGGAGTATAGAAGTACACAATATTGCCTCTGATAGCTACTTCTTATACCATACAAGACACTGATCATATAAGATCCGCACCCTTAATAGCGCCACGTGAGCGTGCAACTTCCCTCTTCATACGTGTAGCAACCTCTGGATCTGAAAATAGTTCATGAGATACGATACAGGCCTTCACAATACCAAGACCGAAGTAGATGAACTCTGTAGTCAATACAAAATACTAACGGTGAACAATCATGGCAATACAAAATAGATTTGTGATGCCAACTACCAAATCTTTAACCATGATCTCAAAAGAGTACAAGGAATTGCCACTCTCTTACAACCCTTAAGACTCTTGGATCCTTGCCTATACAAGAATCGAATGCTAAAAAAAACTACCCTCTAATCCTCTCTTGCCTGAACCTTGCTTTTGAATTGCTCGATTTCTTGGATTTGGTTCCTATGGCCACCTCCTCATGAGGTTTTATAGGTTTTCACTTGGTCTCTTAAAAAGCGAGGTGATATTCTCTTCCTATTATGATTCCTCTAGGATTCCTTGTAGCACTCCTCCTAGGATTATGACTAGAGACACCATCTTCAACAATCACTACCATCACTCTTATCTGTTGAAGTCATTGTGCTCCTCCAAGAATTCATTCCAAATCAGCTTCGCCATTTGCTCCAACCATTGGGAGCGCCCCACATCACTGCAATCTACGTGCTGGTGTCTGGGCTAGTGTAAAGACCCATTGCTTCTAAGCATGTGAATAGAACTTTAGAGTTCTACTTGAAAGTAAAGCAAAGCTTTTGCATCGCATGTCATCATATATATTGTCTAATTATACCCTCGAACTGAAATTTTTTAACCTTTGTGCTAAGAACCATTTTATGAACTCATGGAACTAATGTCAACTAAAAGCACTTACCAATGTATTCCTGAGTTCAAGATATCATAACAAGGATCCTCTGTACATTTGCAAGAATGTTGGGCTCAACTTGAATTTCAAATTGGAAAGTATTTATTTAGTAACCAAATAGGGCAAGAGGTAGTTTATTACCTGAGCAAATATAGCCTGGCTAAATCTTATAAGAATTTATATTGTAACCCCAACCACATTTCTGGACTTCCACATTTCTTCCCCAAAATTTTGAATGTTATAATTTTTGTAGCTAGTTAAAAATCAAAATAAGCCTTACCCATGCTCCTATTTAATTACGTGATAAATTGAATTCCGGTCAACTTCAGAGTTAAACTAAACATACCTTTCTAGACTCTTGTTAATTCCTTTTAATGTTCTGGAGCAATTTTTGCCATTCAAACATCTAAATTCGAAATAGGAGTTTAAATCAACAAAAGAGAAGGGTTTTTAACCCTGTCAGCGAAACTGGGCCAAATCGGCCGCTTCTCTTCTTTCTGGGCTGAAGCCCATCTACTTCTTTCTCCACAAGCGCCTAAAGGCGCCTTCCCCCTTTCTGTTTCCCCTGATCCGCTAGCAATCCTTCCCTTCTCCGCTTTTGCCCTCTCACTGCAAACAGTGGGCCCACCTAGTCAGATCTCTTCTCCCTCCGCCACGTGTCCACGTTCTTCTGCCAAGTGCACTCCCGAGCCTCCCTCCATCCATCCGGCTGCTGAGTCTTCTCCCTACCGGCACTCCTCCATTCCCTGCCTCGGCAACTACGTCTTTTTCCTCCGTGTGCTTCGCCTCTTCCTCTCGGAATCTCCGTCGAGCCTGCTATTGATGCCGGTGAAGAAATCATTATCCTTATGAGCCCCGGCGCCGAGCCAATTCCGGCATTACCGTCTTCTTCGTGTCCGGCAACCCCATCTCGTCCCTCAACCCTGCTGATTAGTCTTCCAACCTCACTAAAGACTCACTACCTTCATTAATTTGATCCTTGTGCAGCTAAGGCATCGGATTCTTCACCCAATCCGCCGATGGCGGCCTTCCATGCGATGTGAAATTTCCCCATCTCCAGTATGTTCATGGAGTATCCCGATGGAACTTTTACCCCATAAAGGCACTCGCAAAACTTCTGCTTCTCGGCTTTGCTCAGAGTGTAGCAAGCAGGGGGGAGGCGCGTTTTGACTTTCACATCACCCCTTTTTTCTTTGTATTTGTCTGTTGTGACCACAGCTCGGGTCTGATTCCCATTTCTTGCATGTCAAGCCGTGTCTTTATACCATCCTTTGTCTTGTCGGCAATATTGGGTAAGAGACCAATCAAGCTGTGGCAAACATTTTTTTTGACATGCGTGACATCTATGCTGTGACGGGTATGTAGAAATTTCCAGTAAGGCAAGTCCCAAAATACCGATTTTCTTTTTCATATGCATGGTCTTAGCTTTCATGTCTTCATGCACAACATCGATGTCTTTGACTACCTCATAGATTCCTTCCCCAGCCTTTTCCGTTGGTCTGACACGTTTGTCAGCTTCTTCGTTGAAGTGTGCCTTGCACTACCTCCATGGGTCATTCTTGGCAAGCCACCTCCAGTGACCCATGTAGACTTTTTTTTCAAGTGCTTTAAGAACTGACTCACTGTTTCTTCTTGGCAAGTGACACATGCTTTGTGCCCTTTGACTGTCTGGTCGGCTGAATTTCCATATGCCGGATAATCATTGACAGTTGTGAACAACATAGCACGTAGCTAGAAGTTCTCTTCTTTGTCAGCATCGCAGACCTCTACCCTTTCGTGCCAAAGTGTCTTTAGTTCTTCCTTCATGAGTTGTATGTACAAACAATATCATTTCCAGGTTGCTTAGGCCCTTGCATGAGAACAGGTAGGTGTATGTACTTCCGCTTCATGCACAACCATGGAGGAAGGTTGTAATTCCAAAGAAGCACTGGCCATGTGCTATGTCTGCTGCTCATGTTACCGAATGGATTGATTCCATCCATACTCATACCAAACCTTATGTTCCTCGCCTCCTCACCAAAACCGGGAAATTCCCTATCGATGGTTCTCCATTGGCATGCATCCGCGGGGTGTCTCATCATTCCATCTTCCTTTCGTCCCTCTGAGTGCCAATGCATCAGCTTTGCCTCCTTCTTGTTTGCAAATAAATGCTTCAAACGGGGAATGACTCGAAGGTACTAGGACAACTTTGCAGGGCCCCTTCGGTTCTTCCTCGTCCTCGTCATAATTTTCTTGATTTCTAGCCCAATTGTACCAAGATGTCTTGCACATCGGATATCTGTGCAGGTCTGCGTACTTTCTAATATATAATGCAATTGTTCAAACATGCATGGAATTTTTGCACATCCAAGCCTAGAGGGCAAATAACCTTCTTAGCCTTGGGCAACAACTTCCTCTCTGGAAGAACATCAGATAAGAGTGCCAACAACCTTGTGAAGCCTATGTCGGCATAGTTGTAGGTTGCCTTGAGCTTTAGAAGTTCAAGTGACACGGACAATCGTGTGTTCTTCAGTTTGCAGCCGGCAAACAAGGGTATTTCTGAGTCTTCCAACAATCCTACGAACTTGTTAAACTCTCTTCCATCATCAGGGTTAGCCATCTCTTCCATGTCATGCAGCATTTCATTCAAATCTCCCATCTAGTCAGCCATGTCCTCATCCGATGATTCCAAATTGGCTTCTTGTTCGATCGCTTCATGTGCATCGTCAACGACTTCTACCCCTTGACCAACATCCATTTCTACCCCTTCGCCACCACCCACTTCTGCCTCTTCGCCATGATATGTCCAACGAGAATAACCATCCATGAAACCCTTTGTCAACAAGTGTAACTGCAGCTCCCTTGTGGTCGCCAACATCTGCTCGTTATTGCATACACGACATGGACAACACATCTCGCATTTTCTCTTGCTCACCATATCCTCTTAGGCGACTCGAAGAAACCCGTTCAAAGCATCGACGAAACTTCAGGTGGCACGATCCCCGTACATCCAACTTTGATCCATCGAGCATACGCTAGCTAATAATTCAAATGAGAGCACACAATTAATTATTTAGTTACTTATAGCTAACTAGCTATCATGTACATATTAATTAACTAGCACAAACTAGTTACCTTGTTTTGGTCCTCTCCAAATAGAGTAGATCTACAAATTATTGCCTCCCCTACTTCCTCCCTCTACAATTAATCTCTCCCTTACTTCCTCTCTATAATTAATGTGTCCCTTACTTCTTCTCTCTACAATTAATGTCTCCCTTACTTCTTCTCTCTACAATTAATGCCTCCCTTACTTCCTCTCTGCAATTATGAACATGAGAGCATTAATTAGCAAAGATCCGAACAAATACAAACATATAGGGAGAGCACTACTAACCTTTCACTAACCTCCACCTCAATGATCCAAAAAGACACTTCCAATGCAACCCACCACTCTCACCAAATCGCCCCCAAATCGCCGCTCTTGATACCAACCGCATCCAAGAAACAAAATTGGGAAAATCTTAGAAAACGGGAAGAAGATGCAGCTTTTATACTGTACACAAATACCACTAATGGGCCATAACTTAAGGGGACAATACTGACTAGTCACATAACCACTGACGGGTGACAACTTAAGCGGTCATTGCTCCCTAGTCATCATTGATGACTAGTCACATCGACCACTGACGGGTATGAACTGCACCGTCAGAGGTAACTTGTAAGACCTGACCTGACATCTTAGCATTCTCGAACCCGTCAGTAATGACCCGTTGGTGGTGAGCCGTCCCTTTGTCTCCAAAATTTGCTGTCTCTTCACCTTCGCTCTCTCTCTCTCGTGCGCGCTGCTAGCTCCAAGCCGACCACAACGCTGACACGCACTATGGTCTCGTCTCCTTTGTCCCGGCCGTTCAACTACTCATTCGAGGTCTACTCCAACGGGCTAACGGACTTCTCCTCAGAGATGGAGATCTCGTCTGATGGACTGACCGACTTCTCCGAGGAGATGGCGGCATGGATGGACGACGCCTCTTTGCCACTGCCACGAGGATGAAGAGGACGAGGGGGAGGACGATGAGGGGGAGGATGACGAGGCAGAAGAGGAGGAGGAAGACGATGAGGAAGAGGAGGACGAGGAAGAGGAAGTAGAGGAGTCGGCAGAGGAGGTGGTCACCGACGAGGTGCCCATCGGCGCTGTGGTTCTACTTCGACGAGGAGGAACAGGAGGACCAGGATGAGGAGGAGGACGACGACGACAACGACGACGATGATGACGATGGCAATGACGGCCATGTCTCAGACGGCTCCACGGCTACGTCCGCGATCTACGGCCCGCCAAGCAAGAGGCTTAGGATAGCGTAGTTAGCTAGCTAGATCGCGTAGGATTTTGCTGTAATGCATGTAAAATTTGGGGTTTTTGGTGAAACGAGAAGAATTTGCTGCACTCGATGCTGTTTTTATCTCAATCACATCACTGATAGGTCAAAAATTATTTGATACATCACTAATGATCAGAGTTGAACCGTCGTTCATGTCAATAAACACCACTGACGGGTAGTGTATTGTTTTGTACATCGCTGACCAGATCAAAGCTAAAGCATCGTTCATGTGGAATACATACCACTGACGGGTAAGAAACTTCGCCGTGATAATCATCACGGACGGGTAGTTTTTAGACCATTAGTGGTATCATCTTGCGAGAAAAAATTCAACCGCATGAACAAGGGGTATCACTCAGGCCTGTCACAGGTCTCATATCTGGAGAGAAACTTGAGCCCGTGGTAATGTCAAAACTGATGGATCGACAGCTGCCCGTCAGTGATATGTAGAATGTCTGACGGGCAGAGAGCTGCCCGTCAATGTTGGCCAATCAGAGATGACCTTATATGTAGTAGTGAGTGCATTTCATATCATGTCATTTCTGCATTTAGGTTAATTAGAATAACCTCAACTTAAAGTAAATGCAAAATTTACCGAGAATCAACTCAGATAAAAACTTGTAAAAAAATTCATTCAAAATCTAATCTACCATGATAATTTTCCTAGGTCTTATACACCTCAAAGAAGGACTAAAATTTTCGGGTGATGTGGAATTATTTTGGATATTTTAATAGTGTTATTATAGCAAGTTCCAAAGCAGAACTGTATTATATTAATTGGGTGAAGTTACCTCTATTCCAAATTTACGAAATTTTGTATTTGTGGCTCATTGCCCATCCTGAACCCGACTATAAGTTTATCATAAGTTCTTGGGAATTATTTAACCTAATTGTAGTTCAAACCTAAATTACGGCATAAGTAGACTTGTATTTAAATGACAGTCAAATATATCTTAGCTAGATCTGAGAAAATTCATATAGGTCATAAATATTATATAGAATCTTTGTGAAGTTTCTTAGATTTAAATGCTTAGTGATGAACGCTTTGAAAATTCAAATAAAAAATGATAGAATAAAATAAAAATAAAAATAAAAGAAGCCCAGCCTAGCTGGGCCGGCCTCTCGGCCCAACTCCACAATGCACTAGGCCTCAGCCCAGCTCCACCCAACACCTACTCCAATGCCCCTACACTCTCCCACTTCCTCCGCAAGAGGGGGCCTCACCACAACTGTTTCCCCCTATCACTGACTCATCAGGGCCCGCATGGCAGGCTTCGTCTTCACGAGTGCTGCCACGTGCCATATAGTGCTTGAGCTGGGAGATGGGTGCTATTGCATGCAATAGTGAACTGCCCAGTTTTCCCCCCTCGTCAACTACTGTGTGCTTCACTTTGCGCCTACACCTCCCCGCAGTGCCACATCTTCCTTTCTATTGGTTGAGAGTTGTGGGGATCGACGGTGCTGACATAGGGGCCCTCCACCCATCAATTGTGATGTGCTCCCTCCCCCTCTCCCGAGCGCCTTATATACCCTTCTTGGCCTCTCCATCCTCTCGATTGCACCCACTCCATTTCTACGAACTTCGAGGGCAAGGGCAGCCATTCCTCATCAGGAACGCTAGAGGCACCAAAGGTATTGCAAGGCGTGGTCGCAGGGCCACCTTCAGTCTCTTCTCTGCTTCCCACGAAGATGATCGTGCTCACCGTTGCCTCTGATTGTGTTTTTATCCAAAGACCATGAAGCTCCTTTCCTTCTTCCTTGGCGATGGTCAGATCTGTCACGGTGACTCTTGAGCTCTAGACTTCTTCAATGGCATCATCACACGTCACGAACGAGGATTTCCCTATCTAACCCCTTCCTTTGCCCCTTCAGTGCAAGGACATTTTCATTATCGTTGTGCTCCTCTGTCACCACCATTGCCGTTGACGACTTGGAGTTCCAAGAACACCACTGACATAGGCAGCCAAAAAACGAGTTCGTGGTGTCAGCATGACGCTTCCTAGATGACAAGATAGACCGGGAAGTTTCTTCTACCCCGTCGTCGATGACACCAACTCCCTTCCGTTGCTAGCCAAATCTTCACCGATGATTACGCCCTCGCGGCCTCCGTTTTGTTTCCCATCAACATTGTGGTGTGTTCTTGACCAGAATCGTCGCCTTTTTACCCCTTTTTCCTCCTCGGCTAGTCACCACTGCGCTCCTATGTTTTCCATCATGGCCGGCTGCCTGCGTTCAGCTGTCTTTATAGCCGACGATCATGGTGACTACATGTGCGAGTTCACGTTGCTTCTTTGTTCGAAAGGTCAGTGGCTTCCTGTACTGCCCCCATGAGTCTTCACCGGAGAGTGCGCAAAGGCACCGGCGCTCAACTACTAGTGATCGGCCACCGTCATTAGATATAGGTCATGATTTCCTACAAGTGCACAGGATCAATATAGGGTCTTGTTGCAGAAATATTTTCAATTTAATATCAAACCCATTTAGAAAGTTTCTGGAAAGCGACAGATTTTTCCCCAAATACGTCGTCACTCATAATTGCACTTGCACTTGAACTAGATGGTGACATATGATATTTTTAGAGGATTTTTAAATAATAATAGTAGAACTAATAAAAACTAAAACAAACAGAGCAATGGATATGGAAAAGCTAATATGAATGGTGATGGAATGGCAATATAGTAGGTGGTACATGGGTTGATGTGGAGATGTCTACATGTGCTATACTGTAAATAATTTAATTATATAGTTGGATATATTGTAGGCATGCAGCCATAAATATATGCCTCTGATCAAGAACATCACTTTTGTCCAATATTAAGGTGCTCTTAAGATACACCGGATCAAAGCATAAAGTATGGTATCATTTGCTATTCTTCAAACTCATCTATCGAAAACCCGTCACCCTTGACTCTCACTCAATGGGTAGTAGAATGGATTGCATGAGTAGGTATTTAATATTGCAAGGTATGAACGATAACTATAAGATCTTGTTGCCTGGGCCCTAGACAACAAGCATGGAAGCTAGCAGTAATAAATAACATCAATAAACAACATCCTAACAATCTAAAATTATTTTGAAAATTAGTATAGAACAACATCATAAAATCTCAACATAATTCACCAATTCCCATCCATCTCATATGCTTACGGTGGACTAATCAAACATAATGAATGGATGAAAACACACGAGTACCATCATGATGATTACAAAAAAGATACAACAAAAGCAACTCCCCTAAATCAATTGTTAATGATCTTCGACGATGGGTGATGATGAAACGGGCGTCGATTCGGTGAAGAAGCGCCCGCAGATCTGAATTCTAGCAAATGTAAATCAATCCGTGGATGTGAACAGTGTGTCGGTGTTTTCTGTCTCGAAAGAACCATCCATTAGAATATACACGAAGGGACGAATAAGTAGTCAAAGAGAACCTTACAGTCTCTAGGCGATAGGACTGCTACCAGGGCCAGGTGGGCCTCCATGCTGCTCTCCTTCGTACAGTGTTCTCCCTCATGCGTAAATATTCTAAAAAGTCACCTTTTGTACGAAAATATAACGTTTCCTACACACATCAAATAATGCAATAATATGCAGTAAATTAATGAAAAATGTCATGAAAAGCATGGGTAATATCGATATGTTTTTGACGTATAAAGCTCTCCCACGATTAACTCATCGGTGGCCCTCGAACAATGCAAGTCATAAATAGATATTGGCATGCATTTAAATGAAACTTACATTTAATGTTATGAACTAGTTAACTCTTCTTTATATTGTGCAGGAATAGCAATGGTTTTATACTAATGCAAGCAAGCTATTAACATTCCATTCCACAATTGGCTTGAACATCAAAACTATCACTTGTCATGATAATAATAGCAACTTAGCAAAAGAGCACGGAACTATCATAAATGAATACATTGCCGAAGAAGGAATATAATGGTTCAATTAAAAATTTAGAGAAATCAATGATGTCACCCTCATAAGAGGAGCTCACCTACTAGAGGCAAGTTATAAGAATTAACTTATGTTCCAATGCAAAACTCTCGACAACAGTTTTGTCACTGTTTAAAGAATAAAACAAGGTTTTCATTGGTGACCATTTGATTTATCAAATCAACCACTATGGTATTTGATGTCTCACTATTCCAGTCATTGGTAGAAATAATGAGCATCTAGGAAAGACTCGATCAAAGGAAATAGAAAGGCTTACGCAATGCAAAGTAATTCCTAGGCCCTAGTGATGTCCCAATTATCAATATTGCATAAGGAATAGTGATTTTCCATATGAATGCACAAAGGTGTGGTGAACAAGTGACTCAAACTAGTGTTCTTCCCAACAAGGAATAAAATAGAGCAATAATGATATGAAACTCTAAACAATAACTCTAGAGCTAAATAGTGGAGCTCTATTATGATAAAATGAGGGCATAAGGCTAGTGAGCACTAAATTCAATGCAAGCGCCTACATAATGAATACATCTGACTAACATGAAGAACTCGAGCTCTTATAAAACCGTGGTGCCTCTCTTCTACTTCTTATTTTATTTCTTAAGTCTCTCTCCTTTTCCTTTGTCTCATTTTTCTTCTTTTTTATTTTTCTTTTGTCTCATTTTATTCTTTTGACCTACAAGATTTGAGAGGCAGCTTACAATGATAAGCTCTTTCCATAGATAATAAACGAGAAATAAAAATGGTGGCCAATGCATGCAACAGTAATATGAGCATATATAAGCGCTAATAGATATGGAACATAATGCAAGTTCTAAGAGGTGAAGAACATGCTCTCATCTAATACAAAAAGATGAAGTGCCATGAGAGGTAGGTATAGTAGACACAAATGGCGAATACTGAAGGGCTTTTGGGATATCTCTTTTTTTTTGCACCATATGTCCTATTTCAACTGTCTTTTTATTTCCGCCTAGGCATCATGTTTATTTAATTTTCTTTTTTTTAGAGATAGTCCACAGGTTTGGAAGTTTGGATATACCCACGATGTATGCAAAATATCAAATTGACCTGCTAAGAGAACACATAAATTTATGTTATACTCAAATTTATTCTCCATTACCTAGAACCTGGTTCCACCAAACAATGGTCCCCTTATTTGAATGCTAACCATGATTTCTCAACAATTTTAGATTCAGCAATGCAATGGTTCATAAATTCTAAGCGTGCTCAAGTACTAAATCACATCATTATCACAACAAGATAAAATTCATCATTTAAGCAACATGGGATTTATGACGGTTAGCCTAGAAGGTATAAAAAAGCATGATCAAAGTAAATCTGTACAAATATAAAGAGAGTTAAAGAACTCATACCAGTTATTTGATGGTATTCACTTCATCACACTTATTTTTATTAATCATGCTAGCTCCCACAAACTGCAACGTAAGTCAAATTGCACAAGAGAGCATACTAGATTCAATCCAGTTCATGAGTACCTCATAATTACATAGTCCGACTATGCACTATACATTTATTCAAACTACTTAAAATGAGAAAAATAAATCTATTTGTATTTCTGCAATTAAAGGTACTCTGAAACAAGCAAATATTTTTGGTATTTTCTTTTTAAGTCTACTCTAATGCAAGCAGAAAGTAAACAAGCAACTAACTATATATTTTTTATTTTTCATAAATGGAACAAGAAAGTAAACTAAAATACAATGGTCATGCATACTTACTCCCAATCTTAGGCTTTTGGCCTATGCTTGGCCCTCTACTCATCATCATTTGGAGACTATGAAGGAAAGCAAGTGTCCTACTGCTCAAGGTAGTGATCCCAAGGTCGCTGTGGCACTCATAGTAGCTCCCACTCCCCCTAGACAAAAGTAGACTCTTGAGGTGGTTGTACTGGTGGGTGAAGCTAGTGATCTACTGCTATGACCTCCTCAAGTGTGAGCTTAAAGTTACCTTGTCCGCTGTTCTGAAGGCTAAACAACTCCTAGAATGGAAGCTTGACAAGTCTCGTCTCCCTCTGTTCAAAAGTCTTTAAGCTATACATATACTCGTGTGGATTGCGAGGGTTATGCACCAAAATGTTCATAGTTTTTAGTAAATATGCATCAATAAAAACAGGAGATTGAGCATGAGTAAGCTAAGATACGTCAAGGCCAAAGTGTGCAACAAAGATATTAGGAAAAGCACCACAAGTAATGATGAGGACATCCCACCTACGGATACACCCACTCAAGTACTGGCACCACAAGGGTCAATGACTAGAGCTCACGCACGACATATCAATTATCAGGTACTTTCGTTTTTGGGGGATCCTTACGATTTCCACCTGAATATGATGCTGCCTAAATCCAACAATATTTTATTGTTGAGGAACCAAGGACTGAACCTGATGGCCAAGGACAGAGTTGATGATTCAAGTGAAGATTTTCGAACACTGAAGCCACCATAATTGCTTGATGACAGAGGCCGAAGAGGGAACAAAGAAGATATCAAATCAAGCTTCGGTCATCGTCAAAATCCAGACCATCACCCAGACAGTCCGGATTCCTCCTAGAGAGCCTGGACCTCAGCCCGGAGGGTCCAGATGACAGTCCAAATTGCTACTGGAGAGCTCGGACCTCATCCTGGAGGGTCCAGATTTCCCTGATCCGATCCAGATTTGGTAGTTAGAGTCCGTTTCGGCCAGGGATCTTATTTCCACCTATAAATACCCCCCTAGGTTTTGTCGGTTTTGTTTAGTTAATATATTGCTATTCACATCTATGCGTCCGTCGATTGTGTTCAACAACTAGTTGTAGAGACCACTATTGGAACCCCAATTTATCGAAATACTTCATCTACATCCACAGTTTAAGATTCCTTCTTCATATTTCTTGCTTGTTCTTCGATTGCATGTAGTGAATTGAACCTTATGTTCAAGGTTGACTGTGTTCTCAATATTGCCAATTGCATTCGGAGTTTGTTTAACGATTGCTAAGGCGCACTGTCATCCCACCGTGTAATCGGATCGTCAAAGTCATTTCCACTCAAATCAATCTCTCATTCTCTTTGGAAGATTGGGACACCATAGTGCTCATCAGGTGGTATCAGAGGAAACAAGGTTGCTCGTTCAAAACTTTACCCATATTTTAGTTCATTTGTTTCTTCCTATCATCCGCATATAGCTAGAAAAGAAAACCTAATCCAAACCAAATATGAGCCTGCAATTCTCAATCTAGTATTTTGCATTGTTGAATATTTGCTGCATTAGTCCTGCTAAGTTGCTGGTCCGAGATTTGTTCATGTGAGAATTTCCCTACTAGATCAAACCTCTCATTTGTGTTTTGTTTCCTTTTGCACTGCAATTTTGTTCTTCTAGTTCATCCGTCGTGAGAAGAGAATCAAAAAAAGGAAAGACAAAAAGATATAAGAGTTGCTGTGACAAGGGTCACCGCCACCATTGCGCCCCTTGAGGACAAGGACTACTACCGGAATCATAGTTTGAATCGGATTTGTCTCAGAATTCAAATGGGACCTCAATTCGGAATCAAAACAAAAAGCTACCAAGAAAATTATGAAAAAATTCCAAAAAATTAGACATAATTCAAAGAGTCCACGATTAAAACTTCAGCTCAATCCAACAAGTGGTTTGGGAGATATTAGTGCTTTATATTTTGGACCTACAACTCGGACCCCAACCCAGAGGGTCCGGATTTTCTTCTGGACAGCCCGGACCTTCACCCGGAGGGCCCAAATTTCTTTGGACAGCTTGGACCTTCACCCGAAGGGTCTGCATTTTCATCATCTTTTCCACTTTGATTCAGTATCTGGGCTTAGGGTTGCTTCTAACTCGTTCTAGTCAAAGTCTAGTAGCTAGGGCTAGCATTTTTTTATCATCTTTTCAACTTGTATTGCTATTTTGATTATTACTAACCGTTGCTACCATACTTGAACATACCAAGCTCCACAGACTCTACTATGTGTGACTATACAACCACCTGGCAACGCTCTATTCAATCTCTGGAGGTTTTTGACACGTAGGTTGCCGGTCACCCCTTACAACTTTGTAAGAACTTGTAAGACTTGTGAGTTAGCTTGAGAGCTTAAGAGACTTGAGAGGCATCCTAGTAGTTCCTAGGGACATTATATTTGTGATTTTGTTTCCTATTTGCTACTAACCATGTTAGGATCATGAAGAAATAGTGGGGATGAGCTTTCCCCTCACTCCCAGAAGTTACATGATGATCTCCGTGCCATGGTGTCCAATCATGCTCAGGACATCGATGCCTTGATTGCCTGCACCATGAACTGCGTCCACGAGGTGGAGCAAAGCGTACGAGAACTATCCACCAAGTTTGACCCACTCATCGCTCACTTGGGTGGCGTATGTCCACGGCGACCACCACTTCGTGTTCCTGCTCCCGTGCTTCCTGCTACACAACAACGAGCACGCCGAGTGTCACACGATCAAGTGCCCAATACTTCCAGCGCCTCGGTGCATCTTCGCATCGACCATGCCGCTTCAGTCATGGCAGGCATAGAAGACATCGAGGAGGATGACTACCACGACTATGTTGGTGTATCCACGGATGATTGTACTGTCAACACCAACAATGATTGACTCCATCGATGCTTGAGACATAACCGACATGGTATGGCACCACGTCGAGAGGTAGGTAC
Source organism: Stipa capillata (assembly GCA_019208055.1). Lineage (NCBI taxonomy): Eukaryota > Viridiplantae > Streptophyta > Magnoliopsida > Poales > Poaceae > Stipa > Stipa capillata. Next base: position 65,442 of record JAGXJF010000782.1, on the reverse strand, counting down.
CCATGATGAAGCCCCTAAACTGAAATTGAAAATTCCACTATTTGAGGGATGATACAATCCCGATGCTTATCTTCCTTAGGAATTAGAGGTAGAATAGAAATTTGCATGCCATGATTATCCTGAGGATCGCCGCATTAGAGTTGTTGTTTGCGAATTTACTGGCTCTGCTTCTATTTGGTGGAGTAAACATTGTAGGTTGTATGCTAATAATCTACCTACTACTATGCGTACTCATTTTGTGCCTCCATACTATCAATGTGAATTGCTTAACAAATTACAATGTGTAATTCAAGGTGCTAAATCTGTTGAAGAATATTATCAAGAACTGTAAACTGGGTTAATTCATTGTGCTATAGTCGAGGATAATGAGGCTATGATGGCTAGGTTCTTTGGTGGATTAAATCATGAAATTCAAACTATTTTGGATTATAAGGAGTACAATTCTATTACCCGATTATTCCATCTTGCCTGCGAAGCTAAACATAAAGTGTGGGATCGACAGCCAAGGACAAGAACTAATTTTTCTATAGGCTGTATGTCAACATGGCCTCCCCACACACTCGCCGCCCCATCTAGACGACCCGCTTCCCCGGCTTCATCCACCACCAAGTCAAGCTCAATGGCCTATGCCAGCCCCGAGGGCATCTACTCCAACCACTCATAGCCTGGCTGCTCTGGCCAATAGTACATCTTCCTCCAATGCTTCCATGGCAAGAACGAAGGACGTTCAATGCCATCGCTGCAAAGCGTTTGGTGCCATGCAATGAGATTGTCCAACCAAGTGTTGGCTGTCAAGTGTTGGTGACAGCCTGGAGGGTTTGGATGACAGTCTGGATTGCTACTGGAGAGCCCAGACCTCAGCTCGGACCTCAGCCCAGAGGGTCCAGATTTTGTCGAGACCCTCAGCCGGGAGGGTCCGAATTTCCCCGATCCGATCCAGATTTGGCAGTTAGAGTCCGTTTTGGCTAGAGATCTTATTTCCACCTATAAATACCCCCTAGGTTTTGTGGGTTTTGTTTATTTAATAGATTGCTACTCACATCTATGCGTCCGTCGATTGTGTTCAATAACCAATTGTAGAGACCTCTATTGGAACTCCAATTTATCAAAATACTTGATCTACATCCATAATTTTAGATTGCTTCTTCATATTTCTTGCTCATTCTTTGATTGCTTGCAAGGAATTGAACCTCGTGTTAGGTTGACCGTGTTCTCAACATTGTCAATTGCGTTCGGAGTTGGTTTAGCGATTTCTAAGGCACATCGTCGTCACACGGTGTAGTCGGATCATCAAAGTCATATCCACTCAAATCGATCTCACCTTCTCTTTGAGAGATCGAGACACCCTAGTGCTCATCAAGTAACAGTACCAGAATCTCTAGTACCAATGTGATGTAAATGTTTAGCTACCAATACACCAAAATTAGGACAGCATCAAAATTAGGGAACAAAGTTGTACCAAGAGCCCTCATAAGTTGAGTGGTAACATTACCACCATCATTAGAAGCAAACAAAGCATGACTAGCAAAGGCAGATAAATATCTAATTGTAGGTAGATGAATGGCTAACCACTTCAACTTTATAATCATGATAGTCACTAGTGGAAATAAGCAACCAAGTCTCGCTCAACACATCATAATGATTCTTATCATCCTTCCTAATTCTAGAATTCTGTAAACCAAGCACATCACAAAAATTTTGCATGCTAATGTCAAAAGTCTTACTAAGAATGTCAAAAGTAACATGATCCCTAGAGCAATCCTTAGAAAAGAATAAAAAAATTTGCATGCTAATATCAAAAGACTTACTAAGGAAGTCAAAAGTAACATGATCCCTAGAGCAATCCTTAGAAAAAGCATAAAAAATTTGCATGCTAATATCAAAAGACTTACTAAGGAAGTCAAAAGTAACATGATCCCTAGAGCAATCATTAGAAAAAACATGCTATTCAAATGAGGCTAAAAACTCTCTAATCAATTCATATGTCCGTGCATCAAATTGACTAAAGGCTCAAAACTCGGCATTTTGACAAAGCAAAGAAAAATCATCATACATGTTATAAGCTGGCATCCCTCCACTTAGTGGATGCAACATCCACATATTCCAATTTTCCATACATCTCATCGGTGAGTTCATCAATGATATCAACGTGCTCGGAAGCTTTTCTTGAACTTGAACGACTTGTTCTTGAGGACATACTTGAAGAAATAGCACCAAAAAGCTTCCTAGCACCCTTCCACATCATGGCCAAAATGCCAATTTGCTCAAATCAAAAGGTTCAAAATCCTTCCTACAAGCATAGCATAACATATCCCACAACATTCTACAAAATTAATTCATAAAATCATGAATAAATAGGAGTAAATGGGATGAACCCCAGAAAATGAAATGGCCATAAATTCCAGCAACAAATTTCATGTTTAATCGAAGGATTTCTCAAATTGGAGGAGTGGAAAATGGGGATTTTGTTGTTTTGAGAGCAAAGCTCGCGCAACAATGGGTGAAACGAACCCTGGCCTAAAGCTCTCCCCAAATGGATGGACAGTGGGTGTAGGCGGCAGGGCTTGCCACCCACCACTACTGTCTAGATGATTGGAGTACCCTGCGGGTCCCTAGTTTGTCCCATGGGCTCGCAACGGCCCAAAATTTTAAAATATAAATTTTCCAAATCTAGATTTCAAATCTAATTTCCAAAATTGATTAAACAATAATTTCTAAAATATGAAAATAAAACTAAAAAGTAAAATTAAGACTAAATAACAGAAATGAAAACAAAACATACAGTGGTAGGTAAGCTCCTACCAAGCATTTTACCTTTTATTTATTCAACCACTATCATGAGCATAATTCTTTAGCTCAATTTCAATTTTTGCGACAAGAAATGATTTCTTCTTCAGTGGAAAATTTTCAATTAAAATATTACCCAATCCTAATGGTATTAATCCTTTTAGGTGGAAGAACCTATTTTGGACATTCTCCTTTTCCCAAAAAACATTTAATATGTTCTTGTCCATTGGCCCTAAATGTCACTTTGCCGTCAGAGCAATCAATTATATCACCTATAGTATTTAACAAAAGTCTCCCAACAATAATAGATAAAGTAGCATCTTCAGGCATATCAAGCATAACAACATCAACAGGTATATAAGTATTAGCTAAGCTAATTGAAACATCTTCAAATTAGCCTACGGGTTTAGCAATTATTTTGTTGGCCCTTTGCAAAAAAAACAAACGTTTGCTTTAATTCTCCCAGATTGAGTTTTAAATAAAGAGAATATGACATAACACTAACACCCGCACCTAAATCACATAAAGCATATAGTAGGAATTGTAGGGTCTTCACATTTAATAGTATTTCTCCTTCAATAGAATTATCAGCTAACAAAGTTTTAATATCAGCATTAGAAATGAGATTTTTCTACTAATAATATATTTGATATAATTGCTATCAGGGGGAGTTTCTAGAGCATCACTAATAGGAATTTGCAAGTACATACCTCATGATAGTCACCAGGGGTGGCTCGGTTCGCCTGAATTGCTCGCTGGCGATGGCAGTGGCGTGGGTGGTGCCAGGGCATGCCGGAGGGAGGCGGCGCATGCGGGCAAGGAGAAGCCAAGGCAAGGCAGGCACTTAACTGGGCGGGAGGGCTGCCATGGTTTCTGAATGACGCGGGGCAGAGTCATATGTAGCATGGACGTTGAGGTGTGGCGGTGCGTTGCCCCGGTTGTGTCAAGCACGGCTCGATCGGTTCGGGAGGCAGGGCATGGCGCTTGGCAGCGAGCCCCTCAGGGAAAACAGAGGGCGTGTTGGCGGGCCAGCTTGGCTAGCTGGGCCGCTCAGTTGGGCCGAGGTGGGAGGGGGATAGAGGAGGCAGGCTAAGGAAAAAGGAGGAAAAGAAACGTGATTTTCTTTTTAGAAAATTTATGGAAAGAAATATAAATCCCAAATAAATATCAAAATGACTCCAAGAAATCTATGAAAATTCAAGGGTGCATATCTGACCAAGAAGAAGCCAAATAACATATTTCCAACTAAAATATTAATATTTAAATCAAAAATTAATGTTTAGATTAGTTAGATTAAATCCAAATGAATTATAAAAACAGTAATTCCAATCAAGCTTTATTTAATTTATGAAAATATCCACACAATTTTCCTGTTAGTATTCTAGATAAAAGTTTCAAGAATCACCTAAAATTGGTCTATTCAATAATCCTTTGGTGATGAGTCATGATGAGCGGCTCATGGCCACTTTGCAAGATAATGCTACCACTACCACTTTTGCCACTATTGATGATGTTGTGAATACTACTGTGAATGTTGTTTGTGATGATGCTAGAATTTTGCTATTGATGAGAATGTAGTTCTTGATGCAATGAGTGAAAGTTATGAAGTTGAGTTTGTCTTGCCGTATAGACATAAAAAGGAAGAAAACTATAATCATGACTTCTTGCACTTTGTTTGCAAAATAAAATTTCTTTGTAATTAATGGTTAATGTAACCTCTCGTCTAAACATCTTGCTTTGGTGCATTGTTTTAATGTGCGTGAGTTTATTTGTATACAAAATGCCAATGCATAGGAAGCGGATAGTTCTTTGACCTTTTTGTTTATAGGCGCTTTCCACTATGGTAGAAAAAAATAATTACTAAATTAAAGGAATGAGCACGTACACCTAAAGGTAAAAATGTCAAACTATTGACTTAAACTAAAGCCCTTCCCGACAGGCAACCCAGAAGTTTCAAATCTTTTTTCTGTTGAGTTTTAGTTTTAGGTTTTGAATAAATAATATCAAATTATATTGCTTATAGTTGCATTATTAGTGCTTCAATAACCTCTTTGTTATTTTTCTATTATTCTAGAATGCGTAATAAATTGTGAAAATTTCATATTTGAGATTTACAGAAGGTACGTAAGCTACTAGAAAAATTTGCGAGCTAGCCTAATCATAGAATGACCAGGCGGCAGGGTCAAAATGACACTAACTGTAGCCTTCCTCTATTGCCTAGAGGCTGTGGAGCTCCCCTGCTACTCCAAATTTTCGTTGCTCTCTTTTATGCTTCATTGTTCATGATTATAAATTTTCTATATTTTCCCACACTGTTTTAGTCTCCAATTATGCCTTATATGTTTATGTCCTCTTTTTAATGCTGAAATTAAACCTTTGATAGCCTGTGAAAATATTTGTATATTCTTCCAATTTATACAAGAAAGTTATCTTTTATTTCTAGAGCATTGATTGAGTTTAATTCTATTACTTATTTTAAGGATAGTTGCTTTATGGTTGCTATGCAAAAACTAATCTTTTGTAGAAAAAGTATTGAAAGGAAAAGGAAGTAATCAATTTATTTAATCTCCACAGTGGAAATCCAAAGAGAAGAAAAAGTTTTAAGCTTGGAGGGTTGAGTTCTCCCTAATCCACATGTATTTTTCACCCCTCAACTATTGCCTCTTGGCACATTTCAACCCTGAACTTCAAAACCGGGCAAACTTCACCCATAACTATCAAAACTGGGTAAATTACCCCCCTACAGCAGTTTTGCGCTGACGTGGAGTGATTTTTCCCCGATTTGGACAATTCAACAGTCCACGTGGATCCCAGTCAGCTTGGAAAAATTTTAAAAAAAGAAAAAAAAAGAAAATTCAAAAAAAATTGAGAAAAATTCAAAAAAATCAGAAAAATTCAACAAAAAACAGAAAAAATCAAAAAAAATTAGAAAAATTTTATAAAAAAGAAAAATCCAAAAAAATTGAGAAAAATTTAAAAAATCAGAAAATTCAACAAAAAAGAAAAATTCAAAAAATTCAGGAAAATTCAAAACAAATAGGAAAATTTAAATTTTTTCTGATTTTCTCATATATATTTGAATTTTTCCTATTTTCTCAATTTTTTTGAAGTTTTCCTGATTTTCTCATTTTTTTTAAATTTTCCTACTTTTTATGAATTTTCCTGATTTTTTTGAATTTTTCTGAATTTTTTGATTTTTTTTGAATTTTTTCTGTTTTTTGAATTTTTCTCAAAATTTTTGAATTTTTTTTGAATTTTTCTGATTTTTTTGAATTTTTCTAAACTGACTAGGATCCACGTGGACTGCTGAGTTGTCCAAATCAGGGAAATACCACTCCACGTCAGCGCAAAACTGCTATAGGGGGTAATTTACCTGGTTTTGATAGTTATGGGTGAAGTTTGCCCGGTTTTGAAGTTCAGGGTTGAAATGTGCCCACAGGCAATAGTTGAAGGGTGAAAGATACACTTTTTCCTATTTATTAATACACCTTCAATTTAGTGTCTAAAAAAATTTGTAGATGGAGTTAATGAGGTTATTATTTAGTGACTTGCTTTGCTTCACTGGATTTAATTAGTGCTGTTGGTGAAGACGCAAATATTCTTGTTGCGTTGAATATTGCTATGAATTCAATTTCCATTATAACAGAAGTACGAATTATGCTCTTGATACTAACATGACAATTGAGGAACAATGTTTCTTCTTTATTGAAATTACTAAATTATCTTATGCAAAGACTAATGGCAAGCATAGTGCATCTTGTCCATCAACTATTAATACCCACTAGGACTATTATTAATATTGTTACTCATTTATTAAGGTTGTGATTTAAGGTGGTTAATTTATTCTTCTCATGTTTACCTACTACCTTGCCATGCTTCACTTAAATTTTAAATGAATAGAGGCCAAGTATATCTTGGGCCTACTCAAAGGAGATAATTGTCAGATATAATATAAATTGATTTAAAGATACTTGATATTTTTCATAGGATTCCACCTTAGTTAAGTATATTCTCTAAGCCAGTCATTCCACTTCTTCTTAACTGCTAGCCTCCACAGTACTCCAAACCAATGGGGTATATCTCTCAAAAAAGGAAAATAAATAAAATATGACGATGAGGTGGCACTAAAGACCGTTGAGACAGAATTAGCGGTGAAAAAAGACATCCCAAAAGCCTTTCAGTTTTGCCATTTGTGTCCACCATACCTCCCTATCATGGTTCTACATCCTTTGCCATTCAAGTATGTTGCCATTGTAGTTATCATTTATTTATCACTTATTAGAGTTTATTTTTGCAAGCACACATAGCCTTGTTTTTTTTAATATATTGCTTGTTGTGTCATATAAAGAGCTCATCTTGTACAGTACCTCTCACCTTTTGTAGGGCTTTGTAAAAAAAAGAGAAAAAAGAGAAGAGGAGAAAAAGAAAAAAATTCAGAAAAAGAAAAATAAAAAATAGTAGAAGAGGGGTACCATGCTCCTCGGGAGCTCTAATTGTTCTTTTATGCTAGATGATCTTTCGTACACTAGTGCATGCATATCATTTTCAGTAGTAGTAGAAGTTTCAGCAACATTTAGCTCACATGCTCCACTTATATCTTTTGAGCTTTATTTGCTTTGCTCATAATCTCCACTTCTACCTTTTGGGGCTTCCATCTTTGCTCATGTTCTTCTCTTATATTATTTAGAGCATTTACCTTTTCTTATGGTCTTCACTTATATGTATTGGAGCTTTACTTTGCTCATGCACTTCACTTATACCATTTCACTACTACATAGAGGCCCAACACAGACAGGTCAACACTGTCATCTCAGACAGTTTCTCGACCCGTCTATGTGGAAGGGTTTGTGATATGATTCATCACAAGCGAGTGGGTATCCTCCTATGATAACCATGACATCACAAATGGTTGGTCAACTTGACCCAGCGAGATGTTATTTTCTAGGGGCAGATTTTTTTTCCTTCGTTCCTTGGGAAATTACAGATTCAATAATACTAATCACAGACACTCAATATTTTCTTCAAACATCACAATTGACACAGCACCAAGTCACGCACTCAAATTATATACACATGAAAGAAAATGTTTGAACAATATATTCATAAGATCATCGATTGAATAGTTTGAACACAAATGGTTTTCTAACTAAACTATGCTCCTACACCTCCAATTTAGTACTCGTCCTTGGGGTTTATGATCTCGGTATTGATGAAGAAAGCGAAAATCCCATGAATGTGCTTTAATGTGACTTCATCTAGATGACTCCTGTTGTTGATCAGCTATACCTGTCACTAGCAAAGTCCAAGAAAGCAAAAATCATGCCTATAGAAATTGACAAGTATGAACAAATTACCAAATGACAAACCTTCAATCTACATTTTGAGTGATGAAACTCATGATTATCTCCATGTGGTAGCAAACATAGAATCCACATATGTTGGTTGCTTTTACCTGCTATTTGCACTAAAATAAAAAAATTGTTAGTTCAAGAGGCATTAATGACGCCAAAATGTGCTATATTGACATAGTAGCGGAGTTACAAAAAATTTAAATTTGTGCTAACACTTGGATCCTTTGTCTCTTCCTCCTTGAGCAACATACTCAATGAACACCTTGTCAAGCATGTCTCAGATAAGCTTGAATTTGCGATAATCACTTTTTCTAGAAGCAAATTATAACACTTTGTTCCATTTTGGTATAACGACTACCAAAACCCAATGAAAACTACATAGGTATGTCATCATGGTTATTAAACAGTTTAGTGCCATGGCAATCCCTATTCCCCTGAAGAGGATGCCGTTATGCTAGGACTATGCTTACATGGGTTCATCATGTGGCCAAAGGCTCAAATAATTCTAGAAGGGGACACTCCGGCCTCTATTCACAGATCTCCGGGCAACCACATTGCATGAGGCTTGTCGTCACCTTTGGCCTTGAGCCAAACTCATCTTTCGTTTGAGCCAGACGCCAATGACAATGTCTTCTAGGATGCCATGCCAGATGTGGCTCTGACAGTAGTGGACCTACCAAAGAAAGAAAGGCACTCCAAGAATAAACATGACCAAGCCTGCCAAGTGTAGGCCCAAGTGTCAAAAGAGCCCATCATCACTCAACAAAAGACTCTATCTCCTATCACACTACGTGGAGCAATGAAGCAAGCATTGTTCGGTCCTACTCCTAAGGACATAATACCTCTTGTGTCATCATGCAGTAATCCAACTCTGGCCACCAAGGCTCTAAAGAAAAGTGACATGAAACGGGGCAACAGTAAAAAAATAGCAAATGATGATAGCGCTAGTAAGGCCTTGTCCTTTTTTATCAACTTTGGGAACTGTAGTGAGGGATCGGACATACATTCCAACTCAGCTGCTCCTCACCGAGTCTAAAGTACAGAGCCTATTTGCTGAAGCAAAAAAACATCATGACATGTACATGCTACATTCTAATAACTCGGGTCAATATGTGGGGTACATCCAGCTCCACGTGCCAGAATCTTACCATTTCTTTTGTGAGTTTGGTAGTCCTACATTTGACGTCAACTTCAAAGAATTGTTCTCACTCTATAACCCCAAAAGACTCGATAATAACCTGATGATATGGACACTTTTTGAGGCCCTAGAGGCCAAGCGCTTGCAAGCGAGCATCGGATTCATCAATCCCATTGTCTTGCACGATGTACATATGAGGCAGGATCAAGAGTCCGTAAAGTAATACATTGCGAAGGCATGGGTTGCCAAAAAGGACAAGGACTTCATACTGTTTGCGTACAACCCCCGTAAGTTCTTTACTATTGTGTATATTTTATTTTTTGTGCACTTACCTACGTATGCAACAACCATTAGGTCCTTGTGGTGATCATTATACCTTGCAACAAGGTCTTTTGCGTTAGTTCCAAGATCCGCAAAAAGCCTTTACCGCGCCAGACTTTTCCATGATCTGGCACTGCATCGATGGAGCTTTCTTCATCTTTAAGGCACACGAAGGAGGGGCTCATTCCAAAAAAGGTGCACCCCCAAAGCTCACCGCAGGTTTAATTTCTTATGCAAGCAACAATTCGATAATAGCTTGACATGTGGGTTCTATGCTTGCACACACATGGACGCTCTCGTCAAACAATGGAACCCAGCTTGTGAAGAAAAGGTGTAATCTAAATCTTTATGAACTACCCAGTTACTTAGTTCATATCCATATGAAAATAATGTTCTTCTAATTAATTTATAGGATTTTAAGATCCATTGTGACAACTACGATGACAAACAAGAACAAGACCGCATCAGACATACGTTTGCATGCTTCCTCAACCATTATGTCTTACAGCCAAGCGGTGAAATCTCTGCCGCCGTCCAACTACCCCCAAAAACCATTCTCCCTCAACCCCAGCCATAGTTTTGTTTATACTAATTTTGGATTCCATACTTGTCAAATATTATTGATTTCAATGTGAAATATTATTGTGCTTATATGTGTATATGATGATGTGTGTGAAATATATGTGTGCTTATGCCTCGCGGCTGGGGCTACTGAGAGGCTGTGCAGTTGGGGCTGTATAGCTAGGCTTTTTAGAGGGCATGGCTAGCATGTCCTAAGGCTAACCAGCAAAGCAGTTTCCACCAAGGTGCCAATAAATCACCACTGATGGGCTCCTATCTGCTGCCGATAGTGGTAACTTGTTGTTATCACCACTAATAATACATCACTGACGGGCGTAATCTTGGAAACTGTCAAAGCTAAATATCACCACTGGCGGGCGCATAATAGGTCACCGTTAGTGGTGAATCTTTCCGGGTGGATTAATAGGTCATCAGTGACAAACCACCACTGACGGCTACCTCGTGCCCGTTAGTGGTAATTGGTCACAACTGACGGGCTTAGGCCCATCAGTGTTACTGCACTCACTACTGACGATATGTTTCTGACAGACCCTTCCTCCGTCAGCGATGAGCACTTTCACGCCGTCATTGATCACCATTTCTATAGTAGTGCAAGTATGGCAAACGGTGCAATGGTTACCTAGGGTTGTAGGCAAAGAGTATGTATTCCTTATCCTTTTGAACCACTATCACCTGTGTGACGTACTCTAGAAGGAATGGCTAATAATTAGTGATGGCTCTCTGTGTGACCCTGGCTAGATCAAGGAAACCGACCAGTTCCTTCTTTAGCCTGACTTCACTGTACATATATCTCTACAAAATAAAGGAGAATATTATATATTGTCTCATGTATAGGTATTATGAATGTAGACCTTGCTTGATTGAGTAGACTTATGGTGTCCAGCATCTCAAAAGGTTTGTTTTGAGCACATCGAGGGTGAGGAGCTCAAACAAGTCTTGGACGTATATATAGAAGTAGCCGTTGAGGTCCTGGTGGAATAAGTGCTCCTCTTTGAACTTGACAAAGGTATAGTTTGGCCTCTCTTCTTGTCCTAGCTGAAGATTGTTGGTCTGTTCCATGTACTAAGCATGCAATCTCTAGCAAGATGTAGACAAGTTTTGTATTTCATATGACGAGAAGAATGGTTCTCCATTGTTAAAATGACCAACCAATGACATAAATGGGAGATCATCAATATTTGTCGGCAACCTCGAAGATGGTGGCTTGGAACTCTTTGATGCACTTGGAACTCTTGGAACTACTCTTGCTACTCTTGCCGCTATTGTCACCTTTAGTTTTCTTTCTTGAATAGGTGTGCTTCCTCAGAGATGGTTTATCAAACATTACTAGCTCAGTCATAGTTGGCTAGGGAACGGCCAAGATGTTAGTCTTCTCCAGTGTGAAGTGTTACTCGACATCACACAGGCATTTTATAAAAATTGTATGTGATGACCTGCACATCATAGACGAGCATTTTATAAAACTGTTTATGATGTGTATTTTACCAAAAGCTGCTTCTGATGATGTTTATTATAGACAAAAAAATTTAATCCATCTGTGATGAGCAGTTTGTGATAAGCCATCTGTAGTACTGTTTGTCTTTGTTCTGTTCGTTTGAGTTCAAATACCTATTCTCATATAACGAATACAATATATAGAAGAACTAATTTTGTCTAATGCACATAAATAAGAAAATAAATATAATAATGCTACCTAGCTACTACTACAAACCCATAGCCTCAATAGGAGTACTCACACATCGTCAAAATCAACAAGAACATAGAAGAAAGAAAAATCATATTGATAATTGATACCAATACAACCAAAATCTAGTGGTGTTCTTAACGGGAAGATGAAGATTACAATAGTGATGCTATGATGAAGAGATCAATAATTTACCAAGAACTAAACTAATCTAGATTATAATTCGATTGTGGTGGCGCTGTGGAAATGCTAGAAACCTTTGAATAACTTTGCTCCAAAGATTTATGCGACGAAAGGATTATATAGGATGAAGGCCACCAGCGGGGGATGACCCATAGGGGGTAGGGAGGTCCCATTGGGCGGCCCGAGACTACCTTGGCTGACCATCCTAGACCTCCGTCAGCTAGGGCCGGCCTTCCTCCTCCATGCTTATCCCGTCAAATCATCTCTGAATATGTTTTCTCTCGATATTTTTTTGGTGTTTTCTTGCACACCAATAAATACATATTTTGCACTTTGGGATATTACTAGATTCTAATAAATAATTACTAAAATAATAGAGAATAATATAAAATATTATCAAAAAGCATACATCAAACTTAAATGTTTTTTCTACATATTTTAGGCCTGTCAAGCACCACCAAGTTTAAATCCTGCTCATTGTTGAGCAAGCAAGGAATCTATAAGGAACTTGATGTTTGATGAAATAACGGTCTTAGAAATCATACCAGCGTGGGCTATATCTTGTTTTCCAATGAACTTTGAAAATCTTAACACAAGATTGATTGCAACTCAAAGGAATTTTTCCATATAACATATTAATACTTTCCATTTAGACATTTGAGTTGAAAGTGTACTACAATTTAATTTACCTAGGCAATACTATCAAGGAACAATAACTTCGGTGTCTATTTTATTCAATGTCTATGAGGAAATAGAAGGATTAATGAGCGGAAAAAATTTAAGACATCAATAATAATATCACTAAGTAGCATTCAAGGAAAAAATTTAAGACAACAATAATATCACTAAGTAGCATTCAAGGTTTTGAGCACTTTTATCATAAGCAACTTAATTTCAATATCAAAGCATAGAGAACACAAGTTACATTTAATTGTCGACCTGATTTAAAGAACATGGAGTCCTACAAAGAGTAAGTTTCTAGTGATACTACCCCTTCCTGTGTGGGAATTACTTCTTGTTCACTCAATATAAATATAAAATATATGTGGTCTAAACCTACTGGCATGCAAAATTTTGGAAATATACATGTGGAACTAGGTGTGAGCTAGGGAAAATTTCTTCCCCGGCATGATGATTCAATATTTCATTTTTTTCTTCTTTTCTTAGATTATTATGGCAGTGTTTGTCAATTCATACATGCCTCTTTCCGGTCCAGGTGAAATGATCGCTGTAGGTCGGGATGTGACTCAAGATTTGATTGCATCTGAGCAGCTTAATGAGAGAAGTAGCAGTGAGGGTGCTAAGCAGGTGTCAAGTTAACTGGTCTGAGAGCCAAGCCAGCTTTCAAGTAGTAAAAAGCAGGCATTAAAGTAGGAGAGTAAGTCAAGTTCTCTATATGCTTGAAGCTGATTACACATCTTAAGTGTTATCTATCAAGACGAGCAGCGGTCAATTCAATCTATTCTATCTGGAAGGTCTAATTATAAAATTTGGATCAACATAATTGAATAAGAATCCAAATAAGTAAGAAGTTTAATCATCCCGGCCATTTGGAGAGAATAATGATGAGAAAAAAGAAAGAAAGGCTCAATCAAAGAAAAAGAATGGCTCATGGAGTGCAAAGTGACCCCAAGGAACTAGTGATGACCTCGGTTTCGATATTGCATAAGGAAGTAGGGATATGCTATAAATGAATGCAACATGGAGATCAACTATTTTTTTTAAAAAGACTATAAGAGAAGCCCCGACAGTACAGAAAATATAAACCCAATTTTAAGAGACTTGAACCTAAGTGATGGGATTGTCCATCCGTTACCCCACCTAAGAGAGCTAGGCTCACTTTCTTAGATTGACTACATGAATGTATGAATTCTAGTTTAATATTTTAATTTGGATTGAGATCAGATTCAAAAGTTGTGGTTTGGGTCTGAGATCAGATGACCACAAATATTTGGGTCGTATAGTCCTGTAATTTTCAGGAATATATTTTAAGTACTTTTCAAAGAGTTAAATAGGAGAACTTCGGGAGGAATTCATCTATTTGGAGAATTTTCCTAGATTTGATGGAATTATGAGATGGAATTAGAGATGATTGTATCTTCATGATTTTCAGATTTTAGTGGGATTTTTTATTTTGGGATTATGAAATCCACAATCAACAAAAGAAGAGGGCAAACCCAAATAAAAAGGGAATAAGAATAGAAACAACCAAACAATTAAAACATCAAATTTAATTTGCAACAATTACGCTTGCTTAAATTTCCATATGTGACAACATACAAATAGAAAATAACGGGAATAGTGAACCCTACATTAAAAAATACCTAAAAAAGGGAGACGAAAATTGAAAATGCAAAATTACATGTTATTATTTAAATAATTGCTTGTACTAAAATTGACTGTGCATTTGTTTTAAAAAAAACAACGCACTATGTTTTACCATGCCTGCAGTAATAAGCACCGGTTGATCTATGCAGTTTCGTTTGAATTTGATGTACAACTACAAAATTGATTCATTAGGTGCAACTCTTTAATAAATATGATTAAGGAAAAATAGTCCAACAAAATGTATGGTAATGCCTGAAGGGAGGCCGTCGAGGATATTTTCCTTTTCGGTTTTGAGGCCATCGCAACCAAAAAATGTCCCCGTAGGCGATAGTGGTGTTATTTTCACGATCAACGCATTTTGTTAATTAGGTGATGAGCGAAGGAAGCAGTACTTGAGTTAGTTAAACAAAACATCATGGTAACACCAAACAAAGTAAGCTGTTATCAAATTATTTTATTTGCTTTGGCTTATACAGTAATTTATCCGTCAAACTAAAAAGAAAGTTGGACTGTTAAATTAATCGTAAATTCATCTCACCTCTCAAAGCAAAGACTTTATTCGTAGTTGGTAGCTAGGAGTAGGATCATTACATGTATATATGTGTATATATAGATATAGCAAACTGTGGTCGGCTTGCAATTTTCATGTGTAGTCGAACCATGCTTTTGCCTCTCGAGAGACGCTTCCAAAGTTCTTTTAATTAGGGCGTGCACGCTTCCATACTATGAGATCATTGAGCTGAACTCATGTTTAGAGCAGCTCCTAAAGCGCGTGCAGTGCAAGTGCATGCATGCCCAACGGACAAAGGACCACCTGACTACTGGTTATAAGATACAATATCTCAATAAATCAACTTCTTCTTGGCTATCGCAGAGAGAGAGAGGGAGAGAGGGAGAAGAGAGAGAGAGAGACAGCTAGAGAGAGAGAAGGGTTACTCGCAGGCATCCCTTGATTTATGGCTTTTGCGACTTTTGATATACAGATTACCAATTTAATATGGGTGATTAGGGATAATTATTTGAGAATATATTGGCGGGAATGATTCTAGAAAGCTCAAACGAGAACCTAGCTATCTAGACTTGTAGCCATGCGTATTAATTAACCAACATAACGAGCCTCTTAGTGAGCTTAGTTTTTTAATGTGATATAATAGGCATGATAATGACAAAGTGTTTTTTCACCCGAATCAATTGATCTACATGTGTGGGTGTGTTGCGGTCTTAGACGTCCTTGTAGAAATTAAAATTTCAAAAAAAATATGATCCAGGAGATCAAGCAATTTGAGGAGATAGCAAGGGACCTCTTTGCTTCTAACAACTGAGGCACCTGTCGACCCTTGGGCGACAATTCATTAAAGTTTGCCCATATGTCTAATTATTTTTTATTATGATGATTCGGATATAACTCTAAGGACTGTTGTTTCTTTTCTCCTATTGTAATAATGTTACTTTGCTTAGGTTGTGTTCATCTTCTGGATGTAAAGACCGGAAGAAATAAAGCTTTCCTTTAGAAAAAAGAGAATAAGAAAGGCACAATTGTTTTTCAAAAAGGCTGGGCGATGGGAAAGGACAGAAGAATATAAACTGAAGTGTCGATCAATCAATGGAAGGCTGGAAGCTATAGCGGAGAAACAATGCAACGTATGCATGCAGCTTGGTAGCGTCCTCAATTCTGTTTGGCTGAGTTTCAACTTTGAATAGCTAGCGGCGTTATATTCCCTCGATTTCCCTCTCTCACGCTAGCGAAATACAATTGGAGGACCTAAAGTATCTTCCCTTTTTAGTGCCCTAGCTAGGCTTAACTAAACAACATTCCTATTACTTGAAAACTATCTCAATAAACAGCCTCCTTGATGTTTAAGTATATGTTCTTGCAGTACAACAGTGCATAAAATTTGAAGCATTGTCTAGATACAGTGTATCACGCGCTTGTAGTACTAACTGTACTAGATTACACCATTTATACTAAACAGACTAGTTTCACCCTATCTGTGATGCTGGTTTCTTGAGTGAAGAGGAATCTAAGATGATAATTTAACTACAGTTGAGTCCCTTTGGAATATATGCAAATGCCATCACTCATAACGCCGAATCTGCGAGTAGCTTGCTTGTCTAGTTAATCCATTGCCAATGTTGGCGAACGTTTTTCATGGCATACCGACACGCCCTGCATTCACTCATTCATATATTCTTGATTCTAAATTATTAACAAACGTTGCCACATGACAACTATTAGGCCATCGATGATGCTCTATGGCATAAGCGGTGTTCAGTGTGGACTTCATCAACGCCAGTTCGTGGTTTGGTGACACATATTCTTCGAGGAAAATGTGAAATTTTCCATGTAATGTCTCCCTCTTCTTTTCCTGAGGGTCTGTTCTACTGCTCCATACTTTAATACAAAGTTGGGTTCTAACCTTGAAAGAAAAAACCACTAGGCAATCCACATCAGCAAGATGCCAGGTTAGGTCTAGAGCACAAAGCAACCATAAGGTACATACGGTTAATTAAACAAAATTAGAATTATTTACCCGAGAGTGATAGGTTTGATGCAATGATTGTATTATAGGAAGGTTATACCACACTGGTAATATACTCTTTCAGGACTAATCGCGTAAGTTAATTCTAGAAGACCATTTTATTAATATGCAGGGATTAATCCAAAGAAGTACATAAGCATCATGAACACACATTCCTGACAAAGACAGCAAATCATTGTTAACGTAAGATCAACCTCACGAGCATAATATTGTTGTGCTCTTTGACAATATTTCAATGCATTTTCTTCGACATGTCGATTTCGACTAGACTACCGGTAATATATATGAATCTTCTCATGTTAAACAGCATGAGTGTAGCATGTACTGGAGAGCATCCACTTGACAATGCATGCTTAGCTAGCTAGAAGGAAAATACACTTAATAGACAATTAGAGGATTAACCAAAAGAAAATAAGATCCAGTAATCGAGTCTTAAGATATATATATCATTTGTCTTTCTTGATGTTTATTTTCCCTAAACAATAATTTGTTTCGGTGTGAGATGAACAAATCTGCCCTTCATAAATTAAAGAGTATACCATTGGTCCGCCAAATGTGTGGTGGAGAAAGGAGCAAGGGGAAATTTGATGAGAGGCAACATAGGAATTTCTGCACTGGAAGCTGTGAAGTGCCAAGTATTTCTCAACAAATAAGGTGATCAGACAAGTAAAATAAAACTGAGAGATACTACTAGATTCCATCACTTTGCCGTGTGCCAAAGGCACACGGCGAAGGAGGAAACGCACTCGGCAAACTGTGTGCCGAGTGTTACACTCGGCAAACAGGGATCGGCATACAGCCTGCCGGCAACGCCCTGTTTGCCGAGTGTTTTCTCTCGCGCACTCGGCAAAAAGTTTGCTGAGGGTCAAAACCGACACTCGGCACAAAAAAGCGAGAAAACAGCCAGGACGCCCGTTAGACCTCTTTGCCGAGTGTCGATCCCAGGTACTCGGCAAACAACTGTCTGAATAGGTCGGTACGTCACTGGTTGCCGGGGCACCACGTGGCACGGTTTGCTGAGTACCAAAATTGTGACACTCAGCAAAACTTGATAAATCTGGCAGCCGAAATACCAGATTGCACAGGCTTGCGCCACGTGGCACCTTTGCCGAGTATTACACTCAGCATATCCTTGTTTGCTGAGTGTTATACTCGACAAAGTACGCAGCAATTTTTTTATTTGTATTTCCAAAAATCCCTGCAATTCAAAACAATTTACATATCATTGGAGCACAAAGACACAACCATCACATTTATATCACAACCATCACATTTCACATATCACAAATATAATTCAAAGTTCACTGGAAACATCTCGGCAACAAGCCAAGAGAATGTGTATCCGGAGAACAACGGGGAGACGCTGCCGAAACTCTGTCTCGGATCGGAGTAGAGCATGGAAACAAACCCAATCTACACATCCTCGGGCTGTCCAAAAAAACGTGAACAATTCGAAATAGTTACGGTAATAGATATGCAAAGATTTGCATATCTATAACCATAACTCTTTCGAACGGGAGACGCCTAGGTTACGTGACTGTATAAGAATAAAGATCTAGTGTCATCGGCTCGATGGCTGGAACAGAGCAAGGGGGAACGGAGGAGGAGATGGAGAAGCTCACCTCTACCGTAGAGGAAGTAGTGGAACGGCGGCGGAGGCAGGATCGGGGCTGGCAGCGATATCGGGGCTCAGTCACTTCTACAAGATGCTCACAGATAGCCCATGCAAGACCTGATAAAAAATATAGAAGTACATGAATTAGATCTTCCATTTGTTTAAAACATGAGCATATTGTAGCAGGGCCCCTTCTTTTTGGCTTGAGCTTGTGCATAAGCCGGTGTAATTAGATTAACCATTTCTCTCAAATATCCATGCACAAATAGTTCTCTCAAGTTTCAACAAATCAAATTCATCTTCCCCTTTTCTCTCACATGGTATACAATGCATACTTTTTTGGATCATACAGTACACATAGCTCCCATGGTATACAATACAAATTGAATTTTTGCCTCCAAGCAACACAACCACAAATCATACACATTCCAAAAAATTGCCAAGCATATCACAAGATTTGCATATATATCTCATCATGCGTACAATATACACATAAGATTGCATATCTAAAAATCACATATTCCATCAAATTTGTGCATCAGAATCACAATCTCATTACATGAATTAAACAAATGCCAAAAAAAATACTTTGCACCTCATGGGGCTTTGGCCGGTGGAAGAAGAGCTCGGGGTGGCTGGCCGGCCGAGCTCGGTTTGGTTGCTGATACACGCGGCCGCAGGAGAGGGGGCACGGGGTGGTGATGGGCCGGCCGCCGGAGAGGGGGCACGGGCTGGTGGATCTGGAGGGAGCTCGGGCCGGTGGAGCTCAGTGGCGCTCAGGCCGAAGGAGGTGGGAGCTCGGGGCGGTGGATCTGGACAAGGTGGCGGCGTGGGCGGATGGGGGTGCTCGAGGATGGCTACAGGGGCGAGGGAGGACGAGGGCAGGGGTGGTGGCGGCAGGGGAGGGAGGTGGACGGGGAGGCCCGCGAGCTCGGGGATGGGGCCGGCGGAGGTGAGATCTGGGGCTCGGGGTGGTCGGTGGCGTGCCGGCGACCTCGGCGAGGGAATAGCCGGGGCGGAGCGGTGGGCGGGGCGGCAGATCTGGGGGAAGCCGGGGCGGAGGAGCGGGGCGGGACGTGGCGGAGCGGAGCAGAGCGGAGCAGCAGGCAGGGTGAAGCGGCGCGTGGGAGAAATGGTGAGGAGATAGGATCCGGTGGCCCTAAATAAGTATGTTTGCCGAGTGCCGGATGTTTGCTGAGTGTTAGAACAGAGACACTCGGCAAACGACATGTTTGCCAAGTGCCCCGATGTTTGCCGAGTGTCAGATCAGAGGCACTCGGCAAACAACATGGTATTTTTCTTTCTTTTCTTTTTTTTCTTTCCTTTTCTTTCTTTTCTTTTCTTTCATAATTCTTTCTTTCTTTCAAATTTGTGAAGGAGCTGGGCGGCCCTAAATCGGTTTGTTTGCCGAGTGTCGAGCTGTGTTGCCGAATCCTGTTTGTGAAGGAGGTGCCACTACAAGGTTGCGTATTGGCTTGCCCTCTTTACACCAAGCTTATATACCCATATTAGGACTCCATGCCAAAAATGTAGGGTTTTCGACGGTTCCTGGTGTGATTTCATGCACCCCCCTCCCGCAGGCCCCGCAACGGAAACACGCTACCTTTTCATCAAAAGTGGTGACTTTATGTGACTTTCCTCTTTATTAGTGATAGAATAGGGCATAGGAACATGGCTAACTCAAAAAGAGACCAAGTTCTTACAAAAGTTGGTCCAGTCGCTTCGAAGGGGGAGTTTTCCACTCAAAGTCTAGAAACTTCCTGCGAGGTAGTCCTGTTTGTAAAGGAGGTGCCACTTCAAAGTTGTGTATTGGCTTGCCCTCTTTACACCAACCTTATATACCCATATTAGGACTCCATGCCAAAAAGCTAGGGTTTCCGACGGTTTCTGGCGTGATTTCATGCGCCCCCCTCCCGCGGGCCCCGCAACGGAAACACGCTAGCTTTTCATCAAAAGTGGTGACTTTATGTGACTTTCCTCTTTGTTAGTGATAGAATAGGGCATAGGAATATGACCAACTCAAAAAGAGGCCAAGTTCTTACAAAACTTGGTCCGGTCGCTTCGTAGGGCATAGGAACACTACAAAACGTAACACTACAAAGTAATTATAGACCATGCACTATTCACTGCCCAAACCAACATCAAACGGATCTGATTTAAAAATATGAAATCTAACATTGTTAAAAAATAATTCAAACAACGAACATCAAACAGATTTGATTTGCAAACGTGTATACTAAAAGAAATATAGTTTATCGAGTGTCATAACACGGACACTCGACAAAAATGAACAGTGCTAACGGGGGCCACTGCTTTGCCGAGTGCCCGTTACATGACACTCGGCAAAGAAACCACGCTGTCGCCTCTCCGTCAACCGCGGCGAGGTAGGACATGTGTCTCCATGTTTGCCGAGTGTCATGTAGAGGGCACTCGGCAAAAAATTTGTTTGCCGAGTGTCAAATAGTAGGCACTCGGCAAAGAAGTGGTTTTGCCGAGTGTGGTAGTTTTGCCGAGTGTTTTTATTGGACACTTGGTTTATGGTTGTCTTCGCCGAGTGCCCGACGGAAAACACTCGGCAAAGTGTTGTGCACACGGCAAACATCTCTATTTCGGTAGTGAGAGTACCTTATTACTCCAGCTAACTGGTGTCATAACTTTCTTCTACCGTCTTCTTTTTTATCACGAGACACTATTGTCAGCTAGATTCTACAAGATGCATGTAATTAAGGGAGATGGGTGCGTTGTCTTGACCAAATAGCTGATTCATTTTTTTCTTTTTTATGATTGCAAGAAAGATGCAGACACATACATATCATTATAGACACACACGGCACACCATATGCACACCCTACACGAGTACGCTCCCTAAAACACAAATACAGATTAAACTATAGAATCTAAAACACAAATGTGCCATACCCCCAAAATCGGCCAACATATTCTTTCCCTACTAGAGGGGTTCCACATAGCAATATCATCTTTGTACGTAGGTAAAATACAACTGTCAACAGAAAGAACGCTCACATGTCTGGATTACTGAGACAGAATAGCGGGCACTCGGCAAAGAAATGGGTTGCCGAGTGTGGTAGTTTTGCCGAGTGTTTTTATTGGACACTCGGTTTATGGTTGTCTTTGCCGAGTGCCCGACGGAAAACACTCGGCAAAGTGTTGTGCATACGGCAAACATCTCTATTTCGGTAGTGAGAGTACCTTATTACTCCAGCTGACTGGTGTCATAACTTTATTCTACCATCTTCTTTTTTATCATGAGACACTATTGTCAGCTAGATTCTACAAGATGCATGTAATTAAGGGAGATGGGTGCGTTGTCTTGACCAAATAGCTGATTCATTTTTTTCTTTTTTATGATTGCAAGAAAGATGCAGACACATACATATCATTATAGACACACACGGCACACCATATGCACACCCTACACGAGTACGCTCCCTAAAACACAAATACAGATTAAACTATAGAATCTAAAACACAAATGTGCCATACCCCCAAAATCGGCCAACATATTCTTTCCCTACTAGAGGGGTTCCACATAGCAATATCATCTTTGTACGTAGGTAAAATACAACTGTCAACAGAAAGAACGCTCACATGTCTGGATTACTGAGACAGAATAGCGGGCACTCGGCAAAGAAGTGGTTTGCCGAGTGTGGTAGTTTTGTCGAGTGTTTTTATTGGACACTTGGTTTATGGTTGTCTTTGCCGAGTGCCCGATGGAAAACACTCGGCAAAGTGTTGTGCACACGGCAAACATCTCTATTTCGGTAGTGAGAGTACCTTATTACTCCAGCTGACTGGTGTCATAACTTTATTCTACCATCTTCTTTTTTATCACGAGACACTATTGTCAGCTAGATTCTACAAGATGCATGTAATTAAGGGAGATGGGTGCGTTGTCTTGACCAAATAGATGATTCATTTTTTTTCTTTTTTATGAAAGAAAGATGCAGACACATACATATCATTATAGACACACACAGCACACCATAGCACACCCTACACGAGTACGCTCCCTAAAACACAAATACAGATTAAAATATAGAATCTAAAACACAAATGTGCCATACCCCCAAAATCGGCCAACATATTCTTTCCCTACTAGAGGGGTTCCACATAGCAATATCATCTTTGTACGTAGGTAAAATACAACTGTCAACAGAAAGAATGCTCACATGTCTGGATTACTGAGACAGAATAGCGGGCACTCGGCAAAGAAGTGGTTTGCCGAGTGTGGTAGTTTTGCCGAGTGTTTTTATTGGACACTTGGTTTATGGTTGTCTTTGCCGAGTGCCTGACGGAAAACACTCGGCAAAGTGTTGTGCACACGGCAAACATTTCTATTCCGGTAGTGAGATTACCTTATTACTCCAGCTGACTGGTGTCATAACTTTCTTCTACCGTCTTCTTTTTTATCACGAGACACTATTGTCAGCTAGATTCTACTAGATGCATGTAATTAAGGGAGATGGGTGCGTTGTCTTGACCAAATAGCTGATTAAGTTTTTTTCTTTTTTATGATTGCAAGAAAGATGCAGACACATACATATCATTATAGACACACACGGCACACCATATGCATACCCTACACGAGTACGCTCCCTAAAACACAAATACAGATTAAAATATAGAATCTAAAACACAAATGTGTCATACCTCCAAAATCGGCCAACATATTTTTTCCCTACTAGAGGGGGTTCCACATAGCAATATCATCTTTGTACGTAGGTAAAATACAACTGTCAACAGAAAGAAGGCTCACAAGGCTCACATGTCTGGATTACTGAGACAGAATAAACCTGTACATGCAATAGGTCCTTTCAACAATTATTCATGCATCCTTGGTTGAGTTCATTAGTATGCTCATCCTCTCTGCTACACCATTCTGCTAGCTTTGTGCATAGCACTTTACACAGGGTGCAAAGAATCTAATGCCATGACCCCATTATTGAGAAAAAGTTCCAGAAAAAAGAGAATGTCATGTTGTGAATAGAAGCCACGCCTCTGATGTCACGAGACGAGAATTAAAATAAGAGTGAAAAAAGGAAGGCTACCTCCTAATGTGGCTTACTTGTCCCATGAGGCAAAAACTCCACCATTCTCATCTTGCCTAGCTGATCAGTTCAGTTCGTTAGCCCATGCTCTGTGTCGTGCTTAATGGGACCCAGGTCAAAAGTTAGCTGACTTTCGCACCATAATATACATTTTATGCATCAAACGGGACCAGATTTAGAGAATAAGTGACATGCCAGCCTCAAGATTTATTCACCAATGAAAGGGAGTAAATGATCTATGCGCACGCACTAACCCTGAAGGATGGAGAAGTAGCTTCATAACATCTTGCCGCTATCACCCACTTACTTTGTTATCCCTAGAGCATATTCCGGAACTCCTGGAGATATAGGGTGAAGCTTTAGTTTGGTCGCTGGCTAGTGATCAGGATGTCTTGATCATCCATCTCTCTATAAATAGCCCCCCATCTCTTCAACATCTCACAGTAAGCCACATTTGAGCTCTCTTATCCTATCCTAGCTCATCAAGCTCTCCACTACTGTCCCTTTCTCCCCCAATCATTTGATGATCAATATGTCCAGGGACCCGTTGGTCGTCGGGCATATCATTGGCGATATTGTGGACCCTTTCGTGACGAATGCATCACTGAGGATCTTCTTCAACAACAAGGAGCTGACGAACGGGTCTGAGCTCAAGCCATCTCAAGTGTTCAACATGCCGAGAGTACATATTGGCGGGCGAGACATGAGGAATCTCTACACACTTGTAAGTGTGTATGATAATCATTTGTTTTGTTTTGAGAACTTCATCTTAATTGGCTTCCAGTGTTCAGCTGTGATTTGGCTTTCCCGTGTTTAACTTGAATATAGAGAGTGGTCCAAGTGGATAATTAGCTTTTCACTTGGGTGCATATATTAGTTGACCCAGCTCAGCATATCTCCTAAAGCGTCTTTAATATCCCCTGGTAATATTAGATGGAAAGAATGCAATATATTTTTCGTCTGACTTCTAATTAAAGACTTTAGGTGTGCCTTTTAGATGATAAACTAACTGCCCTCTTGGGCTCAATGTTTGTAGCACACCCCTGTTAAACTTTGTCTTATAGCCTTTTTTCTCTCCTAACGTTAGCCCCATAAAATGTCGATTTGCATGTAGTCATTAATATTCGTGCAGAGAATAAAGTGCATGTGCGGAAAATAAAGTGCATATGGTAATATTGGAGAGATCGTTCCTTAATATATCTTTATTGAGAACTTCATTCCATAATTTCTAGAGTGGCCAAACGAAGATATAACTCACATATGTACCTATCCATATTTTTGCTAGGTGATGGTGGACCCTGATGCACCAAGCCCAAGCAACCCTACTAAAAGAGAGAACCTTCATTGGTAAGCTCAATGTAGCTTTTCTTCATGCGGCTGAGTGGTAATCCACAGCCCTATCATGTTCACTTTACATGCATGTGTGATATCCAGTATGCTGCTCCTGTTTGTGATTAGAGGAGTATAATATCACTTTCACATAGTACTGCACTTATCAGTTAGTTCTCACTGTCTCGTTTATATAGGTTGGTGACAGACATTCCAGAGACTACTGATGCAAGTTTTGGTCAGTGATTTGACTCTCTCACTAATGGCAATGTCTAAATGTCTTGTGACTTATGTCTTATGTTCACGTTGTTCAAGATAATTGATATTTTCATTTTCGGCAGCGGTAAAGCCAAAGACATTCTCGTGGTTTCTTTGCCACATATGTACGTAATTCTGGTATCATTAAAACGATAGCATGATTTACTTTGACCTTAAGCTTCAAAGAAACATGACTTTATGATACATTTGCTCTAGATTTGGAAGAGGGAAAAGGCTCTTAATTATTTGCAGCGATGTTAAAAGTATTTTGTAGTACTGAATTTTTTCATAAATCAAAATTTTCACTTGCACATTAAATCTTAGGCTCCATATAGTGAGTAAAAACAATATCTGGTCAACAAAAAGAGCCAATTTTTATCATAGAAATGCTTAACACGGTTTCGATCGAGATTTCTCGTGCATACATGGTTAAATATAGCTCCTGATTCATACATGAAGATGTAAATAAAGCACTACTCCATTTTACATCCATTAACTAAATATGTTTAAACTAATTGTATATAACAGGCAATGAAATAGTTGCGTATGAGAGCCCACGTCCAGCTGCAGGAATACATCGCTTTGTGTTCATCCTGTTCAGGCAGGCAGTCAGGCAGACAACCTACGCACCAGGGTGGAGAGCAAACTTCTGCACGAGGGACTTCGCGGCGATCTACAATCTCGGCGCGCCTGTCGCTGGGATGTACTTCAACTGCCAAAGAGAAAATGGATGTGGTGGTAGAAGGTACATTAGGTAGTTGGGTGCTACGTTCCCTTCTATACATAGCTATATTGTGTGCCTGCCTCTTTGAAGGCAAAATATCAATTGGGAGATAAGTATTCCTAAAGGAAAATATATGCTTGGATGGGGTGTGTGTTTGTGTGTCTGTTGTGTGGGTATTGCATGCTAGCTAGGTCACTGAAAAAGTGTAGCTCTGAGAAATGGTGTATCCCTATTTGCATGAGCTCTGATTCCAAAGTAATTGGGCTGGGCACTAGTATTCCAATTATCGGAAAGTTACATGATCTGAGAGAAGGGGAAAATGTCTTTGTGATGTTAAAATACAACAGACTCACTCTACCTAGTAAGATAGATTTTGTTTTTCTCACGGAATTCCGTAAACTATCGCTAATATTATTGCTGGAATCCGTATGCTAAATAATCCTAGGCTCGAAGGAATGTGACAGTTTCAGGTTCATAAACCTATGATGGCCCCTCTCGTAGCATTAATGGCAAAAGGGCGTATTGTTGCATGCAATGTTAAGCGTTGAGTTTGTTAGTTAGTGACAAGATATTGTCAAGCATTTCTATGATAAGCATTGGCTCTTTTTAGCAGCCCGTTAATTGAGTCATGGGCCGTGGTATTACTGCATGCACGGGCCGATTAGTTAGTCACATGAGTTAGTGTGCGGACCATGCATGTGACCGAGTATTGAGTTGGTTGTGTCGTGTGAGTTAGCTGCTGGAGCATGCAGTGGAGCATCCGTAGGGAGCATGCTTGGGTTTCGGACCGGTTTGTTGCTCATCAATGAGTCGTTGTTATCACTATAAGTAGTCTTGTAGTTGAGCCATTTGTTCACGCGAGATCACTAGTACAGAAATCCATATCCGAGGCGGTTAAAATAGCACATCCGAGGCGGTTATCGCAAGCGCCTCCACGGAGTGGTTGCGGATATAGGGGCATGCATCGGAGGCGGTCACGCAAGCGCCTCGGATATGAGCTTATCCGAGGCGGTTGTCTAGGCTGAATCGCCTTGGATAAGGCCATATCGAAGGCGGTTAAAATTTACCAACCGCCTCGGATATGGACTTATCGGAGGCAGTTAAGTTCCACCGACCGTCTCCGATAATGTCTTATTGGAGGCGGTGAAGATAAAATAACCGTCTCCGATATCTCCTTATCCGAGGCGATTGGTGAAGTGTAACCGCCTCCTATAAGTCCTTATCCGAGGCGGTTGAGATAGAACATCCGAGGCGATTCTTTATTTCCAACCGCCTCGGATATGTTTTTGGACAGTCATTATTTTGCCTAATTTACTATCCTCCCCGAAAAAGCAAACAGTTCATATACAACATATATCCAATTCACAGCACGCACAACAGATTTATATAGCACACTTCAATCATTTCGCATCAACCACAAGACATAAACTACAAATATTCACATACATACGCATACATTATTACAAAACTTGTTCATTTGAGACTTGTACTCAATTAACAGCGGAGATATTGATCAAATTCAAAAAACTTGTTCACTTAAGTTCTTCACATGAATAGAACCACTCGCCGATGACTCCATGCACGATATCTGTTGATAAAGAAGTCTCATTTGTAAAAGAGTGATATTCACAAGAAAAAGTTATAGTTATGTCAAACCCACTTACACGTTTGCAGTGAGAGGAAAAATGAACAAGACATTTAGAAACATCAAGTGCACTTGTCATTTTAAACCACAAGTTGGATAGATAACTACAAACTTTGGAACTTTACAACCAATGAAGTACGTAATGACCTAACTAGAAACCTAAGTAATAATCTAACTAGTCGCAATCCTAAGTTCCTAGCATGCCTCCGAGGAACCGAAGCGTCCTTGGGGACTAATGACCTCGTTGTTTAGGAAGCTAGC
Organism: Stipa capillata; assembly: GCA_019208055.1. NCBI lineage: Eukaryota > Viridiplantae > Streptophyta > Magnoliopsida > Poales > Poaceae > Stipa > Stipa capillata. The sequence goes on along the minus strand of JAGXJF010000782.1, from coordinate 37,627 downwards.
GATGTGCGACCAAATCTGGGTCATGTCCATATCTTCCAACTGTTTGATTCCCATGGTTTGCGTCGCTCCCTGAAAACATGAGGCTTACACTTAGGGCGAATAGCATGATTAAACACTAGACATTAGTTAGTGGCGATGATTTCGTACCGCTAGATCTCCGTACTTTGGGTTGCTACAAAGGGCTAGCATGTGGAAACACACGTAATACCCACAGGAGTCGGTCCCTTCGGGCTGCTGCCGGCACTAAAAAAGGAATATCGATTAGGTATAGAGGGCAGAAGTATGATGGCATTAGTTCGAGGAGTCAAGGACATTACGGAATACCTTAAACTTTGAGTCATGACGTAACTCGACGGCCACTCCTTTCTTGACCTCCTTGTGCCTACCTCCATGTTTGACGTACGTGTCAAATGCTCTAGGTGATTCAAAACAATTAGCATCGAATTGTCGTTTCCTTTGTGAAGAAGAAAGAATAGGCATGGATGAAGTAGAAAGTTTTGGTACTCACTCGTCGAGTAGACACATGATGTCGACATACCATTGCTTGCGGTAGTCAATGCTACGCCTCATGGAATCAAGGTACCATACCTTATTCCACTTCGGCACGATCACGAGGAGGATCCAATGGCCCCTGATTATACGATACGAAGTTATTACATGTTTAGCCGTCGAACCATGAGAATTTGCAAAGGATGTGGCTTACCCGATGTTATAGGCAACCTGGATGTAATCTCGTGCGGAGTACTCATGGAGTAAATGCACGATGTAATCCCGCACCATGCTCTTATTTGACACGATGCATTGGGCCAAGATCAAATGTGGGTCGCCGAACCCCACAGAGTTCTTAAGCTTTCTTCTTTCGCTAAGATCAATCATGTATCTGAGTATAGGAGAAGAACGACTTACATTGCAGGCATTTAGCGGTGATAAAATAAATAGGTGCTGTGTTGTAAGAACTTACAGCGTGAAGCATCTCATGAGACTGGCATCCAGCTCACGGAAGTGCATCATGTTGAAGATGTCCGAGAAATTCACGGGAAACATATTCCCTTGGCGGTGCTTGAAATGTTCCTCCTTGAAGTAGACTACGACGCCGACTCTTGTATCTGGGAACAGCCTGTTTGACATATCGAGATAATGGTCATGAAGCGTCCGGCAGGCTACGCCTAGGTTCACGTCAGCGTCAACCATAGGTTGTCCCGCCACGTTCTGGCGAGCTACCTCCGCTAAAGGATACTCCACATCAGCCGCCTGTTTTGAAAAAGATTTCTTGGCTTTGTATACTTTCAGCTTGGATGTGGCCCCTTGACTCTTCGTTGGAACACGGCTTGGCCGTGAGCTCTCCACTGGTGGTAGTGCCAAGAGTTGAGGGGGTAGCGAACAACGTGGAAGCTCGACATGTGGCAGGCTCGGCAGTGGCTGAGGAAGGACGAGCTGCCTCGAAACCTCCGGCGGAGATCGAGCAACCACCGGTGAAAAGCTAAGCATCCCTTGATCCGGCGAGCATGGAGGAACGGACGGTGCGCTCGGTGCTGATTCCAGGACTATGTCCTTCTTCGGCCACTGGACGAACGACCCGACCGCGTCGATTAGCAACTGCATCTCATCAGATTCTCGCGCGTTCGGCAAGGGACAGTTAGCGAAGGTCTGGTTGATTGACTCGACCTGCACTCGCGTGAAGCCTGGCGTTAACGGGACACCGTGTATCACCGTTCCAGGAGCAGATGGCCAGACCTGACCGTACGCGGCGTCCATCGAGAAGTTCGTCGTAGTGAACTGTATCTGCATCTTGCACCTTGTCGGACCCCCAATCTGGTCGACGGAAGAACAATCCTCGGCGCCCGAGGCGCAGCTACTGCGGCGGGCACCCGGGCTAATTGCGACTGGCGCCCTGTCCTGCAAGTACTGTGCTGAAAGCCTCTCCTCCATCGCCCTCATTCTCTCCTCAAACTGCGCCTCAAGGGACGACTGTATCTCCGCTTTCATCTGCTCAGCTCTTGCTCGCTTCCTCTGCCGACGTGCCTCCTGCGTGTCCCCGGTGAAGGCTTTACTCCATGTTGCGAGATTACCGAAACCCCGGGTGCGTCCATACGGCTCTCTGGTGCCGATGGCCTCGGAGAGTATGTCTTTCTCCCGACTTGGCACAAACGAGCCTTGAGATGCCTGCTCATTAAGCCCCACCATCCTCTGATAGACCTCCTCGTCTCTAGGGTTTCTCCAGACGCGTTGACCACGAGGATCCACCTTCGTCCTCGCCCTGCACCAGTCCCGGATTCTGCTGTCGCTAAAATCCGAGAACACCGGCTACTGACTGTGCTTCTCCGCTTCCTCGTCCTCCTTCGCCCACTTCTTCTTAGCATCGACGTACCCTAAGGTGCCAAGAAAATGCGGGTGCTTGTTCCTCCTGGCTAGCTCTTGCCCCTTCTGGCTATCTACCTGGAACTCTTCGGACAACTTCAGGGCGCAGAACTCCGCCCAATCTTCTTCAGAGACATCCGGGTATGCCTGGCAAGGTGACTTCTCTTGCTTCAGATAGTCTCTCACCAGTCTGTGCTTGAAATTCCTCCAGCACTTCCCAGCCGTCAATATGGTAGCTCGGTAAAATTCGGCTTCGACCTCTTCCGGGTACATGAAGGAGCCCTTCACTTCCTCAAACAGGGATCTCCGCTCCTCCTGTGTCAGCTCACCCCAATCGGCGAGGGTGATCCTAACCCTAGAACAGGCGACCACCCCGCATAACGTCCTCCACTTCTTCCGGGTTTCTTCCAGCTCAGGAACTCCGGTCACCGGATCCAAGCTCTGAACTACCCATCTGCCATTCGGCCGACCCGATGGCTTCCTTGGTTTGCGAGAATCCTTTCCTGACGATGTCGACGGTCTTGGCGACCCCGATGGCGATACCGTAGGGGAGGACGACCGGGATTTCGTCTCCATTCTAGTAGCATCAGCACAACCAATTCAACATGACAAATACAGAAAGGCACATGATTGCTTGACTACCACAAGGCATATATATATATAAGGCTAACATGCTATTGCATTCTATTAGAATAAGTTCATTCCTTTGGTAATTTACAGGTTTGCTACGGTGAAAAGATTAAATTGACCTACTCTCTAGATTCTACTAACTAATTACTTGGAAGAGTACGGGGATTCAACATGTACCAACTTATGCAAAGGTAACCTGGTCGTCAAGGTCTAAATTGAGTTGCGGATTGAGTGACAGTCACTCAAGCAGCTATTCAATTTAGACCTTGACGACCAGAGTCATATGACCTTGATGTAGTTGGTTGTGAGATGAGATAGTGTCCAAGTAAAGTAGGAAAATTCCATAAGGCTGCTGTACTACTGAAGTGTACAAAGTACCTTCTAAGCTTTTGAGGAAACCTCACGTGAAATGTTACTATTGTACTTTCTTAATTCTCCACTCCAGGTTTATTACGACAATGTACAAAAAAATATTCAGTGTAGAAGTGTTTATCTGAAACATACTTAGTTGGTTGAAATTAATTGGAGCATTCATACATCACATAGATTCGTGGAAATTCATATTGAAGGAAGAACGGGCTCCATTACCCAAATACCCATTCTAACGATGCCTACTGATGGTCAATAATGAGTTGTGTGCTCTGTTGATCTATTTCTTACAGCTATATATTATCACTAAGATTATCTAAATGCAATCCATATTGGGCACAGCTAGTGCCTTAGCCATTGTGCTGCCAATGAGCTAGGTATCTGTTGGATAAAGTGTGACACAATTGAGTATGTGCACCACCACAGCATGATTATCTCAGCATTATTGTCCGTATATCTATGAGTTTGCTGGAAGCTACTTGGGCTGGTTCTTGTTTGTCCTATGCTTCTACCTGGCTAACCAATCTTAGGCACACAGCTGATTGCATTTAGAAGAATCGTCATGTTGCATTTCATTGGCTATTTGACATAAAAATGCAATGACAATGTGTGCTTTGTTTCCTCCTAAACAGATATCACCCATCCAACTCCTGATCTTACGGGGTACAGTACTGAAGGACAGATATACATCGACAGACAACTCCATAACAGACAGGTTCTTTTGCTTATTCTTTTACTTGTTAGTTAGTGAGGACGCCAGCTTCATAACTCATTCCCCACACCCTAAAGAACAAGTTTTGCAGCACAAGAACCAAAATAATTTTAGCACTCTAGTTGGATTGGGATTGTGTTTGAGTTACCTTGCGGTTCTAGGAGGAGGAGAGGCCGGCGGTGGTGGTCGGGGAGGAGCTCGGGAAAGCCGCCGCTCGGGGGAGGCGGCCGCATTGCTCGGGGTCGGAGGCGGCGGTGCTTGGAGGAGGCAGCGCTGGACGGGGGCGGCGGCGCTAGGGTCGGAGGCGAGGGCGATGGTGAATGGGAGGAGTTAGTGCGCGCGGGTGAAGGCAGTTTGAGTTTTTTATACGGGACATATCGGAGGCGGTTAAACCGATCTGACCGCCTCCAATTATGAATAAAGGAGGCAGTTACGTGGATCTGACCGCCTCGGATATATATATATCAGAGGCGGTTACGTCGATCTGACCGCCTCGGATACGTACAGATATCGGAGGCGGTTACTTTCATCTGACCGCCTCGGATATATATATATCGGAGGCGGTGACCGCCTCGGATATATATATATCGGAGGCGGTTTTGTAGATATAATTGCCTCGGATATAGATAAAGGAGGCGGTTGCTAAATTCTAACCGCCTCGAATAGGTTTGCTAAACTTTCTGCACAATTCAGTTCACAGTTTCAGAATTGACAGCAAATACATATAACATCACAGATACAACACCAATATAACATCACATATACATTGACAGCACACAGATATCAACAACATAAATACATCACCATTTGCACATACATGTTTCTTGCATGTTCAAACCAACAAAATCAACACTTCCTCAAAAAATGTCATGAACATCTCAAAGGATTGCATTGCTTCAAAGGTTTGCACAACTCTACAATCTTTACCATGAACATCCCACATATATATATCACCATCCTACAACCTTTGCATGTTTCAACCAACAGAATCAGCACTTCTCAAGTTATCTTCGCTTCCTCATCCTTTTCTTCTTGCGAGGCATTCCCTCTTCGAACTCTAGTCCTTCTTGATGATCTTGACGTGCGTACACCGCTTCGTTTGGTTCATCGGTAATCTGGTCTCTAATGCTATGTTGCATCGGAGGTGCATCTTCAAAGACCTTGTATTCGTCCTCATCCATCACTCCCTGAACTCCCACAATCTTCCTTTTAATCTGTAGGGTAATATGAAGATTTTTCTTCGCCGGGTCGGTCACATAAAACACTTGGTGAGCTTGATTGGCTAGAATGAAGGGGTCATCTTTGAATCCAACACGTTGGAGGTCTACTGTTGTGAAGCCGTACTTATCGACCTTCGTAGATTGCAGATTGACCCAACGGCAACGGAATAATGGGAATTTGAAGTACACATAGTCCAACTCCCAAATATCCTCGATGAACCCGTAGTACCAGCTCCGTTTACCGCTCATGTCAGAAGCCTCTATGCGGACCCCATTATTTTAAAATGTGCTTTTGTTATCTTGATCTCTAGTGTAGAATGTGTATCCGTTAATGTCATATCCTTGCCAAGTGACGACTTCGAATGTTGGGCCCTTCGCGTATCAGGTTAGAATGTCGCTAGAGGCACCTAAACGAAGACGCTCCTTGAACCACTTGTTGAATTCTTTGTTATGCGCTCTCGTCCTCCGCGCATCGGTTCTATCTAGATGCTCCCGCCTTAACTTTGCCTTGTGCTCGTCCATGTACGAGGCAATGGCGGTCGTGTGTTGTAGCACTATGAAATGGGCGAGAGCGTGACCAGGTTGATCGGCCGTTATTGATTTCTTTCCGATGGTCCCAACACCATCAAGCCTACCTTCGTGCCGAGAGCGTGGAATGCCAATTGGTTGGTTCAACTCCATGTAGTCAACACAGAACTCGACCACCTCCTTCGCAGCGTAACCTTCGACAATGCTTCCCTCCGGTCGATACCTGTTTCGCACGTAGTGCTTCAAGATTCCCATGAATCTTTCGAACGGGTACATGCTCCGAAGGAAGACGGGGCCCACACATCTTGATTTCGTGGACGATGTGGACGATGAGATGCACCATTATATCGAAGAAAGAGGGGAGGGGGAATACATCTCTAGCTGACAAATAGTCTCCGCCGCCGCTAACTCCAGATCATCTAGTTCGAACACGTCTATCATCTTCTGTGAGATCTTGTTGAAGAAGAAGCAGAGGTTGGTGATTGATTCTCGGACGTTAGGCGGCAGAATATTCCTGATTGCAATTGGGAGCATCTGTGTCATCATGACATGGCAGTCATGAGACTTCATGCTAATTAATTTCAAGTCCTGCATCGAGACGAGCCTCTTGATGTTGGCGGAGTAGCCCGACGGAACCTTCACGCCATGCAAGAAGTTGCAAAACTCGGTTCTCTCGGCCTTTGATAAAGTGTAACAGGCAGGGGGGATGTATGTCTTCCCGTTAGGAAGTAGTACAGGCGCCAGCTCTGGCCTGATTCCCATGTCAACCATGTCAAGTCGGGCCTTGACGCCATCCTTCGTCTTGTCCTTCATGTTTAGCAGTAGACCCAGCACGCTGTCACAGACATTCTTCTCTATATGCATCACATCGATGCAGTGCCGGACGTCTAGATCCTTCCAGTACGGTAGGTCCCAGAACACCGATCGCTTCTTCCAGTACGTGGGCTCATCTGCGGCCTTCTTTTTCCGACCCTTTCCCAGCACGACGTCGACATCATTAACCTTCTCGAAAACCTCTGCACCGCTTATTGGCCTTAGTTTCACACCGTTCTCCATTCTCCCGTTGAACTGTGACTTCCACCTCCGGTAACGGTGCCTTATAGGCAGGAACCGCCGGTGATCCATGTACACGACTTTCCGTAATTCTTGAGACTTAGGCTCACGGTATTCTCCATGCATATGACACAACCTTTGTGTCCTTTCACCGTCTGACCGGAGGTGTTGCCGAGAGTAGGAAAGTCTTGGATTGTGCAGAATAGCATGGCCCGCAGAGGGAAGTATTCTCTTTTGTCCGCATCCCATACCTGCACTCCTGTGTTCCATAGTGTTTCTAGATCATCCATCAACGGTTGGAAATACACGTCGATGTCGTTACCAGGTTGCTTAGGCCCTTCGATAAGTACGAACATCATAATATACTTCCGTTTCATACAAAGCTAGGGAGGTAGGTTGTACATACTGAGAAGTACGGGCCAGGTGCTATGTTGGCTGCTCATGTTGCCAAATGGATTCATTCCATCCGTACTCAGCGCAAACCTTACGTTCCTACTTTCCGCAGCGAATCAGGGATACTTCCTATCGATGTTTCTCCACTAGATAGCATCGGCAGGGTGTCTGAGCTTTCCATCGGACGTCTTCCGCTCCTCCTCATGCCATCGAAACAGTTTTGCTTCCTTCGGGTTTGCAAACAAATGCTTCAGGCGCGGGATTACAGGCAGGTACCAAGCAACCTTCGCAGGAGTCCCCTTGGTCGTCTCGACGAATTTGTCAGCTCCTTCTACTCCAATCTTACCCTTGTACCGAGAAGTCCTGCACACAGGGCATGAATGTAGCTTCGCAAACTCTTTCCGGTATAGGATACAGTCGTTCCGACATGCATGTATCTTTTCAACTTCCAGGCCCAACGGACAAAGCACCTTCTTCGCTCTGTATGTGTTTATGGGTAACTCATTCCCCTTCGGAAGCATGTCACCTAGGAGGCCCAACAACTCGTTGAAACTCTTGTCGGACCAGCTGTTGCTCGCCTTCAGCTTCAATAGTTCAAGCACGGCATATAACAAAGTGAACTTAGCCTTGCATCCTGCGAATAGCGGTTTCTCCGAGGCCCCCATCAAGCCTAGGAATTGTTCGTACTCTCCCTCGGTTTCGTGCCCTTCGAAATCACGCAGCATCTGTTCCAGCTCAGGCATTGAGCGGGATCATCGGACCTCTCTTGGTGCGAATCACAACCGATATCAAATGGCATATCGGTTGCTTCTTCATCGGCACAGATATCATTATCTGATACTATGGCTTCATCTTCACCGTGCTTGGTCCAAGTTGAATACCCTTCCATAAAACCTCTCTTAAAGATGTGGTACTCAATATGATGGAGCTCGAAAGTCCTGATGTTACCACAGTCTACGCATGGACAATACGTGTCAGCTCTACCCTCTTTCAATATGTCCGTCTTGGCAGCTGCCATAAATGCTCTCACTCCATCTCTATACACCTCTGTGTTGCGAGCTCTGTACATCCACGATCGATCCATCTAAGCCGTGCATGTGGAAAGTTGAAATTTTAGTTCAAAATATGAAGTGCATCGACTTCGTGACATTAGTTTATCAATACTTCAATTACTAACCTAACTGAATTATCAAAATAATTACTAACCCGCTTAACTAACTAATATAAATAACTAACCGTACTAATGACTAATATAACTAAGCTATATGCGTCGACTCTCTTCAATTACTAATGTATAACTAACCAAATTAGCACTTCTTGCATATGAAAATTAAATAAGCCACAAAAATAAATCCATCATTAATTATTTTTCTTTTTACCCACAAAATTCCTTAAACATTTCAATACCTTAACACATCTTGCAATGCATTGAACCATACAATAATTCAAACATCTCTATCGATCTAATTATGATCATATAATTGTATATTCTCAATGTCCAATAAACAAAGCAAAATCACCAAATTATTTGATGAATTGAATCAAAAACTATGCACTAACCTTTGGTAAGCAACAAAGAAGTATTATCTCCAACTATACTCTTCCAAATGTAACTTCTCCACCGAAGAATCACCAGAAAACAGCTAAAAAAATCGCCAGCAAATCGCCACATTCAAGACATATCTACCTACTGGTCGTCTGTCTGCTCGCGCAGCACAATTAATACTGTGAATCATATTGGAGGCGGTTAAATCCATATAACCGCCTCGGATATTACATATATGGAGGCGGTTATATATCAGAAATCGCCTCGGATATGTACCAACATATCCGAGGCGGTTGACAATATATAATCGCCACGGATAATGACCACATCCGAGGCGGTCATAAATAAGTAACCGCCTCGGATAACATTGGAGGCGGTCATAAATAAGTAACCGTCTCGGATGTGGTCGTTATCCGTGGCGGTTGTTCCCGGACTCGTTATCCGAGGCGGTTTTTTCGTACTAACCGCTTCCAGCGTTTCTTATTCGTGGCGCTTCTACTTAACCGCCTCGGATAAGGCGCCTCGTATAAACGATTCTGTACTAGTGGATGGAACAAAAGAGAGAGAAAACTTGCGCATCGGAGAAAATACATGTGCTATTTGTTGTTCATCTTCTCCCCCCATAAACGTGTGTGTCCACGGAAAATTGTGTATGTTTATCCTGGGTCGTAGCACTACTAGAAGACAGATTACTTAGGATGGCTGAAAACATGTAACTCCGCCTTATAAACAACGGAACCCCGTCGTCTATAAGAACAGAATGGTATTAGTGAATTCTGACGGCACTTCCTCTGTATTATAGGACATCCACGGCATATATTTATATAATCAGAATAAAAAAATACATATATATATCTCACAACAAGGAAATATGAGTAGTGGAATATCGTAATCAAGCCCAACTGAGCGAGGAACATGCGACTACCTTCAATGGCCTTGTATACTAGAAGGTTCAATGTTGCGGCTAGTTGGAGAATTGCAGACTTTGAGGTGAAAGAAATCATCATATAAGTTGAGACGTCAACCCCGACCTTAATCATCTAGATATAAATACCTCGATAGGAGTAGAGTGATATGACTTCAAATAGCTCAAGACATCAACCCCAAAATCAAAGCCAACAATTGAATGTAGCAATTTGAGCACAGTGATATAGTTTCTTCACTCTTTTCTTATTGAGCCGAAACATCAAACCCGAACTTCTCCCGACAAATTAATGCACTGCTAGAGTAGGGTGATATAACTCCCAAGCTCTCAGCAAAAGAGTCGCTTCACAGTGATGATCACACTTTACAATTATATATTATGAATTCCAAAACACCACATACTCTATGTGCTTCATAATCATACACACATGGCACATGAGGTATGTTGGAACAAATAGGTATCACAATAGTAACTCTGCAACCAAAACTACAATAATACATATAGTTCTTAAGATAGTAAGTTTAACAACTTATTCACACAAGTAATCACATGATGAAATATCAAATGCACAATGGAAACTATAAGTGGTTTAGAAGCAACAAGTAGTGAAGCCCAAAGTGGCAGTAGAACAAAGAAAATGAGGCTGCCAAACACTGGACCAGAACACTGCTTGGAATCTCAAGCGACTACTCATCGTTGACGTTCATCTCTATAGAGAAATAACAACACATATAAACCACCCATGATGTACTGATTCATCAGACCATCCGAAGGATCATGACTCGACAAAGTCTAAGCATGGCTAACCATGTGATAATAAGATAACTAGTTGCTAAAGACTAGATTAGCTATTAATCATGATGGGTTGGAAGGAAGTGACATGGCATTCAGAATATGAGGCAGTTTCATTAAGACGATAGGAATTTAACTATCTTCTGATAAAGTAGCGGTTGAATGTATGCAATATTAACTTGAACATGATAGTAAGTTGTGGAAATAATAGGTGTTAACAACATGTTCAAGAGGGGCTACTTGCCTTGCTGCTTGAGAATGAGGTACTACTTGTAGTTGGGGTCACTTATGTCGCGACCTTTGGGTGCTATCGGTAAGTAGTAGAAACACCGGAAAAAGGATACAATAGCAATTACTACTACTGAAAGTTTATCAGCATGATTATTACATGGAATGCATGGCATGGCATAGTACCCCCAAAATAAATACTAATGCAAGTCAAATCAAATTTATCGAAGCTCAGATGCTTAAGATATCACATTCTAAAGAATCTCCCGTTAGAGGAAAATAACTAGATTCTTCCTTTTAGTCATTTTGATTTTTCTTGCTACGCAAACATGCATGATGATAACATAAATAGATAGTATCCATTTTTTTAACATGAAAATGACATAAATAGATATTATCCCTTTTTTTGAACATTTTGGTGTTTTATTCATATTTTCTAACTTCATATGAATTAGTTATTTTGGTGCCGGTAGAGGACGTGCACATGCTGGAAAAAGCACATAAAATCTTTGGGATCTCACTAGAAGCTTGATGGAGGACTCAGCTAGGCGAACGTGCTTAGGAATGGTGGTTGCAACGGCGATGGAGGATGGTGGAGCAAGAGCTTCATGGCGATGTTGCTCCAGGCTTTTCATGATTCATCCGTGGTGGAGGAAACCTTCAAAGGAAATTTTGAGGGGGGAAATTGAGAGGAAGCAGCGAGAGCTTACTAGAAGCTTCTGGATGTTTACTAGCAGGGAAGAAGATGAGGTGTATTGGGTGTTCTAACGCTGCTTGGGAGTAGGTATTGGTGGAGAAGATTGAGGGGATGTTGGAGAAGTATTGAGCCAAGCGGCGGGCCGAGGGAAGCACGGAGTGAAACTTGTGCGTAAGAAAGAGGGCAGGGAGGTGGGTTCGACTGCATAGTTAATTTAAGATAAGAGCGACTGGGGTAGCGGCAATCAAAAAGGGGATGGACGATCGGATTTCCATTCGAGGACGGCAATGGCGTCCCTAGCACATGAATTTTGGCACTAAGGATAGGGATGGGTGCGGCATGGCCTGACGAGTCTCCTGGCGAAGAGATGGCATCAAAGATTGCATTTTCACACTAGAAGCAGGAGGTGGCCTCGGCCGGGCGCAGTGGTGGCACGCAGCTACTGGCGCGCCTGAGGTAGACGATAGTCCTGACAAGCAAGTCCCACTTTTCAGGGTCTCATCGCTATTGGGTGCAGGAAGACACGTGCAGGCACATCTCCGTCGGCTGTGATAGATGCTTGGGTTGGTTCAGCCTAGTTTGATGTTTGCCTCCCTTTTTATCTTTTCATTTTTATTTCCATATTTGTTTCGAATTTTTTTTCGATTTTTGAATTCAAACAAAACATGGTTCAAATATTTTGTAAGTTTTTAAAAGACTCATGTGAATATTTAGAACCATGTAAAAATATCTCAAGGGCCACTTTATTAATTGTTTTCTTTAGGTAATATTTAATGTTGGTTTTGACTCCTTTTAAGGATTGAACTACAGGTATGTGATAAATTTATCCTAGAAATATTGGAAAGTTTCAGAGGCTCAAAATTATTATATGGAGCTTATATATAAATTTTGAAGAGGTTCCAACACTAGAAAATCCCTCCGCATGATATATCTTTGATCTACCAATTATTTGTCTTTAGTGTTTTTCTTGATTTTTAGAATTTCATGTGACATTTTAGTGTTTACTTTGTGAGGTTGTAAATTCCCTTGAATTTCGCATTAATACAAATGATGACATGAAATTTTAATGATGCACATCCATATGCATTACATATATTAGCAAAATGGGGATGTTATAGACCTACCCCCATACAAGAATCTTGACCCCAACACCTTGACCATGAAAAGAGAAGGGTCCACAGATTGGTGATGATCTTCAGATTCCCAAGTAGCTTCTTTCACAGAGTGGTTAGACCATTGAACTTTAAGAAACTTGATGTTGCACTTTCACGTTGTCTGTTCAACTTTAGCAAGGATACAAGTATGATATTCTTAATATGAGAGATTTTCTTGGAGGTCAAGGCTATCAACAGTGGATTCTGGAATTGGATCTTAGAAACAAAACATGGAAGACATCATGGATGTTGGAAAGAGAGGGTGATAGTTCCAATTGATAAGCAACTACACCTTGTTTTGCAAGAATGCAAAAGGGACCAATGTAACAGGGTGCCAACTTGCCTCTAATACCAAATTGACGAACACCTGTCTTTCCTTCTACTTGGCATAGAAGTTTTCTCAGGTGGATATGTATGGCTTCGTGTGCTGTCTGTGGTTGCGAAGATCAAAGCCTCCTGATGGTTGGCTTGTGGTCTTGGATCTATTTGAGTTTGCCTTCTTCGCAATGCCTTCTAGCTCCTTATAAAGAGGGTATCCCGTGCCTAGCACGGGCTCGTCTCCAAGTAGGACTCCTGTCACCCTTAAACGTCAGGATAAGCTTCTTTGTTTAAGGGGTATTTGGATACCTGTAGATAGTTTCCTTATCCAGGTATCCAGGGAATCCCTAAGGTATCATATACAGATATAGCCATCATATACATTAGAGTTGTACTACTCGTTGCCAAGCCCCCCACCAGTACATAAAATAAGGCCATGACGGATCAAGGAACTTAACCTCGTAGGGGAAAAATGTCCCGACCAAGTGGTTATTTACGTCTCCGAGTAGGATGTACATCTACTCGAGATCCCAATCATCTTCGAGTACTCTTAGTCGGGATACCAAGTCTGCTTCGAGTGGCTCTAGGAGCCCTCGACTAGATATCTTGTCCGAGTACAAGTTCCAGGTTGTTCAAAAGATGTCGTCCCAATCTGCACGCGTTTATCAGAGTACAAGTTCTGGGTTTCCAAAATTTGAATTGTCACAGCGGAGATTTCGTGTAGTGGTGAAAGAATCTTCTCTTTTTCTGCATCTGCTCATGCTGACATAGGAAACTGCAACACGTTTGTCGGAGTTGTATGCTTGTTGTTCCTAGATTCCCGCATTAACAGTTGGCATGCGTGCGAAAAGCGGCCACCCGCATTAAATCCAACTGGATGTGGTGGTAGAGGTCATGGTCTTGAGTAGCACTTGGAATCACCATGGGGTTAGTCAGGATCTGCTGGGCACCACCCGTATTAGTGATTTGGGGGCATTTGGTAGTCGCTACACCTTCCAGTTTCCCTGTCTCTCGAGTGCTTTGCCTCATGCAAACCCTAGCCACCTTCTTCTTCTCCCTTTCACCCGCAATCCTCAAGCTCGCCATAGGCCAAACCATGGGCAAGAGGAAGAACTCTGGGAAGAGCTCCACCACCTCTGGTGATGCCCCAAGTCAGCGATTCCATCGTGGGTGCCATTAGAGGTGTCAATGGAGATGTTGGAGAAGATGGAGCGTCTAGAGGTGATCCGTCTGCTCTCCATGATTGCCTGCACGCCAGCAAAAGGAGAGGTGTTTCCCAGTCCAAACACGAACTAGATTGTTGTGTTTACCGACTTCTTCCAATGCAGATTCAGATTCCACCATCAAGCTTCTTCCTCACCATCCTCCACTTCTACGGGATTGAGCTTATCCATCTTAATCCAACTCGATCATGATGCAAAGCATCTTCGTACATCTGTGTGAGGTGTATCTTGGCACGTGCCCCCTCCTCGATCCCTTCTGGTACTTCTACGTGCTAAAGAGGTTACTGAACAAGGTCATCGGCAGCGTGGGTGTTCGACTACGGCATGCATGTTGCAGTGCATGGGTCGGGGGATGCGTGACTCGGAGGCGGAGACTGCGGGGATGCAATGAGAGGAAGAGGACGTCGTGGTCGTCGGTGCTGGGTCCTCGTACTCGGAGCCTACTCTCAGGAGTAGCTCGGCTGTCCTGAAAGTGTCCTCGACCGCGCCTCATCCTCAGTCCCTCTGGCTTCATCTTCGAGACCTTCTCCTTAGGTACACTAAAACCTCGCTCTTCGTTTAGTTCTCGTGGGAGCAAGGCTTTACATTGAGTCATGTGCAGGGACAGGAGGAAGCTTGTAGGGTTGAGGCCGTCATCTCGACTGAGGTTGCCTAGGTTGAGCCAAAAGTGGCTGTCATCAAGGCTGCGCACCCAGTCGTAATAGCAAAGAGGACCTTGAGCCTTGTCTGATAAAGGTGCCGCACTGCCTGAAGAGGATGAAGTATCCTCTTCTCCGTTTTCCCTTCTAAGGCCGAGAGTTATTTTCTGAGTTGTCGTTTGTAGGGTGGCGAGCACTATGGCAGAGTTGGTCGATTATGCACTAGAAGATGAACTTCCTGCCCCTGTGGCCCCTCGGCGGCAGCCAAGCCAGTTGTGGAGGCTACCAAGTCCCTGACCAAGGAATCGTCCCCCAACCTCGGAGGAGGTCTAGGCCCCAGCCACGAGGGTCATAGGGTCTTCTACTCCTAGGTTGCTGTCATAAGTCATGGTGCTTCTCGAGGGCGGCCTCGACCTGGCAAAGCTCTTGGCGCCCCTCCTAGAGGTAAACAATAATTCAAATGTTAGTAACAATTTGCTTTTATTGAAATTGACCTATTTGCCTTTTAGCTCACTTTGTCTGGGAGGGACTCCCTCTACTTAGAGGTCTAGCAGTTGGTCGGAAGCTGACTTGGAGAAGACGAAGGCCTAATCGGCAGAGCGGGAAGCCAAGTTGGAGGCCAAGAAGGCCAAGCTCGAGGCGGAGAGGGCCCGACTAGCCAGCGAGTTGTCAGGGACTCAGGTGGTCTTGGCCCAGGTAGAGTCCCAGGTGTCCTCCCTTGAGGGCAACCTGACTTCCGCCTTGGACCTGCTTGAGACTGCTCTGACTGATGTGGGGGTCCTGGTCCAGCCTATGGAATGCCATGCTTTCTGGGTGCCGAGCTGACCCGAGCGTTCTACGCCTTCAAGCCGACGGTGGCTGCCCACATCTCCCAGCAGCTCCGGCAAGGGGTCGAGGACTTGGTGGCGATGGAGTTGGCACTCATCAAAGCTCGTCACTCGGAGGTGGACATCGGGGCCCTTCTAAATGATCTCCTCGGAGCCACTAAAGAGGAAACCGAACAACTGGTGTCAGTGATGGTGGGTGCGGCGCAAGTGTTCATAGATAGGTTGGAAGTGTTAAAGACCTCCCTGTACTCCACCTACTCAATAAAAAATTGTGTTTTTGGTTAAGACATGAGCATTTGTATGAAATTCCCATGTGCAAGCTAGTTTGTAGGACTTGTCGGGTACTTGGCGCTAAGTGATCCCACAACATATGATGCTTAGTCCTTTAGCTTTTCTCCTTGGCCCATGTTTTAACCAGGGATTTTAGTTAGTCAGCCTTATGTCTAAGTTGAGTGGAAGGCTTCATGGCCCCCGGACACTCATAGATGCGGTAAAGAACCTTCCTCTGTCACGCAAGGTCACAGCTTGGAACCCCTTCTCTTCGTGAGGGAAGAAACATAAGCACATGTGTAATACGCTGTTTTTAACTTAGTGCTCTGTGCCTAAGCAAAATATGAATGTTATCTGAAATTTCCTTGTATGAGCTAGTTGGTAAGCCTTGCCAAGTACTTGGCGCCGAGTAATCCTGACAAACGTATGCCAATTTGTACTTTAGCTTGTCTCCTTGGCCCAAGTTAGAGAATTCCATTGCTGACTGGGGAGTTTAGTTGGTTTGCCTTAGGTCCAAGTCGACTGGAAGGCTTCGTGGCCCCCGGGCACTTGTAGACGTGACAAGGGACCTTCCTCCATCCTGTGGGGTCATAGCCCAAAACCCCTTCCCTTCACAAGGGGAGGAACTTAGGTACTCATATGATACATTGTCGTGACCTCTTAGTGCCTTGTACCTGTCGAGTCCCCGACTAGCTATCAGAGAAGGAAACTCGGATAGGCAGTCAAAGAAAGAAATTGTTAACTAATAAAGAAATAGCTTGATAGAAACTAAGTCGTTGTTCACACTGCCCCCTTAGCTTTGGACCCCTTTGCAGTGTCTTGTCAATGTCAACCTGTGGCACCCCTGCGCTAGTGTACCTAGGTGCGTGTGCTGGGTAGAGGTACCTAGAGCGACTCACTGCCGGTGTGCCCGGGTGCTAGGCGTGGGGATAAGAAAACATAAAGGGGTGCCAGCAACCTTATGGAAAACATGAATAATATTCATGTGAACTTACCCTTGGTACTTACACATAGAACTTCCAGAGCTAGTTGATGTTCCAAGAATTATTGAGGACCATTCATCCTCCATGGCCAATTTGAATGAACCAGGGCGAGTAGACTCGACCACCGTGTAGGGACCCTCCCATTTGGGGGATAGCTTGCAGCTATTGCTCTGGTTCTGAACGAGTCATAGGACTAGATCTCCGACTCAGAGGGTGCGTTCCCAGACGTTTTGGTCGTGGTAGCACCAGAGGGATTGTTGATACTTGGCTAATCATATCAGCGCTTGAGTCTTCTTTTCCAAAATATTGTTGAGTTTCATCCTCTCTCCGGTGAGATTCGAATCGGGGCCTTAGTTCACAGGGGAGCATTGCTTTAGTCCCGTAGACTAGGAAGAAAGGTGTTTCACCCATTGCCCCGCTAGCTATGGTTCGGAATGCCCCTAGCACTGATGACAACTCGAAGACCCATGCTTTGGTGTGAGCAGTCAAGCGGTCGAAGACATGTGTCTTCATCCCTTGTAGTATGAGGTTGTTGGCCTATTTGACCTGTCCGTTGCTCTGCGGATGGCTGCAGATGTGAAGTGGATATTGGTACCAAACCCCTCGCAGTACTCGATGAATGTCGCGCTGGAGAATTGAGTGCTGTTGTCGATAATGATCCTGCCCGGAACGCTGAATCTGGACACGGCATTTTTCATGATGAATCATTTGGTGGGTTTCGTGGTGATCTTTTGTGACTGGCTCAGTCTCGATCTGCTTGGTGAAGGTATCGATGGTGACAAAGAGGAACTTGAAGCCCTCGAGCGACACTGGAAAGGGCCCTAGAATATCCAACTCCTATGTCGTGAATGGCCACGACAAGGGTATTGTCTGTAGAGCTTGAGTGGCTTGGTGAACACGTTTGCTATGAAATTGGCACTAACAATATCGCCTAACCATCTCGCTCACATCATGGAGAGCCTTAGGGCAGTAGAAACCTTGTCTAAAGGCCTTTCTGACCAAGGTTCAGAAGGAAGCATGAGCTCCGCACACCCCCATGGATCTCTTCGAGTAGCTTGGTACCCTGCTTCAAAGAGATGCACTTCATGAGCACTCTGTGTGCTCCTCTGCAATAGAAGGTGCCGTCAACCAAGGAATACATCCTGGGCCTTCGAGAAATCTGCTCGGATAGTGCCCCATCTTTGGGCTTCTCTCGATTTTGAAGGTACTGGTACGGGATCCATCCATGATTCTTCGTGATCGAGCGGAGCCACGAGTGCCCCCATGACTCCTTTTGGAGTGTCAATAGCTAGTGACGTCCTGAGTTGGTTATAGGTCTCTTCGACCACCACTCCTTTGGTTGTGTCATCTGCAGATGTCGTGGACTTAGTTGTATCATCTGCTGATGTTGTGGATGGTGTCGAGAGTCTTTCTACAAAGATCCCAGGTTGTCCTAGAGATCATGAGGAGGCTAGTTGTGCAAGACTATCAGCGAGATAGTTATCCTTTCTTGGGATGTATCTGACCTTGAGTCTGATGAATTTCTTTTCTAGCCTCCTCACCTCCGCAAGGTAAGCCGCTATGGTCTTGTCTGAGGTTTGATACCCCTTGCTAACCTGCTTCAGCACCAACTATGAGTCCCCACTCAAAGTAGGCGGCCGATGCCAAGTGCAGTACCTACTCAAAGCGAACCTACATATACACGGATGGAAGAGTTCCGTATTTGTGACATGTGTAGGTATTATAGTAAATTAAATGGAGCATGATCGTAAGCACTTACAGTGTGAAGCATCTCACGAGGCCCGCGTCCAAGGCGCTTAGGTTGTACATAAGGAACAAGTCCTCCCAAGTCACGACGAACAGGTGGAGGAAGTGCTCACGTCCGAACCTGCCAATGATGCTCTCGCTCCGCTGATGCTTGGGTTTCTTAAAAATGGCCAAGTAACGGTTGTGCAACGTAGCGCAAGCCTAGCCAAGTTCAGACATCATCTTTTTGTGATTCTTGACCATCGGCTTCCCGCCCTTGTATGTCGGGACAGTCGGTATGCTAGGGAGACTCCCTCCAGCTTCATATATCGCATGTATTTCTTCGATGGTCATTTCTCGGCTAGCAGCTACCTTCATCAAGTCCTTTCCCTTGCCATGCTTCGGTGATGCCACCTTGGGAGACCTCTTCGGCGATTCTTGTATTGTCAGCTCAAGCTGTCTCAGCGACAGCGCCACTACCACAAGAGGCGAGAACGTCAAAGGCTCCACTGGTTCATCTGCCGGTCGCGGCGAAACCTTCTTAATCGGCCACGACGCATTGAGAGAGTTGTCCCCCTTGGTCCACTGGATGAATGTCCCCTTGGCTTGACTTAGAGTTAAGATCTTGTTGTTCAGTGGAATCAGGAGCTTCAGCTTGCTGAAAGTGTCATTAACCCCATCGATGCTACCTTTACGTTCATAGGGTCTAGGGGACGTTATGTATCCTCTGCTCTCCCGTTGCTGGGAACACTAGCCCCCAAGCGGCATCCACGAGATCATCCATGCCCACCAACCTATCTTGAATTGTGCATCTCGTGGGAGCTTACATCAAAGAACCCGTTTCAGCCAACAGGCGTCAAACAATCTTATGTGGAATAATTTTTCAAGGTATATCAAGAATACCTCAATCTCATCACAGGGGAAGGTAGAAGTTGTATCTTTCTGGCGAGTAGGGAGGTCAATTGACACGCAAACTACTGCGTCAAGCCCCAGGGCTGGCAGCAACTGGCTGTTCTTGTCGCGGAGTTAGAATCCACTCTGCTCTTAAGTCCCGAAGTATCTCTTGCTTGAACTCTTCGCGCTTGCATTGTTCTTCAGTGGCTTTCCTCGCCCTTTTGCGTTCGCGCTTTGCCTCCAAAGCCTGGGAGAGTCCATACTTGTGGGGAACGAGGGAACCTACACCCCTCCTGCGAACTGGGTGCTCGGGGTTTCCCAAGCCCTCTTCGAGCACATCTCTTACGAAGGTGCCAGCCTGGGATGACGCATCGAACTCCAGCTGCAAAAAGCCAGAATTATTTGTTACTACAATTGGTATGATTGACAAGTTGTTAGTATGACTAAGGCGGGATTTATATCTCACCAAATGTCTGTACACTTGTGCGTCAGCTGGGTTCGTAAATGCTGGGTTGCCTGAGGCCGATGTCGATGCAGATGCCCTGGCTCTAACCCAGGCTTTGGTCCTCGCATCCGCGATGTTCGCAAATCTGGGAGGGGCATCCGATTACGATGCCTGCTTATCCTCCCTTTCCCATCGCTTCTTCATTCCTGCGTAGCTGGCAGTCCCTAGACGGTGCGGGTGCTTATTTCTCTTAGAGAGCTCCCGGTTTTGCTCGCTTTTCAGTTTGAATTCTTCCGTCATCTTCATCCTGACGAACCCGTTCCAAACCTCAGGTGTAATCATCGGCCACTTCCTGAAAGGCTCCACCTCGGCATACACGTACTCGTTGACGAGCATAGTCTTCCAGTTCTTCCAAGCCTTGCAAGCTGTCATCTTAGCAGCTTGCTCGATACAAGCTTTCCATTCTTCGAGAAAGATGAAATATCCCAATATTTCCCCCGAAATCGCAGCGAGCTGTTCTGTTCCTACTCTCTTCCAACTTTCTAAAGTGATTGGGACCTGCTCTCTTGCTACGATGCCGCAAACAGTGCTGAACTTCCTCCTTGCGTTCTCAGGCTCGTCTGGTGCCCCTGAGTCGTGCAAGTGCGTGACCTATACTTCGCATCCGGTCTCTTCGACCTTTTCCTTCCTTCTCCTCGACGGGCCTTTTTCTTAGGCCCGGAGGTGCTGGTTCTGTTGCCGGACGACCTAGGTGGCGACGGCGACCGAGAGTCGCCATTGTCCGATGATCTTCGGATAATATAGGAAAAGTATAAAGTTTTAATCATTCTAAATCTTTTTAATCATCTAAATCATTTAAATCATTCTAAATTGTTCTAAATCATGTGTGCCTTCGACTGATATGTTTAATGCTTATCTATAAGCAAAAGCTTATAAAATTATTTCTTCTTGAAGCTATTTTTCATAACATATCTGTTGGTACCATTTTTTCTTTTGGGGTTTGACCTTTTCTTTTGTCCCATCCCCTGTCTCCTCTCTACTCCCCCCAATTAATCAAGTAGAGGATTAATTAGTGCTAGCTGTCAGTGCTACATGCATATACATACTCATTACTAGTACTATTATTCTCTAGAACTTACTACTAGTACCCTACAAAGCAACAAGTATACTCAAAAGCCATGTAGATCTCTGAAACTACCTAATTCTTTTAGTTTTTGTTCTCCAAAATATCTAGGCATCGATTGTTGAGTTCGTGTACTTATATATGTAGCAGAACATTTGCAAGGCTAATAAGTGATGATGCTATTGACAGAAAGATCACCTTTTGCTATGCATTAATAACTATTTCTGAAGCAATTTATAATAGATTATTTATTCTACATACCCATCACAAAAGATAGATTAACAAACATCCACCTATTAAGATTGAAATAAGACAAACGAATTTATGCTCTCCCTTTTCAGCATCTTTTTTCCGTCTCCTGAGATGCCCTAATATGATCAACTAGGATATATGGCTACGAAGTGTGTGCAAATCCACGTACCATGTTTTTCCCCTCTTATCTAACACATCTTTTTTCTCATAAAAAAATAAGCTGGATATTTTTCTTCGTCTGTTTTCTCTTATTCAACATGCATTGTCATTTGTTGAAAGTAGCATGAAAATGATCTATCATATTATCTGTGAAGTTGGATCTTGACTATCACGTTGTCCAGACACACTATCTTCGACATTTTCCACATATTCATATTCCTTTCTGTTGAGTATTAATGTGCCACTACATATACCCATATATGGAGATTCCAACCATGCAAACATGGCAAAAATAGGGAAATTTGCAGTGGCAAATCAATTCACATTTTACTCGTAAGTTGGGAATAACTCATGGTTAATTAGTAAGGGAATAAATCATGAAAAAGCCAGCCAGGGTACTAGGGCATCTTACCTGGTGTCGGTGGCGGCGGCCCAGGCGACGGAGGTGGCGGCGGCTCGGCGGTGTGTCGGAGAGGCCATCTCGGAGGACGGTTCACAGTTGAGGCGGCTCGAGTAGTGGTGGTTCGAGGTGGTGGTGGGTCCTGCAAAAAATCGGGAGTCGAAAGCTGGGAGAAGTTCCAGAGGGAGACGAATCGGTTTATATTAACCCAAGTCATCATAGCCGATTAACTCAGAGAAACCGACTGCGATAACATACTATAGTCGGTTTGAGTAATGAAACTGACTGAGATAATATACTATATCAGTCGGTTCGGTCGACAGAACCGATTGGGATAATATACTATCTCAGTCGATTCGAGTAATGGAACCAACGGAGATTGTATATTATCCTAGTCGGTTCTGTCGACAGAACCGACTAGGATAATATACTATCTCCGTCGGTTCCATTACCATATACTACTTCAGTCGGTTTGGTCGATTGGGTCGACTGAAATCCTAATGTTGTTTTCTTGGAATTCTAGTTGTTTTATTTTTAGTTAAGTTATTTTATTTGTAGATAAGTTATTTTCTTTGTAGATAAGTTATTTTTTATTTAAGTTATTTTCTTTTTATTTAAGTTATTTTCTTTGTATTTAAGTTATTTTCTTTGTAGATAAGTTATTTTTTATTTAAGTTATATTATTTGTATTTAAGTTATTTTCTTTGTATTTAAGGTATTTTCGTCGTATTCAAGTTGTACTTTGTGTACAAAAGTTATTTTCTTTGTATTACCATCATAGTATATATATGATTATTCTAAATCATAGGAAATAGTACCATCTATCATTAATATCGAAAGTTATGTTACAAAATAATTCCTTCTTGATGATCGCTTCGTTTATAGGGAGCAGGATCATGCTGCAATTCATCTTCGACCCTTGTTCCATCATTGGGGGCTGGGAACTCATCAGTTTTGTTGTAATCTTCCTCATCCACCACAGGTTCAACTCTAACAATACTCCTTTTTGAGGGCATTACTATGTGCCGCTTCTTGTTGGATGGATCAGTAATGTAGAAGACTTGATGAACTAGTTGAGCAAGGATGAAAGGTTCGTTTTTGTACGCGACACGTTCAAGGTCCACGGTGGTATGGCCTTTGTCGTCAGGTATCACTTGTTTCGTATTGACCCAGCGGCAACGAAACAACGAGATTTTAAAATTTTCGCCGTAGTCAAGCTCCCAAATCTCATCTATGTACCGGAGTACAGTTGTTTCTTGCCATCTGTTTTGAGAGCTTCTACACAGACACCGCTATTCTACACCATGCTTTTCCTATCTTGTTCTTTTGTGTAAAAGGTGTATCCATTGATTTCGTACCCTTTGCATGTGATGACCGACCATGTTGGGCCTCTAGCTAAATATGACAATGCACCACTTAATGGGAGTTCACGGAATCGCTCTTTGAACCATTCATTGAACTCGCAATTGTGATGTTTTATGATCCAGTCATTTGCGCAAGTTAGATTTTGTTGACGTAGGATGTCCTTGTGTTCATTCATATATGGCGAAACAATGGCCATGTGCTGCAAAACAATTAAATGGGCTTGAGCATACTAAATCTGAACCGGATCGATCACTTTCCTTCCAATGGTCCCTACACCGAGCAGTCTGCCCTCATGGCGGGATCGAGGCATGCCTACTAGTTGAAGATGGAACATGTAATTAACATAGAACAAGATGTGTAGCCACTTCATGACAATAGCAGTCCATATGGGCACAGGTGTAGTACCCACATGTCACGCTATTTTCGGGCTGAACTCTGCAAGGGAACTTGTAATGGTGTACCATTCTTGTCACTTTTGAAGGTATTCTACTATGTCCCGAGAAGTTGGCTTTGAAAAAAGCTGTATCCAAAATATTAGTGATATTGCTGAAGTCCGATCTCTTTTTCTCGTCGGAGTCAAAGTAAAATGCCTTGGCCCAGCTCGGAATAATCACAATGAGGACCCAGTGGTTGCTGCGTCAATGAGAACAAATGAACGTAAGCAGGCGGAGATATATATTCATCCAGCCAGTGCCTTGAGCCTCGGAAAGCCTTTCCAGTGGATCGTTGTTGGGTTCCTCCGGCGCCTCTGGGGACTGCAAAACTGGCTCCCTGTACTGATCCCCGACAAGATGGTCCTCCAGGTCTTTAAACGACGGAGGTGTTTGGCTGAGGCCCAACAGAGATCGTCCGACTGATGGAGAGGGGTTGCCGGACGAGGAGAGGCCGCCGCAGATAAAATAATTTGGCTCTTCGGCCACTGGATGAAGTAGTTCTTGCACTGCCCTAGCTTGGTCAGTTCCGCTTCAGGGGGGACAGGGACTAACACATCATTGTAGTCGTTGAGGACGACGTCCACCTGCACCTTCGCATGGTGCTCCCGCATAGGAACACAGTGCATGATTGCCCCCTCCGGCGTTCTTCATGCCAGGAATTTGCACTGTGAGTGTGCATCTAGTGGCTTCCCTGCGAAACAGAGGATAGATGTGCCGTCCTCATTGGAGTCAGGACAATGAAATCATGATTTACTATAATGACTCGTTTAGCGGAACTTACGGTGATGCTGTCGACGGGATTCAGCGAGTCGGGGTGGCCATCCGAGGCAGATGCGCAGCTACTCCATCCAGACGGCTGGTTATCGGGAAGCATGGTCGGACCGCCTTGCACTGCGAGCACTTGCATACGTACCCACGTCTGCTCGGCAATCTCCCGCATTTGATCTCGCAAATTTTCCATGTACTCCTGATCGTCTCTCCTTGGGCGGCAGCGACCCTCGAGGTTTCGGGGAAATACTTTGTCCCATTTAACGCCATCCCCCGACGCCTACTATACGGCCCCGATGCTCCGATTTCTGTCGAGCCTTCGCCAGATCATCGTTCCACCTCGGGAAGCTCGTGACGGAGTCCTGTGAGCTTCCAGGCTGCTGGCTCAGGTCTGTCTGCAAGTTATATTACTTGATGAGAAAATAGCGTATTTGGATGCAACGTAATTAAGTAAGAAAAGACACTGAGTTGAGACGTTACCAGCCGGTTGGCCACCTCCTGGAGTTCCTCAGGCTCTATAATTGGTGACCCCATCACAGGGTCAGAGCTTGTGTGCGCCCTCATGTACTCCCTGGCGCGTGGCTCCCTAAGATGCGTGAAAGGAGGTGTTTTCCCAGCCGCGGCTAGTTTCGCATCCTCTCTGACCCACTTTGGCCTCTTCCCTAGGTATCCACGGCTGCCAAGCTTGTGGTCTAATGTGTTCTTGGAGCGAAGCTCCTTCCCCTAGCGACTCTTCTCCTGGAATTCTGGACTCCTTATTTGAGCAACGAATTTCTCCCAGTCTTCCTTTTGTATCTTCGACCATCTTTTACTAATTTTAGTATCCCAATCGTCGTCCAGGACTTTCTGTGCGTCGTATCGCCAAGTCTTCAAAGCCCTAGCCATGATGCGAAGGGCTTGTGCTTCGACTCTGTCCTTGTCGGCGGCAGGAATCTGGTACTTGTCCCATAGTTTCCTCAATAGAGCATCTCGGGTCGACTCAATCAACTGGCTGAACTCTTTGCATGTGATCTTCACTTGTTCGCAGACTATGCACCCGCAGGCATTGCTGAAGGTCTGGGCGGCCTTATGTGGACTCGCTGGAACATCTTTGACGTCATCGACTCGAGTGATGATATACGTCTTGTCCGGCAACTGGTTGCCTTTTCTCCTTTTCTGAGACCTGGTCAGGGCCATAGGCGCTACTTCCTCCTCAGGCGCCTCATCCTCTTCAAAACCTGACTCGGAGCCAGAGTCATCGTTGGAGGAGCTGGAGTCCGAGGCAGGTTGCTCTTGGCCAGCTGTGACGGCTGCCTCGGTGGCATGTTCCCTGGCCGGCTCGGAGGCAGCTTGCTTGGGTGCCTCCAGGGTCAAGGTGTCGATTGGTGCCGCCACGTCGAGGGGGGCCGTGCTGTCATCAATGGGCTCTAGTTCTTGGGTCGGCGACCCAGCGGGAGTAGTACTAGCGGCCATTTTAGAACTGGGATGAATTCCTAAAAGACAAAATTTTTTGACTAAAATTTCAAACAGCATTCAATATCGAGAATAAACTTAAAAGCATATGTTATGTACAAATATGAAAGAATGTACTCCAAATCATCATGACAGACAATAGCAGCACACAATAGCAGCACTGTCTTTACCACGACCACCATTTTTTCCTTTAAGCACAGAGAGCAGCAAGACAGAAGATGGCAAAGGTTAGGAGCAAGAGTAACCAGAGCCATCGGGAAGCCAAGCTCTAGGAGGTCCAAAAGAACTAGGGGGAAAGAGAAGAAGGAGCTCAGGTGGAGAGGGAGTTAGCCGAAGCAAAGGAAGAGGAGACAAGGCATCAACAAGCCTAGGAGTAGGGCTAATAGAACTGAGAAAGCTCAGACTTATCCGTGTCTAGCAAGTAAGGTCTCCATCCCAACATCATCATGGTTCAATTTGACGTAAGAACTTGATGATATGTGGTACTAGGACACTCAGATCAGAATAGATTCATCATAGGGTTTTCAAAGGCAACTCTAGCATCTATGAAAAAGGATCAAGACACATGAACATGTAAGCATAGCTAAAATCAAAAGCAGTATCAG
Organism: Stipa capillata; assembly: GCA_019208055.1. Lineage (NCBI taxonomy): Eukaryota > Viridiplantae > Streptophyta > Magnoliopsida > Poales > Poaceae > Stipa > Stipa capillata. The sequence continues at coordinate 11,141 of JAGXJF010000782.1, read as the reverse complement.
GCTCGTATCAACATGTAAGAGTCGATTCATATCACTAACATATAAATGCACCAGATCAAGCATAGCAGCTATCTCTAAGCCATGAACCAGCATGGATTGTCACCAATCATAGCATGCACTGGTGACAGTTGGCTGACCCAAATAGCAGCAACCTTAAAACCTGGAAAATCAACTCATAACCTCCAAATAGAATCTACACAACAATTATCATTTGCTTTAATTTTGAAGATTTATGTAAATCAAATACTTTGAACCATGAACTCAAGTACATAATTAGTTTGAATCACATGCCAAATTTCCAAAACCTCAAACCATATAACTGCTCATTCCACATGAACTTTGGGTTATGAGTGTTATATTTATACAATCTGCTTCCAAAGTTCATGGTCATCTAATTAAATTATATCCTCATCCAAGAGGCCAGTAAGGAAATGTTTAGATCTCTAATGTTGGGTATGCCCAAGTCACGTACTCTTACTACAACTTGTATCAAAGTTGGACTGATCGTGTACAGATGAAGGTAACTGCATATGATTATTGATTGATAGCAGAAGTAAAAAATGCACCGACCAATTTTGACATATATGCATCACTTTCTTTGACAATATTAATAATGGAAATATTAACCAACCACAAGAGAAGAAAATTATTCCAGTACACCAATTGTTCCAATACATACAACAATTGTTCCAGATTCCCGAAAGGAAGAAAATGATGATGCATCTATACATGATTTGTGTCCAGCCTCTTGAATGCATATTCTCCCTTTATCTCCATATTCAAAACTTCAGATTTACCACTGATTAACACATGTCGACATTTAAAGCAAAGCATAAAAGAGAGCACCCAATCACACATGATTTGGTATATGAGCATTGCAGACATATACAACAATTTGGATATCATTTGGGCATATACCACAAGATCTTGGCCGGTTGTGGGGAGGGGACTAAGGTCGCTGCCAGCGTCGGAGAGGTGGCCGTCGGCGTCATTGTCAAGGCGACGGCGACTACAGCGGCAGGACCGGAGGAGGACGAGAGGGGGCCGGTGTTGGCGAGGCGGGGGCGGCGCTCGGGGAGGCAAGGCGGAGCAGCCTGGCGGTGTTGGGGAGGCGAACGGTCCCGCTACTGGTTCGAATGAACACGTGGGACTTGGCGAAAATTTCACCAAGTCCCGCACGCGACTTATATATGATGTTGATTACCACTGACGGGTGCTTCGTACATGCCCGTCAGTGGAGGCGCACACGTCAGTGCACTGGTATCTTTACTGACGGGCTCCTGAAGGCGCCCGCCAGTGGAGGTGGGAGGCTCGTTAGGGCAATTAGGGCTGTTACCACTAACGGGCTCCCCGTGCCTGCCCGTCAGTGGTGGTGTTAACACTGACGGGCTCTCGGTTTTCGCCCGTCAGTGTAGTTGAGTATTTGGGTTATTTGGTGTTTTTGTGTTTTTTGGGTTTTTGGTTTAGGGTTTTTGGGAGATGCATTTTGGGTTAGGTTTTAAGTTTAGGGTTTTAGGGTTATGTCATCGTTTAGCACGGGTTAGGGTTTGTTAGGTTTTAAGGTTAGGGTTTGTCGTTTAGCGCGAGTCAACAATATTACAAATACACACATACACACGTACGGTACACACAATATGAAATGATCCAAACCAAGACATTATTATACATACACACATAGCTCGCTAGGTTTCATCGTCTTCGACAATCTTCTCATGAATAGTGATCTTCTTCGTGGTATACGTTAGTCCTTCGGCATGACTGCGTCTTATGTAGGGCTCAACATCCTTAGTAGCTTTGCTCCTTTTGGTAGGGCGTTTATCAATAGCTTCTGGCTCGGAGTCTGGGTCGTCGAATTGGTCATAGTCCTCTTCGTCAACTACACCATCGACTCTGACAATACTCCTTTTCCCTTTTCTAACGACATGGTGCTTCTTTGCCTTTGGGTCTTTTACGTAGAAGACTTGCGAGATCTGTTTAGCTAATACACATGGCTCATCTTTGGCACTGATTGCTTTGAGTCAATAGATGTCGGGGGAGGTAAGTCACGATAGTGAATTTGTCATCGTCGATATGGACATTTTTTGCCCATCTAACACAAAACATGGGGATCTTTGTGACGGTGTAGTCCAGTTCCCAAATCTCTTCGATAACGCCGTAGTATATGTCCTTATGGTTACCGGTTTTAGCCTCTATCGTCACCCCACTGTTCTGATACGTACTTTTCCTATCTTGAGCCTCCGTATAGAATGTGTATTCGTTGATATCATATGCTTGAAATGTCAGGACCTTACTCGCAGGTTCTTGTGACAACATTTTGACCGTCTCTTCTTCATCATTTGTCGGAGGCCTTTCATACCAGTAGTTCTTTAGCCAATTTGCGAACTTTGCATTGTGCTCTTTCGAGAGCCACGCTTCTCCCTTTTTGGGTTTTCTTTTCTTACCTTTACCATGTGCATCCAAAGATAGGGATGCACCACAGTTAGGTGTTGTAACACCACGAGATGTGCTCTGTCGTAGTCATCTGATATATTCGGTACTGAATTATAGACATGTAAAGGCTTTTGTCTGCGTGCATGGCCTCCACCATCGAGCCTACCCGTGTGGCACAAAACCGGAACACCGATAGACTTTTGATCAGCCAAGTAATCCATGCAGAACTCGACACACTCTTCGGCAACATAGTCTTGGATGATGCTACCTTCCGGTTGTGACCTGTTACGAACGTAGTGCTTCACAACCCCATGGTACCTTTCCAAGGGGTACATGTTGTGTAGGGACACGGGACCTAGGTCCAGTATCTCTGGGACGATATGGATCATAAGATGTACCATGATATCGAAGAATGCTGGAGGGAAGTACATCTCAAGTTCGCATACTACGATAATGATCTCCTCCTGCAGTTTATGGCAACGCGAAATCGAGATCGACTTCTGAGATTCAAGATTGTCTTGTGGACCTCTAGCTCCATGAGACCTCTAACTGCAATAGGAAGTATCTGCGTGATCATCACATGACAATCATGAGACTTCATACCAATTACTCGACGAGTCTTCATGTCAACTATTCTCCCGATGTTTGCCGAGTAACCGGAAGAAACTTTGACACTTTGGAGGCACTCCAAAATGCTAACGATCTCTTTTTTGCTCAGGGTGTAACAAGCAGCGGGACAGTCCATCTTGATTCTGACTGCACCCGTGCCCAACTTGGTCGTTTGCTTGGTTGCCCACAGCTTCTTTCTAATACCCAAGAATTCTATGTCAGCTCGTGCCTTCGGTCCATCTTTTGTCTTGTCTAACATGTTGAGCAGGATACTAAGCAAGCTGTTGCACACATTTTTTTAAACATGCATGACATCTATGCTGTGACGTGTGCTTAGGAATCTCCAGTAAGGCAAATCCCAAAATACGGATTTCCTTTTCCAGACGCCGTCCTACATGGGAACATGCGGTTGTGTCTTACCCGGCGTAACAGGGGGCATTGTGTTCACGATGTCATAGATTTCTACACCTGTCTTCTCCCGGGGCGCCGAACGGATCTCAAAATGTGATTGGCACCAAGTGGGTCTTCCACAACACACAAGTCAAAGGTTTGAGGGAAACTTATGCCCTGGTTGCTAGACTAGGAGCTATTTGAATCTTGCTTGTTTATGCTAATCATCATGATATATTACTTTATCAAATGGATCTCAATGGTACAATAATTGAATTAGCCTATATTGAACAACCACCCGGTTTGAAGACCTAAAACAACCTAACCATGTCTACGAACTCCATAAGGCACAATATGACCTCAACCAAGCTCCTAGAGCATGGTATGAGTGTCTTAAGGAGTTTCTACTCAAAAAGAGTTTCATAATTAGGAAGATTGATTCCATTGAAGGTGAATTTTTTTTGTCAATCTATGTGGATGATATCATTTTGGGATCTACTAAAAATTTCTTTAGTGAAGAATTTAGAAAAATGATGGCCAACAAGTTTGAGATGTCCATGCATGTGCCAATGGCTTTGAGATTCATATATGCATGTGTGAATGGTTCTGAGATGTGAATGCATATTTTGAATGGATCTGTGAATATGGATCTTTGGTTCTATGAATTTCTATGTTTTGAGGCAGGCCAGAAAATCAAATTAGACCCACTGTTATTATTTACATGACAGATGGTTCAACCCAAAAAACCACCTTAGATATCCACTATTCGTAGTCTGTTCAGATAAGTGAACCGTCCGAGATAACGTATCCCACGAAGAACCACCTGAGATATCCCATGAAGTAAGATCCAAAACATATGAGTTGACCACAAAAGATCGAACTTCAAGCCTACGTACTAGTTCTCAAGAAAACATGCACAGATGGGACACCTCCACTACATCTCAACCATCCAAAATCATCCTAATTCAAAGACAAGTAATAATTCTAGTAAATGTTAGTTTAGGTATCACATCCTGGCTACCAAGAATTACTAAGGAATATCTAGCTCATGTCTCAAGTGCATGTGAGATCTTGATGTGCATCACCCTTTAAGAATACATTAAGGCATGAGCTAAAATAATACTGATAATTCCCTAATGAAATACAAGAGAATTCCACATGGTTGGCTGATCTAGCCCATCACCCATGCTTCCCTATTAATGCATTGAAGTGTCATGTGTAGCCACTTCATGACAATAAGCAATTAATCTTGTTCTTTAAGACTAATGACCTTCCTCCAAAGTGTGTTAAAGAAACCACACAGCTTCGTGAGAGTCCACCGCACGTTTGGTGGAAAAATATTCCTAATTGCAACCAGGAGCATCTGAGTCATAAGCACATGGCAATCATGTGACTTCATGCCAATTAATTTTAGATCTTCCATGAAAGCAAGTCTCTTGATGTTGGCGGAGTAGCCAGATGTAACCTTGATACCATGCAGGCAATCACATAACTCAGTCTGCTCTAGCTTGGAAAGGGTACAACAAGGAGGCGGAAGGAATGTCTTTCCATTTGCTGTTTTCTGCGGTCTTAACTCTGGTCGGATTCCAATATCTTCCATGTCTAGCCGTGCATTCAGACCATCTTTTGTTTTATCAGGCATGTTCAATAAGAGACCCATTATGCTATCACACACATTCTTCTCTACGTGCATCACATCGATGCTATGACAGACTTCTAGATGCTTCCAGTAAGGGAGGTCCCAGAATATTGACCTCTTCTTCCAAATGAGCTTCTCAACAGGGTTCATTTTCTTCGTTGTACCTCACCTTTTAAATATCCCCTTTCCAAGCATGACTTTCAGGTCTTTAACCTGATCGTGGATCTCGGTGCCGTTAAAAATATGTGGAGCTGAGCCTTTCTCGACGGTTCCATCGAATTCGTGTCTCATCCTAGGGTAACGGTGATCCCGCATGTACACCGTTTTCTTAGTGTTTTAGCCACCCGCTTGCTGTATCAACAAGGTATTGAACACATGCATTGCTCCCTTTAATAGTTTGCCCTGAACAGTTACCATTGGCTGGATAATCATTGACGGTAATGAACAACATGCAGCGTAACATGAAGTTTTCCTTTAGGTGTGCGTCCCATACCCTTACACCTTCATCCCAAAGAAGTTTGAAATCATCCATTAATGGGGCAAAGCACACATCAATGTCGTTACCGGGTTGTTTCGGACCTTGGATAAGTATTGCCATCATGATGTACTTCCTCTTCATACGCAACCAAAGTGGAAGGTTATACATGCATAGATTCACGGGTCAAGTGCTGTGTCAGCTACTCATGTTGCCGAATGGGCTCATTCCATCAGTGCTCAGTCCGGACCTTACATTTCTCGCCTCTTCGCCGAACATAGCATACCTCCTGTTAATATTTCTCCACTGTAAAGAATTTGCTGGGTGTCTCAACATTCCATCATCTGTACGCTCATCTGTGTGCCAACGTATCAGTTTGGCCTCCTTCGGGTTCACAAATAAGTGCTTCAAACGGGAAATTATGGGCAAGTATCAGGCAACCTTAACAGGAGTCCCCTTCCTCACCTCTATGCTTTCCCCGACATCATCACCGTCGATCTTACGCTTAAATCACGAAGCTTTGCACACCGGACATGCCCGCAAATTCACGTACTCTTTACGGTACAGGATACAGTCATTCCTATAGGCATGTATTTTCTCTACCTCCATTCTCAAAGGGCAAATAACCTTCTTAGCTCTGTATGTAGTTTTGGCATCTAGTTTCCCTTTGGAAGCCTGTCCCCTAACAATGTTAGGAGCGACGAGAAGCTCTTATCGGTCCATCCGCTGCTAGCCTTCAGTTTTAGAAGTTCCAGAATGCCCGACAACTTTATGAACGTGTAGCTAGGGTACATTGGTTTCTCCAAGTCTTCTAATAAGCAGACAAATTTCCTATACTCCTGATCATTCTCACAGTTTTCTTTGACATCTCAGATCATCTGATCTAACTCGTTGTCTTCATGCGACGACATGTCGTCTTGTGACCCGTCCTCTTGTGACGTACATACGTCATCACGTGTCTGCTCAAGAGGTGTGCTATTGACAGTATCAGCCATGTCGTTGCCTTCATCCATGTTTGCCGGACCTTCCTCTACAATCTGATCTTCACCGTGGCTGGTCCAACATGCATACCCCTTCATGAATCCTGTCCTGATCAAATGTGCTTGGATCTGTGCAAGGTTTGTGAAGCTCTTCAAATTTTCACAATGACAGCATGGACAGCTAATCCACGTCTCCCCTATGTTCAAACTATACTGTTCGGCTACTTGTAAGAATGCCGAGACGCCTTCGATGTACTCATTGCTAGCATGATTCTCAGCGTACATCCACCTTGATTTGTGGATGCCACCCATGCCCTATGTGGTAGGAGCAAATCTTGCTCAGACGGATTTGCAAAATAAAGTAAAAAAAGAATAATGTACGGATGATTGTTTTCTAACCTGTCGATTAAACCATTGACTACGGACCAGTCCCTCTTTTTATGCCTTAAGGAATCAAGGTAATAAACCTTCTTCCATACCTTTTCGATCACGATCAAGATCCAGTGTCCTTTACAGAAAATGATTTTGCTTTTAGTAACTTACCCCTAGTTGAAAGCCAAAATGAGTTGAGGAATGCATGCATTACTTACTCCTGGTTCCAGGGAAGACATATTATTTCTTTGTCCTATAGCTGGTGCAATGCGTTCATGACATATTGCTCGACAAGATCCTTATCTAGTGCTAAGCTTTGCGCAGAGACCAAGTGTGGGTCTAGGTAACCTATCGGGAGGTTCTTTTTCCTTGATAATTATATCATGTATCTATGTAGACATACATAAGAAAACAATGAGTTATATGAATGTACGAACTTGGGGGTATTACGTGAAGGTACACAAAAGTTGTAAACACTTACAATGTCCAGCATCTCATCAAGGAGGAGTCCAATTCCTGGAGGTCAAAGAGATCGAATAAGTCCTTGTAGTCTATTGGGAAGAATGATGGGTTATGCTTGAAATGATCAGCTCGGAATTGCACTACTATACCGGATTCCCTTTGCATGCCCGGTGCATTAGATCTTTTCATGTAGTGAGCATGCAACCTCTGACAAATAACCTCAACTGAACTAAGATCTTCATCGGATAACATTGGTTCTCCAAGCACGAACCTGCGAGCTACCTCCATGAAAGGGACATCCTCATATGTCTGGTTCACTTTCCCCTTGGCCCCCTTTTTTGTAGTCCTTGCTGGAACAAACTTTGCAGGCCACACTGGTACAATAGCACGGCTTTCTTGGTGGGGCTCAATAGCCAATTGCTCAGGCGCCGAAGGAGCTCGAACGGGAGGAGGCACCATAGCTTGGCTTTCTTGCTGGAGCTCACTAGCTAGATGCTCTGGCGCCGAATGGGTAGGTATCTTTGGTGGTGAACAAAACATCGACACGATCCCAACTGGACATGACGGCTCAGATCGTCGTGTCTTGATCACAATGTCTTTCTTAAGCCACTAGATGGACTTCCCAACGGCTTGTTCATGATGTTTTATCTCGGCATCGGGATCAGTATGGGAAAGCGGGATATTGTTGTACTGGTAGTTGGAGACCATGTCCACGCTGACTTTTGCATATGCTGGTGTTAACGGGACATTGTTGACCATATCTCCCTCCACTGGCGGATACGCCATCCCATAAGCTACCTCCAGTGCAAAATCCATGTTCTTTAGCTTCATGTACAGCTTGTATGACGTGGGATGCTGGATCTCATCAACTAGGTTTGTGCCGCTGCTATCGTCAACAACATCAACGGATGCGTAGCTGCTCCGTCGACCACTGAGACTGCCTACGGCTCCTTCACCCATGAGCTGCGCTTTTAGCTGTTCAAACATTTGAGATCTCCGCTTTGAGTGAACTCGTTATAGCTTCCTTCATCTGCTAAGCATCACGTTCAGCTTTTGCTCGTTTCCTCTCCTTCCAAGACTCTGCGTCGCTTGGGAAAGCTTTCCGCCAAGGGATGTACAACCCATAGCCCCACGTACGACCTGGATGCTCAGCATTGTCCAAAGCCTGGGAGAGTATATCTTTCTCTCGATCGCTCACGAAGGAGCTTTGGGATGATTCTGAGCTCAGCAACTCCTGCAAGAAGGCTTACATGTTAGATCTCTTACTAGCATGTTGCGTAATAATCACACAATTTGAGGGAGGTAGTTTTTTACCATTCTCTGGTACACCTCCTGGTCAGCAGGATTAGGGAAGGAGAAAGCGCCCTTACAATTAGGCATTGCCCTAGCCCGAAGCCTGTCTCGATCCCTGGGGTTGTCGACACTAGAGAAAGGAGGCTCAGTGCCCACCAATCGTGCCTCCTCGTCCTCCCTTTCCCATTGGCTCATTTTGGCTGCATACCCCGACAGTCGATGGTGGTGTCTGTTTTTTGGTTGCAATGGCCTTGTTTGCTTCGCTCTTAAGCTGGAAGTTGTCTGCCCTCTTCATCTCCACAAAGGTTTTCCAGTCTCTAGGATTAATGAACCCATACTTCTCAAATGGCTCTTTATCCTTTTCAACGAACTCTTTGACTAAGAAGCTCTTGAAATTCTTCCATGACTTATCTGCTGCTAGACTTGCAGCTCTTCGCATTTCAGCTTCCTGTTCAGAGGGGATTTCAAATGACAGTAAGATTTCATCCACCACTCCCTTCCTCTCTGCCTTACTAAGCACTCCCTTCCTCTCTACCTTACTAAGCTGCTTCCATGACGTTAACGTGATGTTAACTCGCTCATGCGCTACAATGCGACAGATTGTTCTAAACTTCTTCATCGTTTGTTCTGGTTGAATAGGGGCCCCAGAGTACTCATCAACCGCAGCCACGACAAATCTGCCATCTGGCTTCTGCGACCACTTTCAACCTTTATGTTTTATTATTGCAGAAGAGTCTGGCATGTCAGGTGGCGGTGACCCTCCCGGTGGGGATGAATTCTCGGCAGACATATCTACCTAATTCTCTACATTCTCTAGTTGTCATGCTTTAGAAACAAGAAGTGATAGACAATAAAACAATTTACAAATAACAGATAAACATTAACATCCAAACTTAGGTCCTTCAATACATCCCTTACTTAAGAAAAGAAGAAGAATAAATATAGATCAGTATAAATATTTTGTATAGCTCTCCATATCACAACAAGAGAACCGTTATTTCCTATTTTTGGATCCTATAACTTCTTCAAAGGACTAAAAGCACTAATGAATATATAACAAGCTAGTTGTCACACTTCAAGCGCAACATTAGAGACATAATCTTGTCAGGCAATCAGATATCGACATCTAAAGAGTCATATTAGTAAAATTGATAAAACAGACTATCTTCTCAATGCAAACATGTGAACACATTTGCTCAAATAGCTAGAGAACACAATGGAGATAACATCCGTTAATTAGCAAAAAGGGGATGTAATAACACTACAACTACTGCTACCTTCGTCTCTTGCAAGCATGATCTTAATGCATAGCAATAAACCTAGGAACAAGAGAAGAACAACTGGAGCTAGCTAGGACAACAGTACATTGCAATAATCTGGAATCGATCAGTGCAAATTCACGTGAACAGCCGTTGTCGGTGGAATCGAGCTCGGTGGCGGCGGCAGCAACAACATGAAGCTCGGGGTCGACGGTCGTCCTCCTCGTGGGTAGGGCACGGGGCGGCAGTCGTCCTCCTTGCCGGCGGCAGGGCGGGGCCTGGGTGTGGCGCTGGTTGTTCTCCTCGCCAGCGGTACGGCTTAGGGGTGGAAGGCGGAGATTAGGGCAATGTGGGGCTGAAGGGCTCGAGGGAGGCAGTGGAAGGGCTCAAGGGCGGTGGCGCAAGGGCTAGCGGGTGGGGGCGGCGGCGGTAGGGCTCGGGGGTGGCTGGTGGTTAGGGCAGAACAACTCGGGCACTCAGGGTTCTTGGGACGATGAATGTGCATGAGACGTCGTGCGCGTGGGTGTCAAGTAAACGAAGTGGAGAATATCCCAGACGGTTTAAGCGCAGAACAATCTGGGATACTAATATCCCAAACGGTTCTAGACACGAATTGTCTTGGATACTATAAGTATCCCAGACGGTTATATCTCCCAACCGTCTGCGATATGTATAGTATCCCAGACGGTTATACCTTCCAACCGGCTGTGATATGTATAGTATCTCAGACGCTTACTAAAATGAACCGTCTGTGATATGTATAATATCCCAGACGGATGTAGAGTTAAACCGTCTGTGATATTTATACCCAGACTGTTCTAGGTGAAACCATCTGAGATAGGCTTCGTACCAGACGGTTGCTTGTAAAAACTGTCTGAGATACTTATGGCATATGAGCTAGACCATTTACATATCACAGAAGTTCATAGTTTTCACAAAAAATATAGCACATGAATAAGACGCAGAAGTAAAAACATATATACATCCATTTAACATACACAAAAGATCAGATCACAGATTTCACAATTTTTACAACAATAAGCCATGAACTGAATATTGTAGTGCTTGGTTCTCCTATTAAGCTCCAAAGTGGCTCAAACAAAGGTCAAGCTTCAAGTATCTCCACTCTGTTCATCACTCACATGTGCATGCATAATTCATCAAATGTATGATATAACTGTTATAAGTCATGACTAATATATAAAAAAATAGCTCAATTCATCAGTACTAAT